>VONZ01000298.1:600000-807940 GCA_012976165.1 Labeo catla | reverse complement strand
GTCCTGGAGGGCCGGTGTCCTGCAGAGTTTAGCTCCAACTTGCCTCAACAAACCTGCTGGGAAGTTTCTAGTGTGCCTATTAAGAGCTTGATTAGCTGGTTCAGATGTGTCTAATTGGGGTTGGAGCTAAACTCTGCAGGACACCGGCCCTCCAGAACTGAGTTTGGGCACCCCTGCTCTAGAAACTTCCAGGCAAGTGTGTTGATGCCGGTTGGAGCTAAACTCTTCAAGATGATGGCCCTTCAGGAGCAGGAATGGACACCCCTGGTGTGGGTTTTATTTGTATGACATACAAGGTTGCTGCCTGTATGGAGATTTACAAATTAGTCATTTGAGGTTCCATTTCAGGTAGGAAGGTGACTAAAAAGATGGTGGACAGCTAGAAAGCTGGCTAGGTTTTGTAATTGAGCCTGTTGGTCTTTATCAGGGGTTCCCAGCAGTGCTCCTGGAGAGCTACTGTCCTGCAGATTTCAGCTCCAATCCCAATCAAGCACACCTGAACCAGCGAATCAAGGATAATTACAAACAGGTGTGTTGGAGCAGGGCTGGAACTGAAGTGACACTAGCAGGGTTGGAGAAGCCTGATCTTTACAGTACTCACCCTTTTGAGGCTTTTGATGCTGCTGCCTCTGATGGCGGCCATGAGTTCATCGTGAGCGCAGCGTTGAGGTGTGGATGGTCTGGAGTTCTCTCTGTCATTGATGGGTTTTAAAGCGTTCTTCAGTTCCTTTAATATGCTGTCAGTCTCTGTTTGCTTTGGAGCCCCTTTTTTGCCCTTTTTGGATTTAGATTTGGTGGGACCATGCTGCTGTTTCTTGGAAGTCCCCTCTTGTTGTTTGATGACTTCGGCGATCATTCTGGAGGGAGCCGCCTTCTTCTCTGGGACGAAGGCTTTGGGTGGTGGAGGTGGAGGTGGTGGTGGTGTGGTGGAGGAGGTGGTGGTGGTGGTGGGGGAAGTAGAGGAGCAGGGGGAGCGTTCTTTTTCGCCATGTCAATGCGTGGTAGCTTTGGAGATGACCATGGTGAACTCCGAGGAGAGCCGTAAGGAGAAGAGCTGGTCGTGCTCTTCTGAAGAGCGACTGTTCTTGGGTTTGTTGGCGTCGCTGCACCTCCTTGCTGTTGGCGCAGCTCCTGCATTCTCTTTTGTCTCTGAAGGTCTTGATTGCGGGTAAGAATGGTCGTCATGCTTATACGAGGGCCTGGAAGGTCAAACTGGTAACCCAACTTTAACAGCGTGGTATTCTCCCTCAGTAACTTTACAATCTCCATTTCCACCTGACCTCCACAAATGTGCCGCTGGTTGTGAAATCGCATTTCCGTTAGAGCGCTGTTTCGGGCGAGGGCTTGCACCAGTGCCAGGATACCCTTGCCTGTGATGAAGTTGGACTCGATGTTAAGATTTGTGATGTTGCTGTTTTCTCTGAGCATCTTGGCAATGGCAAAAGCCACCTGGTCATCTGCATGCGTGTTGGCAAGGCTAAAGAAACGTACGTTTGTGTTAGAGCGCAATGCTTCGGCAAATCGGGTAAGAGTGTCTTGGGAGATATTTTCAATGTTGTTGAGGTTGACTTCGGTGGTATCTGGGTCATTGTTGAGGATCTTTTCAAAAACCTCGTCCACCACAGTGGGGTTTCCTGACATGCGACTGGGCTCCTGAACTTGGACTTTTGGTTCACTCATCAGTGGAGAGTATCGTTTTACAGGCTCTGCCTGTCTCTGATTGGGCTGACTGTTGGAAGACCAACACTTCTGAGGGTGAGTGGTACAATCTTGTGTCAGTGCCATTTTAGGACTGTTCTCTTCTTCAGTTTCTTCCTCCTCCTCTTCTTCCTCTTCATCGTCTTCTTCCACCTCTTCCTCTTCTTCTGTTACCGGCTCCTCTGGTTCACTTTCCTCTTCTTGGTCTTCCTCAACTTCCTGATATTTTTGGGTGTCTTTCTCTTGTTCTTCAGCTTTGTCTTTCTCATCCCCAGATTCTTCAGTGTCGCTCTCAGTCATGCATTCCTCTGCTTCCCTGCTGTCTTCATCTTTCTGGAATCGATAAATTCATTGTTAAAACAACTTTAGGGCAATTCTCATTGCTTTTTGAAAGACCTATGCTGTCCCTCAACGTTTCGAAACATTCCTTTACCCAGAATATGAAGATATGTAAACCGTTTATCTTTTTTGCTAAAGTTTACCAAATGTTAACTATTCTACAATTCCAATTGAAATCTTCAAAAACTTCTTGAGTTTAAACCATACATTCATAGCTTAATACTGAAGCAGCACCCTCAAACGGACTACCTTATTTATCCCTAAAGTATTCATACTACTACCATAAGAGTATATATGACTACCTTAACGGTACATATTTCTCTTCTAAGGCAGTAATATGTACCCTTTATAGGGTACTACCCTATTGACAAGTTAACGTTTGAAGTTATTGATTACTGACCTGTCCAGGACTTGTGGATCCGATCCTCTCCTCCTCCAACAGTTTTCGCGTCTCATTTTCCCAGTATTTCATCAGAGCTTCCCTGCTGAATGTTCCAGTGGGAGTCTTTTCGGTCTGGTCTCTCTGTCGCAGCCCGATGGGAAGATTGTCATCTGGGTCAATATCAGCCAACTCCTTCTCCAGCTCCTGAAGCTCCTCGGCAGTCAGCGAAGCCAACAGCTCATCTTCATCCAAATCCTCGTACTTACTTAGTTCCCGCCGATAGCCGAATGTACTCATGGCCTCTCGGTAGTTTTCTCAAGAGTCTTAAAGTCTTGGTTTTGTCTCAGTATTGGTGCTGTCCCAGGCGCCTGGGATCTTTCGAGTGGAGTAAGCGAGAGTGAAATGCTCATCTACTGTGGTGGGCAGCTGGAGGGGTCTTAAGAGCTGGATCAGAGAGACGTGGTACAAAGCCCCAGCCCATGATGCTGTTGCTTTTTTGGGAGGCAGGAGTCAATCAGACAGAGCTGCAAAAAGCATGTGAGCTCACAACATGGCCACCGCGAGGTCTGTGAGTGAATGCTGACTGCATTGTTCATGTCCAAAATAAGCAGATAGACTCTGAGGAGATGGCTTAGAGAGAAACAGTAATGTCCTTATAATAGCAAGTCGTTTTTGAAATCAAGGTGGTAAATGCTTACATTTTGAAACACTTCAGTGAGGAAAGCCTATTCTAAATGGCTGTTTTACTGGTGTCATTTTGCTGTGTTTAATGAAATCACAACCAGCTGTCTGTATCGCTGCATGTAACACTTAGGTGCTTTTAGTTTTTTCACATGTGCCAAAAATACCACATAGAGCTGAAGTAACGCGTCACAGGCTAATAGTGAGGGCAGATTATCCCAAGAACTGTTATCAGCCTGGCATGAACCATTGTGCGGATTTAAAAAATCCTCTTCACTTTTAGCCTTTTACTGGTTTTGTTTCGCTTTTGATGTCATCATCAGGATTAAAAGTTGCTTCATTATATGTATTCATCAAAGCATACGTCATACTGTCAAATCCACAGCTTGCCTAAAATGTAGTGAATCCTTAGAGAGGCTAAAGGTTAATATGGTGTAGATATGAATGGATTTTGAAGTCCATAAGCTGTCACTTCAGGCCTGTGTGTAATGATCAGATTTGGACTTAGTGTGAATGCGCAGATAAGCTGTTTGTTGTCCGATAGGATCCAAACAACCACGTAAGGCTAGGATCCGTGTTTATGACAGGAACACAATGTCCGCTCTGTCTCCGGAGCCGCCGACTGGCGTTGACAGTGCAGGAATGTTGTTGCTCTGATAACAAGTGTCTCTAGCAACAACAGCTTCCGCAAAATCCTCAGTGTTTGGGATTGGGGTCAGGATTAGTGCTGGTGAAGTTTGAAATCTTTAAAAATACAATGTCAGTCAAACTGTTTCCAGAGTAAATTATGTATTTATGTAGCATATATATATATATTTACACACTGCAGACTATTTAGAGTACATTTTAGGAAACCTGTCAGGATCATGTCCAGGTCAAATTTCACTTTAAAATCGGAAAAGGTGCATATGCATAACACTATTATTTTTATTCCTTTTAATTCTTTTTCTTTTGGTTTTAAGGTGAAATGTGATTTGGACTTGCTGTTAATGTGTTTTGTGAAGCATTAACATATGAAACTTATATAATCGTGGTAATACGGTTTATAAACAAACATCTTTACATTATCACAAAATTACAAATAGTTTCACTCATATAAATAAATTGGAATAAAATACATGTAGATCTACTGTTCACCCATTCGACCATAAACATCATATTCTTTGTAAAGCAGGAAGTTCTTCAGTGCAGGTGGGAAAGGAACAGTGCTCATGAACTCCGGGTCATTCAGTCGGCTCAGTGTCATATGTCTCCTGATAACCAACCTGGCCTGGTGTTTCAAAGGACGAGGGCTTCCTAATAACAAACAGACATACAGAAATGGTTATTTTTTTATGTTTCATACAGGTTTGGAATGATATGAATGATAAACAGAAGTGTCTTACTTAGGATGTCACAGATATCGGGCCAATCCTTTTGTCTTTCCAGAATGCGTTGCAGTTTAGAGCAGATGTGGACGTGATTCACATAATCTAGGAGTGTCTGCACCACTCCCCCGGCTAAGTGCACCATCCATGCCACACTAATAAACTCGCAAAACTTAAAAACAGAACACATTGCATAATTAGGCCACATGTAAATATAGGCATTCACTAAGAATTCACAGAGATTGTTGAAGTGATCACAATAAATTTCAGATGGTTGGTAGTAAGATGCATATTTTTGCGCATGCAAAACTGGTGCAACTCCACCCCACTGTTTTCTAGACCCCAAACATGATGCTGCTTTGTTCAGATTGCTCTTGATTTGACTTCATTATAATCGTTATGTATTGTTAGTAATGCATATGGCAGCCCAGGATTTTGTGCATGCAAAAGTAAACCAAATCCACCACATTGTTTTCTAGACCCCAAACTTGATGCTTCTTTGTTCAGACTGCTCTTGATTTGACTTCACTATAAAACCTCTAAATGCACTGTTTGTTGTATTTACAGGTGGTTAGTGAATCTGATGCATGTTTTTGCACATGCAAAATTGACGCAACTCTACCCTATTGTTTTCTAGCCCCCAAACATGATGCTTTAGAGTCACTTTGTTCAGATTGCTCTTTATCTGATTTCACAATAAAACCTCTCATTGCATTGTTTGTTGCATTTTCAGGTGGGTTTTGTGCATGCAAAAGTGGCGCAACACCACCCCATTGTTTTCCAGACCCTAAACATGAAGCTTTAGAGTCACTTTATTCAGATTGCTCTTGATTTGACTTCACTATCAAGCCTCTCATTGCAATGTTTGCTGCATTTTCAGGTGGTTAGTGATAGTGAATAAGTGGTGCAAGTTCAACCCATTGTTTTCTAGACTTCAAACATGTTTTAGTCACTTTATTCAGATTTCAGTTGATTTGATTTCTGTATAAAACCACTCATTGCATTGTTTGTTGCATTTTCAGGTGGTTAGTAAATATGATGCATGTTTTTACGCATGCAAAAGTGTTGCACCTGTTAGAGAATTCACCCATTGTTTTCTGCACCCCAAATAAGATGCTTTTTTTTTGTTGTTCAAATTGCTCTTGATCTGACTTCACTATAAAAACTCTAAATGCAGTGTTTGTTGTACTTACAGGTGGTTAGTAAATATGACGCATGTTTTTGCACATGCAAATATGGTGCAACTCCACTCCGTTGTTTTCTAGACTTCAAACACGATGCTTTAGAGTCACTTTGTTCAGATTTCTGCTCATTTGACTTTTCTGTAAAACCTCTTGTTGCACTGTTTATTGTATTTTCAGGTGGTTAGTGAATATAATGCATGTTTTTGTGCATGCTGTTAGTGAATTCACCCCATTGTTTTCTAGCCCCGAACATGATGCTTACGGTTATTTTATTCGTAGTGCTCTTGGTTTGGTACGACTGGCTAGGAGCCTCTGCCCAAATGTATGTTGTTACACTTCTGTCATGGTAACACTCAAAGCAGCTTTCTGCATGGTAACCATTATTAAGGAGCAGGCGTAGCATCATTTCATCTTTGAGGCAGTATTGCAGTGCTGTAGGAAATACAGTGTCACTGACGACGGAGAAGATGCAGTTGACGTCCGCCCCATAGGCGAGAAGCAGCCGCACCAGCTCGTACTTCCCAGCTCTGACCGCCACCAGGAGGCAGCGCAGCGGGTCCAGGTCAGGCTTCGCACCTGCTTTCAGAAGCATCTCGGCGCAGGTCACGTCTCCATTGCAGATGGCGAAGTACAGCGGGGTCTTTCTCATGTCACCGTAGTTTTCAGAAATATGGCAGCCCAGGATTGGGTTGACATCAAAGCCTTTCTCGAGGAGCAGCTCGAGACAGTCAGCGTGGCCGCCGTCCGCCGCAGAGTGAACCGGACTCATCCCAGACAGACGGATGGCCCTCTTAGTGGTGATGGGAATGAACGTCTTCAAAGCCCTGTCAGTTCAAAGAGAGACACGGTGAATTTATTATGGCTGAGATGTTAGGGAAGTGTGGTGAGATTGATTTGGCGCTCTCACAGGTAGTGCCCCTCGTAGGCTGCGCGGTGAATCGGAAGTTGAGAGCAAAGGCTGGCTATGTTAGGACTGGCGCCATGTTGTAAGAGTAGATCAATGCAGTCCAGATTCCCACAGCCTGCAGCGTCATATAACACACTGTCTCCATTTGTAGCTTGTGCGGTCACGTCGCCCCCTAGAGGTGAAAACAAGACAGTCAATCAACCTGCAAACGTAGGTTTGCACTATGGAAATCAATGGCTACCAGCAACTGTTTGTTTACAAACATTCTTCAAAATATTTTTTTTTGTGTGTTTGTTCAACGGAAATATTAAGCCAACAATAGTTCATTCTGGTTGATTTAAAAATCGAAATGTACTGATTTTTATGCATAACAGCTTATGAAGTAATTGTAAGTTTGCACAGCAATAAATAAATATAATTTATAGTATTTGTTTATCACCAGTAGGTTATATTTAATGTTAATCAATTGAATTTATCATTTACTAGGACAGATCAAGAGTTGATTCTTGGTCAACTTTGCATACTGACTTACCATGTTCGATAAGGATTGCCAGTATTTCCGGATGGCCGTACTCTGCAGCGATCCCCAGCGGTGTGACCCCATACGCGTCCCGTCCCATCGCCTTTCCACCGTGTCTCAGCAGCAACATCATGATGTCCACGCAACCCACCTTAGCAGCCTCATGGGTGGCCGTCCACTTCTTCAAACACACCTGCTCCACGAAGGCGCCTCCCATTATCAGTGCATGAACCATATCATAAGAGTTTGCTCTCACGGCTGCAAAGGGAAACATGGGAATATGATCCTGAAGCACAGCATAAGAACTAATGCAAAACCAGAAATAGTGTAAAGTTATGCCACATTTTCATATGCTTGTATAAAACCATGATGCACTTTCTTGCACAAGCCAGTGAGATTAGTGTAATGTGATTTAATGCTACTTTTATAATGCTGTGCTTAAATTAGCATGTACAAGATGAGATGTTATTTTATATGAGAGGGTGAATTTAACATAATCTGTCAAAAATCTGGGTTATATTTCACCCAAAAGTATAAAATGGTTTTTAATATTATTTTAGGACCATGTTTGTCTCTATTCTCAGTCACCAGCTGTTACCCAGAGCAAAAAATAAGTTATTTAAATTGTAAAGTACATTATTTGTACAGTATTTTGTGCTGAGCTAATGCTGATTTCAATATAATTTCAATAAGATTTTAATTCTAAAAATATTACTTAAATAAATATAAATAACAAAAATTGTTTCTAAAAGATGTTCATCAGAAAAAATTGTTTGTCATGAAAATATTGCCACTACCAAAAATATAATAATATGAAAACAACAAAACAAAAAAGTATGATCCCAAAAATGTATTTAAGTATTTAAAAATATATATATAATAAAATTATATTTAATATTATTTTAGGACCATTTATGTTTAAATGAAAAACATTGTACAAGATAAATATCATCACTATATAACATTTATTAAAATCACATTAAATTGGACGAAAAATGAAAATATTGCCACTACCAAAAAAATAGTAATGATTTTAAAAATACATATTAATTCAAAAAACAAAATGAAACATATGGTCCCAAAAAAGAAATGGTATATGTCTGTAAACCTTTTATTAATGCCAAATATTGTATTTACTTGATGATGATAATAATAATAATAATAATAATTATTATTATTATTATTATTATTATTATTATTATTATTAATAATAATAATAATAATAATTATTATTATTATTATTATTATTATTATTATTAATAAGTAAATAAAATATTTGGCATTAATAAAATGTTTACATATATACAATTATTATTTTTATTTTTTTTTATTGGGCAAATTATTAAATTCATTTTAAGTAACTTTTGTCTTTATTGATGATGTTTTAATAGCTTACTGAGAGCTCCGGCAAAAGACAAGACTCATTCAATGGCTATTTTGTGTTGTTTTGTTCTAATACCCAGGAGAAGTGGAGTCTCATTCCTGCTGTTCATGTTGTGTGGAGATGCTCCATGTTGGAGAAGAACCTTCACATTCTCCAAATGTCCTGCTTGACAAGCCAGAGTCAAAGCGGTGTCTCCATCTGTCGTCATCTCCTCCATGCTCAGCTCATAGGATGCTGTCCAAGAAAAAATATCTTATTAACTGTCACTCAATCATTTGCACTTTAACATAGGCATGTTGTGTCTGCTCACCCAGGAGGACGCTATCCAACACATGGATATCCGGCTGGACTGACGCTCTGTGCATCGGAAGCCAACCTCTGCTGTCTTTTTCCTTGTAGGCGTCACTGTACTTGTGCAACTGCCTCAGTGCAAACACATCACCTGGATAATATTACACACACATATGCGGAATATCAAGCCATTGGGAAAGCAAAACTCATTGGGAAAGCACTGATATTTAGGCACATGTATGAAGTACCTTGATCTATAGCAGTTAAAATCTTGAGGTTTTCATCACTGGCTGTTTCTAAAGTGCTGCATGAGAGAATGACATATGTGTGAGATTAAAACATAGGCTTCCTTTGTTTAAAATTATCATAATGTTGCACATACCTTAGTGGTTCTTTCAAAACAGAGAGACTGCAAGTATCTTGGAGGCTCATTTGAATAACATACTCAATGAGCTGATCTTCCTCCATTTGTTCCATGTAGTCCATTGTGTTACGGCCCTCAAAAAGATGCACGCATGAACAAAACGTTAATCTCGATGAAAACTTGAGTCGTGCAGATGGATTAAAAAACTGACATGAATTTCCAGTTTCTGTAATGAGAGTTTTTAATGGAATATCGGAAGTAATGTCATGCACCTCGCAGCGTTGCAAAACACAGACTGAGTTTGTTTTCGCAGGTCCTGCTGGATATATTTAGTGCTGACCCGCTTTCTCTCGACACTTTGAGAATGCGGGTCACTTCGATATGACTAGGCAAAAGGGTTCGAGTTCCCTCACATGTAGCGGCTCACAAACACTTATGGTGTTTATTTTGCTTTCTTAGACCTAGACAGAAAACATAAAAACTATTCATGTTTTATATGTATGTTGGTATGTGCTTAATGTGCAGGTAAATGTTGCTCATATTCAGTCTTTGAATTATGTTTTGTAACCAAATCCATTTACATCTGTTAATAATTTCAAAACATCAGGCTTTTTCCAATGCAGAATCTTTTTTGCGTTTGACAGAAAAAAATACATAAAATTGATGTGCTCATGAATATTAATTGGTTTACACATGCTTGGTGATCTTAAATTGTTGTCTAACTTTGCCCATATGTATCCTTAATTAGGTGTCTATTATTATGTACATGCTAATATCTCATAAAAGATGAATGAAGAAATAGATTTTTCACTAATTGTATATTTGGCTATACCACAATTGCAAACCTCATTTGTTGCCACCAGGTGGCGCATTTTGTAACTCATGTCATGGGAAACAGTGACTCTCACACAGAATGAAGGTTACCTTCAAGCCACGACAGAATCACTGTGGTGATTTTATTTTCCAGGACTTTGAATGAAGTTTGTGTTTGTTGTTTCTTTGACTTGTGTGTCATGCCACGTCATGTTACTTTAATTGTGCATTGTTGAGTGTCACCATCATTGTGTATTGTGTCTGAAATGTTAAAGGGCATGAATGTTGGAGCACACTTTATTGTTATAATGTTGTTTTGAAATGTTGTTTGATTTTGTTTTCAAGATCATGAAAACATGAGCTCCATGTCTGTTCAAGCTGTGGGTTAAATATTGTGATTAGTAGTTAATAAAACATATATTTCTTTGTCATTCAGGCTGTTGTAAATTATGTGGTTCTATAGATTCTGTTTTAATGTTTTCCTTGTAGAAAAAATATCCTTTGAAATAGCTGTGATTGATTTATTTGTATAAATGCTTTAAATGTGCAGTGGTTTCAATAAAATTGTCATATTGCAAATTCATCACAAGAGGGCGCTCAGCTTAAGTTTTTTTTAAAGATTTTAATAAGCATAATTCAACTTGCCAATTCGTTCAGCTGAAGTTTCTTTTTTAGATTTTAGTCAGCACAATACAACTTGTCAATTTACAACAAGAGGGCGCTCAGTTTAAGTGTTTTTATAAGATTTTAGTCAGTGTAATTGAACCTGTCAATTCACCACAAGAAGGCGCTCAGTTTACCTTTTTTTTTTTTAGATTTTAGTCAGTGTGTAATTCAACTTTTCAATTCACCACAAGAGGCTCAGTTTAAGCTTTTTGTAAAAGATTTTAGTCAGCACAATTCAACTTTTCAATTCAGCACAAGAAGGCTCAGTTTACGTTTTTAGATTTTAGTGTAATTCAATTTCTCAATTCACCACAAGAGGGCAGTTTAAGGTTTTAAAAGATTTTTAGTCAGCACAATTCAACTTGTCAATTCACCACAAGAGCTCAGTTTAGGTGTTTTTTTAAGATTTTAGTCAGTGTAATTGAACCTGTCAATTTACCACAAAGAGGCTCAGTTTACGTTTTTTAGATTTTAGTTAGTGTAATTCAATTTCTCAATTCACCACAAGAGGCTCAGTTTAAGTGTTTTTATAAGATTTTAGTGTAATTCAACCTGTCAATTTACCACAAGAGCTCAGTTTACGTTTTTTTTTTAGTTAGTGTAATTCAATTTCTCAATTCACCACAAGGCTCAGTTTAGGTGTTTTTAAGATTTTAGTCAGTGTTATTGAACCTGTCAATTCACCACAAGAGGCTCAGTTTACGTTTTTTTATTTTTAGTTAGTGTAATTCAATTTCTCAATTCACCACAAGAGGCTCAGTTTAGTTGTTTTAAAGATTTTAGTCAGTGTAATTCAACTTTTCAATTCACCACAAGAAGGCTTAGTTTAAGGTTTTTTAAGATTTTAGTCAGCACAATTCAACTTGTCAATTTTTTTAAAGATTTGTCGGTGTAATTTAACTTGTCAGTTCACCACAAGAGGGCATTCAGTTTAAGGTTTTTTTTAAGATTTAGTCAGCATAATTCAAATTTTCAATTCACCACAAGAGGGCGCTCAGTTGTAGTTTTCAAACTACAAATGATTAATATAAATTTAAAGATTTTAGTCAGAGTAATACTTAAGGCCTCTTATAGGATTCTCCACATGAGGGCGACACTTCCCAAAAAAAGTATCTAATCCATTTCCTCCTGGCGAGCCGCTTTCCTGAGTTTAGCTCTAACCCTGATTAAAACCAGCTGAAGTGGCTAATCAAAGTCTTCATAATTGCTAGAAACTTGCAGGCTGGTGTTCTGAATTGTTTTGTTAGACAATTCATATATATT
This sequence comes from Labeo catla, assembly GCA_012976165.1. Taxonomy (NCBI): domain Eukaryota; kingdom Metazoa; phylum Chordata; class Actinopteri; order Cypriniformes; family Cyprinidae; genus Labeo; species Labeo catla. Next base: position 796,081 of record VONZ01000298.1, on the reverse strand, counting down.
AAGTATAAACTTTATTTGACTTAACAAATTATGTTATTTACAAGTATATGTATACAACTTGTATGTATTATCAATTTGATAAAGTTTGATAAAGTTCTTACCATCTGTGTGATTCTTTGCACAACAGCTTATATAGACCAAAACACTTTGTGCGTGTAATAATAAAGTATATATTTAAAAAAAAAAAAAAAAAGTTTTGTTTATTATAATTAATTGTTTCTTCACAGATGCAGAAGTTTGTGATATAAATTAACAATGACAAGGTGTGGAAAATAAATTAGTGATTTCAAAGCATATAAAACAAGCGTATAAAAACTTAAAGTATGAAAATGTTGTCGCTCAGTTTTTCTTTTTACCTTTTATAAAGTCTTGGTTAAAATTTTGCTATTTTTTAATTTGGATATGAAAAAAAAATAAATTTTAAGCTTGAATTTACCATGCATAGCTCAGTGATTCAAAAAGTAAAATATTGGAGTTTTTTGTTTAAATTCTATTGATGCTTGTAAAACAAAACTCAGTAAATCCATGTCCACAAACATGCTATTTTTTTTTTTTTTTAAAGTAGTGATGTAGCTAAAATTAACATCAGTCCATCTGCACCAAAACCAATAACAAATTCTGTGGTTCAGTGGATAATTTTTTGCCTATTGTTTTTGTAGTTCTTGGTTCAAATCTCATGCTTGTTATTTTTTTCATCATACAACACGAAGCTCTGAAGAAAAACTCAACCAAAACATCAATTACTGCGTCAGATTCAGTGGCTCAAGTGATAAAACACTGCATCTTAATCTTGGAGTCTTCAGTTCAAATCTTGCTGTTGCTCATGTTTTTTGTTTTTTTTTCCCCAAAGTAATTCGGTAACTAAAATGAATATCAGTCAGTCTGAATCAACTCAAACGTCACATAATCTGTCTCAGTGGCTAATCATTTGTCTATCAAATGTTAAGTTGTTGGTTCCAATCTATCAATTTCAAAAAGTTGTCTATCATATAACATAAACCTCTTAAGAAAAACCCATCCAAAACACTCATCAGTATAACTCACTCAGTGGCTCAAGTGATAAAACATTATTCTTTAATCCTGGAGTCCTGAGTTCAATTCCCACTCTTGCCTGTTTTATTTTTTTTTTTTTAGTAATTCTGTAGTTAAATTGAAAATCAGTCCATCCACACTGACTCAAACATCACAAACTCTGTAGCTCAGTGGCTAATCGTTTGCCTATCAAATGTTAAGCTGTTGGTTCTAATCTAACAAGTTCATCATAAACCTCTCATGTACAACCCATCCAAAACACCCACCAATCTGTCTGACTCAGTGGCTCAAGTGATAAAGTGTTGTGTTCTAATCCTGGAGTCCTGAGTTCAAATCCCACTGTTAATATTATTTTTTTTTAAATGATTCAGTAGCTTAACTGAAAATCAGTCAATCTGCATTGATTTGAACATTACAAATTCTGTGGTGCAGTGGCCTATCATATTTGGAGTTCTTGGTTTAAATCCCACTAACATTTTCCATCTTATAACATAAAACTCTCAAGACAAATTCCAAAACTCTCTTCCTCTATTCAGACTCAATGGCTCAAATGCTAAATCTTTGCGTTTTAATCCTGGAGTCATGAGTTTGAATCCAGCTCTTGCTTATATCAAATTATGCTTTTTTTTTTTTTAATGGTGTAGATAAACTAAGCTAAACCAACTCAAACGGTGGCTAATCATTTGGCTATCACATGTGGCGTTTTTGATTCAAATCCATCAATTTCAAAATATTTTCCAAATTATAATACAAAGCCTTCAAGAAAAACCCATCCAAAACACCAACCATCTTGTCAGACTCAGTGGCTCAAGTATTAACGCTTTATGTTTTAATTCTGGAGTTCTGAGTTCGAATCCCACTACAGCTTACATTAAATTGTCGTTTTAATCATTTTTTTTCCTGTGACTGAAGATCTACTGAAATTCACCAAACCAAATATAACAATTCCAATGGCTCAGTGGTTAATTATTTACCTGGCACCTACAGAGTTCCTGTTTCAAATCCCACCTACACCAATCTTTTTCTTTATAGAAAACAAAGCCCTCAATGAAACTCAGTCTATCACAACCTCTACCCCTCAGACTCAGTGGCTCAGTTGATAAAGAGTTGCATTTTTATCTTGGAGACCGGAGTTCAAATCCCACTTTAACAACCATTCAGTTGAATATGTAACGAGGTGCTCCTAACACCACAACCAAAAGTGAAAACCACAATGGTACAGTGGTTAACTCACATGAATTGCAAACCCAATTATAACAACGACCTATGTTCAAATCCCTCAAAAACAAACTTTTTTTTTTTCCAGTACAACTTAAAAATATCCATAAAACACGTCCAAAACACCAAGCAACTACTAGAATCCAGTGGCTCAATGGATAAAACACTCCATTGTCATCTTGGAGACCTGAGTTCGAATCTCACTAGTACTTTTGTTATATTGTTTTCATTAAATCCAATAAAGGGTGCCAAACGGCAGCTCTCAGCGTGTAAGCCACGATGGCGCCAGTGGCTAGGCACACGTTGGTTGCGGACAAAGTTACAGTGGAGGCATGGGTTCAAATCCCACCTTGGTGGGACAGCAAAGTATCTGGGGCGGTACACCAAACAAAGGGTGTGTCAAATGAAGGGTGTGGAAGCAAGATGGCAAGGGCGGTACACAAAGCAAAGAGCATGGCGGCAAAACATCAACCAAAGGGTGCAGCAGCAAGGTGGTGAGGGCGGAACACCAAACAAAGGGCGTGGCAAGAAGGGTGGTGAGGGCGGAACACCAAACAAAGGCATGGCAACAAGGTGGTGAGGGCGGAACACTAAACAAGGGTGTGGCAACAAGGTGGTGAGGTGGAACACCAAACAAATAAGGGCATGGCAGCCAAGTGATGTGACAGAACACCAAACAAAGGCGTGGCAACAAGGTGGTGGGGAACACCAAACAAAGGGCATGGCAACAAGGTGGTGAGGGTGGAACACTAAACAAAGGGTGTGGCAACAAGGTGGTGAGGGTGGAACACCAAACAAATAAGGGCATGGCAGCCAAGTGATGACGGCAGAACACCAAACAAAGGGCGTAGCGGCTAGGTGGTGAGGGTGGAACACCAAATGAAGGCTGTGGTGAGGGTGGAACACCAAATGAAGGGCGTGGCATCAAACAAAGAGTACAGGAAGGGGAAAAAATTTAACCTTTTTTTTTACATTTTTTCGAAAAAAAAACCCCTTTCCATTTCATTCCGCAGCAGGTTGGGGAATTGAACCCCGGTCTCCAGCGTCAGGTTTTGCACTCATGGCATGCACTCTGACCGCTGGACTACCAGCTCCTCACACAAACAACTGTTCGTTTCTATTATTTAAAGAAAATGCAAGTGCAGCCATTTAAAAAAAAAAATTATAACAAAAATTACAAAAAAATTATTAAAATTAGAATTTAAAAGTGCATAACACTTAATAAATGTTAAGTGACATATATATATATATATATATATAGTAGCACTGCACTGAATAAAAAAAACAAACACATTTTTTTTAAATGAATTATTTAAATTAAATAAATATATATTTTAAGTGAGAAGTTTGATCACACAGGAAGTGTAGTCATTTCAGTTCATAGAAACATCTTAATGGGTGTATATGTTCATACAACTACAATGTAAAAAAAAAAAGGCAGATAATTTTGGCTTGATCTAATCATCATTACAGTTTTTTTTGTGATGATGCGACAAATTACATTAATGTGCTGCAGGCCACTGAACATGGAACAGAAGCAAAAAATTTATTTATTTATTTGTTTTGGATTCTGTCTCTTAATGGGTAAATTAAATTTTAGTAATCAAAAAGCATTCCTTAGTAATTAAGGAATATCAAATATGTTTTGTTTTCTCTAATTTAGTTTTTTTTTTCTATTTAGCCTTTTTTTTTTACATTTTCATTTTTCTTTAATTACATTTTGTTAATCAATGAGCATGTCCAAATCAATGGTATTCATAAAAACAATTATATATATGTATATATATGAACATAACATTTAATTAATCTAATCTTAATCAAATGAAAATTAAATAACACTAAATGAAAAGTTTTCATTTCTTCTTCTAAAAATAACATTTTAATAAAAATAAATTAAAAATAACAATATACAGTGGTTTACAGGCACCCTTATATTACAATATTACAATTAAATATTAAAATTACAATTAATATTACAATTAAACTTAACTTTTACATAAACACAACACTGACATAAAATTAATCTCAATAACTATAACTGTAGTAAAATATTTTAATCACATCTATTCCTCTCTGACCAAAGTGTGCATTAATGTTGACAACACTGCATGACATCAATATAAGTAAATATGAGCCAAAAACATCTAAATGAAGACATTTTTAAGGAAAAAAATCCAAAACGTCCTTAGAAATGTTTTGCATTTGACAGAAGTAGATTAAAACAGTGGCCAGTAACACAACTACTATCATTTGTGCTGTACACTTGGGTATGTAAATGATGGAAATTACAGAATTATTATTTGTGGTTTTTCCATCAGTAACAAAGGGAAAACAATAGACAAAACACAGACGTAAACATTACCTGTGCAATAGCAGTTGTCCATCATTATGGCGAATGTATTTCTACATGCTTCTTTTGGCAGGGTATAACACTCCAAACATTTCTTTTTCTGTAGGGAATGGGATTAAAGATAATTAAGGGTTTTTAAGCACCAAAACAGTAAAAGTTTAATACACCTTTAATTTTTCATTTTTACCCACACATTACAATGTGTCCTGTTTAATTACATTTTTTTCTGAGCAAAGAAAAATATATAAATAATAACGCCTATAATTTTTTTAACATGATTTAGAGCAAGAATCATTAGATTACATTACAAGACAATTTAAGGATCACACTGCAGCCTCAAAATAATAATTAATTGTAATTTTAAATCTTTACCACTAGGTTACAATTAGGTTTTACCCATTTGTCAGCAAGTTGTTTTTAATCATTTAAAATATAATAGTTTAGAATGCCTATATTATTATTATTATTATTATTATTATGAATTATATATATATATATATATATATATATATATAGATTATTATTATAAATTTTATTTTATTTATATGCTTATTTTAAATAAGTACAGGTCAGAATAAATATTTAAATTTTTATCATAAACATATCTGTTACACTGAATACATAATATTTATTTATTTATTAGCATTAGAAAACGTGTTTAACTGCACTAAACCCCTAGGGATCATATTGACAGTAACATTGATCTCATAATGAAACAGCAGGAAAAACTAATTCCATGAACACCATCTTAGACCTTACTTTATTAACAAACCCAAATCCACTGGACCATTACCTGACACTAAAACATCAGCAGACCAAAAACTAGAGCTTTATAGGAACAGTCTCCTTAGATTCACCTTATAAAGGTAAAGAAACTTATTTGCTCCTCAAAAGGCCTGACAAGAGAGTTTAGTAAGAGAGCAACGTGTAAACAAAACTTTGATAGACCAACATACAAGATAAGATTGAAAAACCAGTACTTGTACGGTTAAAGTTACAGTTTTAAACAGAGAATGACACTATCTGCCAGAAAGAGCAGCATCACCTAACACTCCAGCAAACACAAAAGCCTACCTTTGACGTCAGAAAAATAACACATTAATACAAACTTAATGAACGACTTAAATACAAACGAGGACTGCTGTATAATGCGTGGTAGTGACAACGGGAAGGCACTTTATGCGTACGGTTACTTACAGTGAGCGGCGTGTCATTGTCGATTCCTGCAGTTTATCACAATGTTTGTCGGTTGATTTCGCTGACAGGCTGGAATATGTGAATAATGAGTCTGTCAGTGAGATGTCTTGTAGTTTTATGACTGTAAAACCCTCAAAACGTGGTCTGGCGGCTGTCATGTTGACATCAGGTGTTGTTATTGACGATTCATTCATTCAGGTGTGACGCTGAACCTGAAGTCTGCTTACGCCCCCTAGAGGAGCGGATGATGAACTGCAGATTTTGTACCAGACGAGTCGTGTTAGTACCACCAAATGATTGAATATGACTTCAATTTGGGTTACTGACTCAGTTCTTAGTCGAGTTTACTCTTATACTCATGACGAAAAAAAAAATCACAGTTACGTTAAAAGGAGAGTTCACCCAAAAATGAAAATTAAGTCATCATTTACTAGTCCTAAAAAGTAGAAACAGTAGAACAGATTTAAGCAAAATACTGTGAAAAACAACATGTGAAGATTTTGAGAATTAAGCAAAACTAATAAAATAATAAAAAAAAAAATTCCATACCAATTAAAACACTTACAATACCACTCTTATAAAAAAAAACATTTTTGACAAACAGATAAATAAATAAACAAAGAAGACTTATTTAAGACTCGAAGGACGTTTTGTCACATAAACTGGTAACAGAGGAAAGTTACTGCCTTCCTGTGGTGATTGTGTGGAATTGCAATTCCGCAACTTATTTGTATGGCTATAATTTATAACGAGAGGAAAATCTTGTTTTGTTGTTGTTTTACTTTGAATTCATTGTTTTTATTACATCAATTTTTATTTATTTATTTATTTATTACATAAATTAATGATTACAACCGCACCGAAAAACTAAAACATATATTCGAAGATCTGTAAACAGAAAATGATTTTCTAAAATAGATGTTAATATATTTGTAAAACTCAGAGAAACTTAACCGCCCTCTTGTGGTGAATTTTAAGTACTGCTGCAACAAATTTAAGACTTAATTTTATTTTATCAGTGGCATGTAAAATGTTTATAATGTTTTTGAAAAACATGTTTAGCTAATAGTGATGGCGCCAGAATTACACATACTTTTAAGGAACAAAGTACAACAGTGTTGCTGAGATGCTGAATTTGTACAATATTCTGATTCGTTTTGTTAAAATAAATGTGAAAAATATATATATTTAAAATACATTTTTAAAATACACTTAAAAATTGTAATTTAAAAAATACTATTATTATTATTATTAAACATTACTATTATTACTACTAACTACTAAGTTCTACTACAATTATTATTATTATTATTGTTTAGTAAGACGAGGCAGACAAAACTATTTTTAGGGATTAATTTAAAGACACAATAGATCATTTAAAAAAAAAAAATCAAACTTCGAGGGCTAAAAATGTATTTAAAGTATAAATAGAGAAACAATTTGAGAACCTGTAATGCTTTCATTAAAATATACGAAACGATAATTAAAAACAATAATTTAATATTTAAAACTTGATGATATATTGTGAATTTAGCTAAAAGAAAGAACAAATTAGCCAAAAATATTTAATTCAAAATTACACGATAATGTGAGCGAATCTCGGACGTCACACTCAGGCGACGGAAGTTGCGTCGTTGAATCGCATAGGCAGAAATGGCTGGTTTGATCAAGAAGGTACGTGCGGAGGTCATGAAAATATATTCATAAAACGATTGATATTCATCCGTAAATGAAGCTTGTATCTAAAACCCGGAGCGTTTGAATATCTCTGCCTCTTTTGCACGTTTGTCCTCAGAGTTTGTATGTATTTAAATACATGAGTCGTGCTTTGTTTTGGTCGATTATGATGGCAAGTGTATTGAAACCCGAGTTATCGTCATCCTACAGAAAGGGTTTATAATAATACAAGTAATTAGTTTGATGATTTAATATCTTTCTGGGTCTGTAAATGTCATGCATGGGAAATCAAGTTGTACATTTGACAAGTCAAAGTGAGATTTATATGAATATGCATACGAGCATTATTATCTTTACGGCATCATTGACGTTGTCATTGCATAATTGCTTAAATAAATATGCATTAACGGTTTTGAATGACTTTATCGTATGCTTTGTTTTGACGCGTTCATTAAAAAAAAAATGTACATGTATGGACATAAACATCTTCTGATCGTCTTATTTTTAGACCACGGGCTTGGTTGGCCTTGCTGTCTCCCACAACCCTCATGAGGTCAGTGTTTTGATTCTTTTTTTTTTTTTATCAGTTTAGGTGTTTTGGACTTTGTAAATTTGTGTTTTCATTTAGAGGAATTATACTGAAATGTTGCTTTCTTTCCCAAAGCGTCTTCGGATTCTGTACACAAAAATCTTAGGCTCTCTACAAACTATGCCTCAGGATGCTGCCTACAGGAAATACACTGAGCAACTGATCAATGACAGGTTCAATCATGTCAAAGCTGTAAGATATTTAAAATCTACTTTTTGAGATATAGGTTTAAGTATTAAAACACTGTGTTGATATAAGAGATTGTCTTAATTTTTTATATATGTCACTTTTGTGCTATAAAGGAGCCAGACATAGAAAAGCTTGAAAAGAAAATCAACTGTGGACAGATTGAGGAGGTTATTGCACAGGTGAGAAGATGCGACAACTGAAGATCTCAAAGCCTCATTTACAATAACTGGGTGTATATAAAGTAAATACAGTGTGCCGTACCTCACTCCGTTTGGGTTGTCTGTAGGCTGAGGCTGAGCTGGCTTTGTCCAGGAAGATGACAGAATGGAAACCATGGGAGCCTCTTGTAGAGGAAGCGCCGGCGAACCAGTGGAAATGGCCCATCTGAAGTCTCATGACGTTCATGTACATATTATGTTTATATTAAATAATAAATAAACAAACACTGTCCATTTAAGCTGTGCATTTTCTTTTTTACAGCTGTTTGTTATAGATTGAGATGGACATTATACCTACAATGATGTCAGTATTTCTAATACATGATGAGAATAAAATAAAAATGATGAGATAGCAAATATGAGAAGTCTATTACACAATCAGTCACTCTTTACATTTTATCAGTGACCTTTAAAGCAATTTAAAGTAAAATGTATATGTGACCCTGGACCACAAAACCAGTCATAAGGGTCAATTTTTTGAGACTGAGAAAAGCTGAATAAATAAGCCTTCCACTGGTGTATGATTTCCTTGGATAGGACAATATTTGGCCAAGATACAACTATTTGAAAATCTGGAATGAAGTCTAAATGAAATTCTTAGCAATGCATATTACTAATCAAAAATTAGGTTTTGATATATTTACAGTAGGAAATTTACAAAATATCTTCTTGAAACATAATCTTTACTTAATATCCTAATGATTTTTGGCACAAAAGAAAAATCATACAACGTATTTTTAGCTATTGGAACAAATATACCTGTGCTACTTATGACTGGTTTTGTCCAGGGTCACATATTTAAAATCAATCAATTTTGGATTTGTAGCGTTGTGGCCCTTGTACTGAATGAACTCCAGATCCAATAAAGGCCACCAAAGACCAAAAATACACATAAAAAGTCAGTCAGTTTGGAGCTGAATAACATACACAGAAATAATGGAATTGAAAGGGGATAAGGTAATTAAAAGAAAAATATTCCATGTTAAGTTTTGCATTTTTATGAATTTGAGGTGCTATGTTATATGCTTAAGGGTCTAAATTAATATTAATATTTTGACTTTATTACATGTAGTCTCTCAAATAATAAAGTCGTAAAATCTGAATTTATAATGCTTATAACAACAACTTATCAAAATAATTAATTTCTAGCTAAATAATACCATAAAACAGGGAACATAATTAGAGCAAAATGCACATTCAGGGTTTTTCTTTTTTAACATTTTTATGCTTCTGATTAGTTGACGTGCCTACAGATATGATTAACGTCAATATTTCATGTTAAAAATTATTACATGTAGTCTTTTAAATAATACATTGAAAGGTCAAAATCTTAATGTATAATGCCTAAACAAAAATTAGAAAAATGTAACTCATCAAAATCATCAAATTATAGCTAAGTAACATCAATACCATAAAAAAGGGAGAAAATATAATTAGAACAAAATACATCTGGTTAGTTGATGTGTTTAAAGTTACAAACTATTACATTTAGTCTCTCAAATAATATCTTCAAAGGTCAAAATCTGAATGTATAATGCCTATACAAAAAATTAGGAAACTTTTAAAAATGTATCTCATTAAAATAAACGATTTTCAGCTAAAAACATATCAATACCATAAAAAGGGGAGAAAACACAATTATAGCAAAATACTCATGTTAGGTTTTATATTTATATGCCTTTGGTTAGTTGACATGTGTCTACAGACTTTGATTAACATAAATAATTTATGTTAAAATTTATGTTAATTACTTGTAGTCTTTCAAATAACATCTTTTAAAGATCAGAATACTTGGTATTCATGTATAATACATGCACAAGAAATTTAATTCATTTAGAAATACCACCATAATACCACACATGAATACCAATGTAGTCTCTCAATATCACTTCTAAAAGAATTTAAAAATTCATAAAAAAAAAAATAGGCATGTCACACTGCGACACTTTTGCACTTACCAAAAGTATTTCAGTTCACTCACCTACATTTTGTGGTTAAGCAATTTAGAAGCTCAGTGGAAGAAAGTACAATGTTAAGAAATGACAAACACTAGAAGAAATGATGTGTGTGTAAAATCCTATTTTGTTTATTTTTATTGTGCTTTCTTTCTTGTATCCACGTACGTCCTGTGTTAATAGTTGACAAAAGTCCTAAATGATTAGACAGTTTAAATAAAAGTTGATAAATATGGAGATAAATAACTGAATGCTGCTTATGAAACTGCTGATTTAAATCTAGGTACATATTACAAATGAGAAATTTACGAAATGTTGTCTGTTACAACATATCAACTAAGTTAATAAAAAACAATCATTGAATTTCTACAATAAAAAAAATGAAACATTTAACTGCTACAATAACAAACATAGTAAAAAAAGAAGAAGCGCTAGTCATATAAATGTATTTTGGTCTGTTGGTGTGGCTGATGGTTTTATATATTATTAGAATCACACCTCTCTCTTCTGCACTATGAGGCTACATTCAAGAATGCATTTATATCTAAGATTTGTTTTACCCCCAAAATAGATACGGTATGAAATCATCTGCCCTGCTACTTATAAATATTTCTTCAACAGTTACATCCGACTAAAACCTAAAACATCACCAGCAATACAGCAGTCACTGCTTTTCCAAAGAGTAGAAATTTTGGCATTAGTTACAACAATAATATTATATCAAAGCAGTACAAAGGTAACAAAAAGGCACAATAAAAGACCAAATGACAGTATATCCTGTACCCACGTAGTCCGTCTAGAGACTTTGGGAGGGTTTCGAAAACTACTTTCTCTTGATTCAATGTACATTTCCTTGGGTGAAGGTGACAGCGCTCTGTATAGCTACATGAGAGACTCCAGGCTTTCCGACGGGTTGGCGGGAACCGCGCCGTTGTTTTCCGAGTAGTGAAGAGCCCTCTCGTCCTCCTTGGTGCTCACCAAACTCAGGATCGCTTTGTAGAGGAACTGATACTGATCCTGCATACACAGGAAGATGTTAAAGGAATAGCACATTTTATAATTCTTATCTTATCAGAATACACTACAGTTTCTTACGATGTCGTTGAAGGTGCCCGGCCTCATGAGGTTCATCATTCTGGCAGTCTGATAGACGTCCACAGTGTTTTCCTCCTCCAGCTGGTTAACCAGGGTGGTTAGTGAACAGAGTAAACCAGCACTCGTCCCTCCAGACCTGCACAGATGCAGTGAGGAATGACACACTCCTCTGTATCAGTCACTGATTGAGTCTTTTTCTTGTAAATAAAATGAGACTCTACCCATCGTGGATGATGATGGGTCCCTCTCGGCGCGAGCTCTCTTCTCTGATGATGTTGATGAGCTCGAAGGAGTTGCTGATGGGGCTGTCAGGGTTCGGCCAGCGAGGGCTCTGGTACTGCCGTACCTCCAGCACATAGTCGTCCTGTCAAATGCAATCACATAAAATAAAATCAGCACATTTTTGTTGTGCCATAGACTCAAATGCTTCAGTTTGAGATGCAATGTCCACTTAAATGTGAAAATGTTTTTGTTACGGTGTGAATCTCACAAAAATATCAAAATCAACAAAAATATATACTTTTGAATTAAAAATTGAATGCCTTAGTCTTAGTGCCACTAAAACGTGAGTGTGTGTGTGTGTGATAATTTTACATTTAATTTCACACATTAAATTACACGATACATTATTTTTTTAATAATAATTATTATTATTATGAACGTATAAAATTGTAATTTAATAATATTATGAATAATAATTATGATAAATTATAAATAATATTATAAATTATTTTTTTTTACAGTATTCTAAATTGTCATTGCTGTAATGTGTCCAGATGTTCTGCTGAAATTTTTTTCTTAAATTTCACATACTTTTTCAAGTGATGTTCATTGGCATCTCATTGTTTTATTATAGTAAAAATTACCGTAATTAACTACTACTATTTATTTATTTATTTAGGTGTTTACTGATTATTTTACATATACATCTTAAATCACATCATACAATATTATACAAAAATATTATGCTTTAAATTTTATAATATTATACATTCATTTTTATAATGTGATAAATTGTAATGTTTACGGTAATGTGTCTAGATGTTTTACTTAAGTATTTTTTTATTTTAAATCATTCTTATGCATGATTCTCATTTTTGTAGTATAGAAAGAAATTACTGTAATTAAACATTTCTATTTAAAATAAAGGCAGTACAACTACTACTACTAATTATTTATTTATTTATTTGTTTATTTATTTATTTCAGTTTTTACAGTTTTTTTTATATATACATCTTAAATGACATTACACAATATTATATTAATTATATAATATAATATTATATTTACAATGTTATAAATTGTAATGTTTACTGTAATGTGTACAGATGTTTTATGAGTTTTTTCTTAAATGTAAAAAAAATCCTATGTATATGAATAGTAAAAATTACTGTAATAAAATATTTTTATTTATATTTTAATTATTATGAAAATAATATCACAATGAAAAAAATCCATGTTGATTGTGAGGTGAAATATGACCCAAACATTTGTTTTGACAGGTTTTGTAAGGTTCATCCCGAACAGCTGCAAATACTGAGTTGTGGATACATAAATGAAATAAGTTTTATTCACCTTCAGGGCCTCCAAAATGAAGTCCTGTACCACGAGTGACTCCTCATTGGACAGGCACAGTTTGTCCTCACCTCTGAAGGTCACAGTGAAGGTCTCACAGCTGATTGGCTGATCTTTTGTGGGCCAGTACACACACTCTCCCTCTCTGCTCTGTGACGGTCAGAAATGACAGGCCTCAGTTATTACATACAGATGTGTGTAGGAGTATAAATGTGTTTATGTGTGTTTGACTCACCACGCTCTGTGTATCTGGCAGGGAAACAATGATCTGTGCGTTGTGATCCCAGATCATTCTCCAAAAGTCCTGTATGGTGTTTGGCAGAGGATTCTGGGTAACGATGAACTCACGGCTCTCATGGTACCCCTGTAAACGGCACAGACTCATCAAATCACACCATATTACCTAAGAATCTAAACATGAGCGTCAGAACAAGAGTCTTACCCTTAAATAAGAGGCATTGATGTAGTCTGATGATTCTCCAGGTGCTGTAGACAGACTGACCCTTGACCTTTCCACTGAAACACAGATGGAGCACATGTGAGGATAGAGATCAGCCATTATAGTTCACAAGACTAAACTCATCCAATGAGCTCACTGATAAATTAGATCTTAAAAAACACAATTTATATTCTGAATATAATTCTTGGAAAAAAAATAATTAATTGTATATTGCACACACTCACCAGGCATAAGACAAGACGTCCTGTTTTTAGATCCGTTGCACTCCTTCAAAGCCACTGTGTAATCACTCTGTTTCGCACAGCTCTGACTGACCAGCTACAGGAACACAAGGGAAAATTGATCAGTGAATTGCTCAGTGTAATAATGATTAAGGTGGAATCACAAAACCAAGACTCTCACCTTAAACTGTTTCTCCAGGCGGGTCTTTCCTGTAGGTCCCGGTGTGAGGAGATCAGACACATATGTGTGAATGTGACTGGATGAGACCAGGGTCTCTTTACTCCTGATGGCCTCCACTAGAGCATCATGGATGAAGACGTACTGCTCCTGCTCGCACACACAGGTACGATAGATGTTTTATGTTGCGTGTGACATGAAATAACCTAAACTATGGTTTGAAATAATATGTTGCCGAACCTCAGTCTGCACCAGGTAGTTCCTCTGGGTCCGAATGTGTTTGAGGAATCCCATGATGTTCACTGTACTTTCCTCCTTTATCTGTTTCAGCATGCTGTCGATCACAATGTAGGTTCCAGTTCTTCCCACACCTGCACTGCAAATCACACATTCAAACATAAATTCATTATAAATTCTTATTTCCGAGCTGAAGTCTCACAATTTTTTCTTTTTTCTTGGAATTCAGTTTATTTTTCACAGTTCTTTCTTTTTTCTCGGAATTCTAAGTTTAAGTCTGGCAATTCTTCCTTTTTTTGGAATTCCAAAGTTTACGTCTCACAATTCTTTCTTTTTTCTCAGAATTCTGAGTTTAAGTCTCACAATTCTTCCTTTTTTCTTGGAATTCCAAGTTTATGTCTCACAGTTCTTGCTTTTTTCTCGGAATTCCAATTTTACGTCTTGCAATTCTTGCTTTTTTCTTGGAATTCAGAGTTTACGTCTCGCAATACTTCCTTTTTTTCTCTGAATTCCAAGTTTATGTCTCACAATTCTTCCTTTCTTCTTGGAATTCCAAGTTTATGTCTCACAGTTCTTTCTTTTTTCTCAGAATTCCAAGTTTACATCTCACAATTCTCCTTTTTTCCCTTGGAATTCCATGTTTATATCTCGCAATTCTTTCTTTTTTTGGAATTTTGCGTTTACATCTCGCAATTCTACCTTTTTCATTAAATTCTGAGTTTAAATCTCACAATTCCTCCTTTTTTGGAATTCTGAGTTTACATCTCAAAATTTGTCCCTTTTTTGGAATTCTGTGTTTATATCTCGCAATTCTTCCTATTTTCTATCTTTTAATTCATAGTTTTTTCTGAATTCTGAGTTTACATCTTTCTTTCTCGGAATTCCAAGTTTACATCTCGCAGTTCTTCTTTTCTTTCTCGGAATTCCGAGTTTACGTCTCGCAATTCTTCTTTACATCTTGCAATTCATACTTTTTTGGAAGTCTGGGTTTACATCTAGCAATTCTTCCTCTTTTCTGGAATTCTAAGTTTACATCACACAAATACATAAAAGATAATTAAGACTTTTCCCCTGCAACTGCAAGTTAGTATTTCGCAATTATAACTTTTTCTCAGAACTGTGCGGAAAAAAAGTCAGAATTTTAAGATAAAAAGTCGCAATTACAGTGCAGTCAAACTGATGACCATAATAATTTTATGCTAATTTCAACCTGATGTCTACCTGCAGTGCACCACCACAGGCCCCATATCCGCCGTCCTGGCCTGTGAGGACGCCCGCACAAACGACAGCAGGGGCAGAGTGTATTCTGGGACGCCCATGTCAGGCCACTGAGTGTAATGAAAGTGAAACACTGTCCTCTCCTGACTGCGGCCCTTCTGTGAGCCCTGACGGGGAAAAAGAGTGAAAATGAACGATGTATAAATAACTTTTTTTGTGCTAATGTATTCGGATTATTAGTAAAGGGCAGATAACTCGTTCTATTAACAGTACTAGAAGAACATTTGTTTGTAACTTTGAGAGAACCTTGCCAGAACATTCTGAGAACGTTCTTTGTAAGCTGGGAATATCCTCAAGGGTTTCTGGTGTAGATACTGACCTTCTTGGCATTAACATTCCTCAAGGTGAACGTCCTCTGTGTGTAGTAGGCAAGAGTTTTGGTGCTCTTCAGAGTGACTAGGAAGCATCCATAGTCTTCCTGATTCTCCAAGGGCCAGTACTGATCACATTTTCTCTGTTTAACACACACACACACACACACACACACACCATGTATATATAATTAGGAAACTCATCAGACCACTTTTTTTGTTGCAACCAAATGATCTTTTCAAAGAGTGATGAAAAGCATTACCCGGCCTTTCTCCACCAGGTTAGTGATCATGACAATTACACCCACGTTCTGCTCCCATATCATCCTCCAGAAGTCTTCCAGACTGCCCTTCAGTGGGCCCTGGGCAGCTATATACGCTTTCGGCTGATTGTAGCCCTAAAGATAATAATTACAATCAGACCATGATCATTTCTACCAACACTAGTGACAGACCAATTATACACCCATTTTGAGACTGTGTCTGCTAATAGCTGTATTTACACTTACATCCACATAGTTGGCATTAATGTAGTCCCCTGTCTTTCCATCTTTGTCAGAGTTTTGAAAGAGTTTAACTCGACTGTGATCATCTGAGAGTACAAAAAATTCTTATTAGTCAAGTTTTTATTTAGAAATGCATGCTTATATTGTTCTGGATGAGTGATATAACATCTCATACAGGCCAGGATGTTAATGTATCTGTTCTTGCTCTTATTGTCTGGATGGTTGGAGCTGTCCGAAGTAATGCTGACGTCCGCCGTACAGCCCTGAATCTCCTAGAAGAAACGTTTCATCCCGTCACTGACAAAATCATATCTCAAAGAACCATTATTAAACAATTTCACGTTATCATGCATGCTAATCATGCAGAGAGCAACACTGACATGTCAATAGAATAACAAGAACAGAAGAATAACAAGTCACAAGAAACACTGAAACAAAGGGAGATGTGTCTTACCTCGTAAGACTCTTTCAAGATCTAATAAGGGAGGGGGTGAGAATGCAGAAAAGCACAATGAAAGTCCGGGACAAACAGAGAGGCGCCAGTGCAGGTACATGAGGCACGTCTGCATGTGTTTTCATGCTACAGACGGGTTTAGACGGGCTGTCGCTCTGTGTGGGTGTCCATGCAGACGCCTGTACATCACCCTTTACATGCTGCCCCATCGCACTTATATTCATGAATTTATGACATTTATGCACTATTTGATATGGTTATATTGCATAATAAGGTGCAGTGTTTAAGTTTAAATATTTATAAATGTCAAAAAACTGAATAAAAAGTAATAAAAAAAAATCACAAGTACCTCAAATTCTTTGGAGAATGTGTGATTCGTGTGAAGATTAGCAACGTGCTTTACGAATTCCTTAATGGGGAGAGCTTCATTGTCCTCTGCTGACAAAAAGAAAAAAATATATATTTACAAACATAACTAATAAATAGCTGGTAAGGCATGAATTAATTAAATAAATAAATAAGCATGAAATAAATAAACAAATGACAAGCCATTAAAAAATAAATAAATAAACAAATAAATAAAAAGACGTAAAATAAACAACAAACAAATAAATAAATAAGATATAAAAATAACAAATAAATAAATAAATAAATGATAAGACATTAAAACAAACAAACAAAAATAAGCCACAAAATAAATAAATAAAGCACAAAATAAATTAAAATAAATAACAAGCCATAAAAATGTAAAATAAAGTAAAAAACAAACAAATATCAAGGAAATAAACAAATAAATAGATAGATTAGATAGATAGATAGATAGATAGATAGATAATATAATATAATATAACATAATTTAGATAGTCAAGCCATGAAACTGATAATGATAAAACATTATAACAAACAAACAAAAATGATAAGGCATGAAATAAATAAAACAATAAGGCAGGAGATAATCAAATAAAATAAATATAAAGTAAAAAGCCATAAATAAATAAGTACATAAAAAGACATTAAATAAATAAAAAGATGTTAAAACAAACGGCCAAAAATGATAAGGCATGACATAAATAAATAAACAAACAAATAATAAATAAATAAATAAACAAACAAATAAATAAATAAGACATTAAAACAAACAACCAAAAATGATAAGGCATGAAATGAACGAAAGAATAAATAAATAAATAAACACCAAGGCATGAGATAGATAGATAGATAGATAAATAAATAAATAAATAAATAAATAAGGTAAGAAATGAAAGAAAAACATATTTTTTGTTAGCTCTTGTTACCTGCAGGAAGAAGAAGAGGGGTTGATGGGGCAGATATGGCTCGGGCTGAAATGTTGTCCTCTACATAAAACTGTGCCGTCTGAAAGCACTTTCTGTAAAATACAGATGAACACATTCAAATATTTGATTTTTTACTTCATGAAAGTACAAAAATGAAGAGAATTAAATCCAAATAATGGGCCTAATTGTCATAATATGCTTCTAAACATTTCTTGACACATTTTTTTTTATTTGCCGTGACCTTTGTAGCACAGATGCTAAAATCTCAAAGCAAACACTGACATCTTGACGTGTGTGTGAAGATCTTATACCTCCAGTAGATGAGAATCCCCACCAGCACCAGCAGACACAGGACAGTTAGAGTGGAAACCACAGCCAGAGGAACAACCGTCCTCTTCTCCTTCTCCGTGCCTCCCACCATCCCAACACGAGACTCCGGACTGCTGTTACTCGCCTCTGATCATGGAAACAAGTACACTTTATTTTTATGATAAATATACATTTAGAATATAAAACAACTTATAACCTTAAAACAAGACTTTTAACCTTATGTAATTTTCTTAAGTAAATTAATTTTGATTTGAGAATGTTATTGCCATTTTTGTGAATCAAACCCCTGTGAAATGATCAAGAATTACACAAGAAGCCATGTTTTTCACTCTCCAAAAGTTGTTTTGACATCATTTGTGAGTTTTACCTGCGTTCTGATCTTCCTCTGACTCTCGGATAGCAAGTTCAGGAATTATGAGCTGTATGGGAATATCATCGCTTTGAGAACTCACTGATCCTCCTTGACCAGAGCCAGCGTCAGACTCAGCTGACCAGGTCACCCATGACAGAAACACCTGGTTCTCTGGCTGTCCGGTGGTGGCTGCCTCTCGCTCGCTCTCAAAGTAGAAAGTAGAGGAAAGACCCTCTCTGTTTTCATCTTCAGATCTACCGCCGGAGCTCAGATGGGAGTCTTTGAGAGCAGACCGGGTTCGGTCGAGCTCCCATTCCCGGTCAAGCTCCTCCAGGAAGATTGCGGAACCTGACCCGCTGAACTCTCCTGAAGAAGGAAGCTGAGCAGAGCCCTCCTCCAAAATAATGGTTGAGGATTCAGAGAGATTTGTGGCTTCGTGAACCACCGAAACAGTCTGATTACTGAACGATGTGGCTGTAACAAACAACCTGGAGAGTTAAGACTTCAAATCTCCACTAAAGAGGCGTTTATGTTGGAGGAAAGAAGTGCTTGGAATTAAGCTACATTTATCTTGCAATACCTAAAGCCACCACCAAGGGGGCGCCATCACCATGCACAAGATGAAGAAGCACAGGAGCAAGAGAAGAACCACCACCGCGTTTGACATCGGAAGAGTGAGCAAACTAGCCGAGAAGAGAGTCCAGCAAAGCTTTTCTTGAGAATTTGTGTCTCAAGACGGCATTCAAGATTTTATTCCACATATACTTCAGCAATTGAGCGTTTCTAAAACTTTGAAGGGATAGTTTGTGTATGACCTGTATAACCTGTATGAGTTGCTTTTTTATGCCAAACACAAAAGAATTTATTTTGAAGAATGTTAGCAACCAAAAAGTTGACAGTAGCCATTGACTTTCATAGTATTTTTCTCCATACAGTGGAAGTCAATGGCTACCGCAGCTGTTTAGTTGCCAACATTCTTCCGAATATCTTCTTTTGTGTTCAGCATAAGAAAGAAACTCATATAGGTTTTAAACAACATGAGTAATGATGACAGAAGTTTCATTTTTGGGTGTACTGTCCCTTTAAATCAGTGATTCCCAACCAGGAGTTGCAGATACTGAAATTTTGCTTTATTAAACCTGTACGTTTTTTGCTACCTACAAGATGTAGCTTTGCATTAAAATTTGTACAAATGACATTGCATTTGCTAGTGGGTGATATTTCTACATATATTCATGTGTTGAGCTTGTTAGTGACTAAAAATCCACCATTAAAAAAGTGACCATGTTTGTAAAACGTCTCTTTTGGGTTTCATCTTGAAATAAATTCACCATTAGAGAAAGTTCAGAACACTAGAACTGTCAAACGTATGAAAACAAGAGGATTAAGAGAGATTAAGAGAATTTTTCAACCCTCAGTAGCTTGGTTTGTATCTTAAAAGTGACTTATTGTATTGTAATATCGATTATGTTGAACAATATCAACATAAATGTTGGTTTTCCATCATTAAAAAGAAGTGCATGTAATTGCATGTGCACTTGTAGTGTACTTTAAATTTTAAAAAGTATAGAACTGCATAATATTGCATAATGCATAATATTAATGAAATAAAAGCCATTTAGGTGTATTTAAAGAAAGTACACTTTCTTGATTGTTTCTTGGTACTTAAATGGATAGTTTACCCAAAAATGAAAATTACCCCATGATTTACTCACCCTCAAGTCATCCTAGCTGTATATGACTTTCTTCTTTCAGACAAATACAATCAGAGTTATTTTAGAAAATGTCCTGGCTCTTCCAAGCTTTATAATGGCAGTGAATAGGTGTTGTGATTTTAAAATCCAATAAAGTGCATCCATCCATCATAAGAAGTGTTCCACACAGCTCCGGAGTGTTAATAAAAGCCTTCTGAAGCAAACTGATGCATTTGTGTAAGAAAAATATCCATATTTTGAACTTTATAAACCGTGATATCTAGCTGCCATATGCACATTCACAAAAGTAAAGGAAAACCAGTCTCGAGGCTTATATCAAAAACATTTTTCTTTACAAATAATCGCTTTGTACTTCTAATCCACTAAAGCTAGAGATAATAGCTTATAAAGTTGTCAAGATATTCAGTATTCTTCCGAATCTGTTAAATAGCTAAAGGGACCGAGCTCATTTACTGCAGGGTTAAAAAAATATTGGTAAAACACTCCAAAGACATAAATATGGATATATTTCTTACACAAATGTGTCGACTCACTTCAGAAGGCCTTTATTAAGCTCCCAGAGCCATGTGGAGCACTTTTTATGATGGATTTATGCACTTTTTTGGACTTCAAAATCTCAACACCCATTCACTGCCATTATAAAGCCTAAAAGGACATTTTTTAATATCACTCCGAAAGTATTTGTCTGAAAGAAGAAAGTCATATAGATCTAGGATGGCTTGAGAATGAATAAATCATGGGGTTGTTTTAATTTTTGGGTGAACTATCCCTTTAAGTATGCTAGAGTATACTTGTTTTTCACAAAGGTAATGTTTACGAAGGAGTTCTTAGGATGAAAACAGTTGGGAAAAACCCTGTAATCACCATAATAACCTTTATTAACCCACCAGAACCATGTGGAGTACTTTTTATGATGGATTTATGCACTTTTTTGGACTTCAAAATCTCAACACCCATTCACTGCCATTATAAATCTTTGAAGAGCCAGGACATTTTTTAATATGACTCCGACTGTATTCGTCTGGAAGAAGAAAGTCATATACATTTAAGATGGCTTGAAGGGGAGTAAACCATGTGGTCGTTTTAATTTTTGGGTGAACTATCCCTTTAAGTATGCTAAAGTGTACTTCTTTGTTTACAAAGGAGTTCTCAGGATGAACAGTTGGGAAACGCTGTAATCACCAAACTATCCTTCTACTGCACTATTGTTAGTTCCACCACTAGTCATTTCCAATATTTCCCTGCAAGCATGTTAGCATTTATTGAGGTTTTGATTGAGCACCCTGAAAAAAGACTGTCTTACCATTAAAGAGGGGCTGAGTGGTCTGAGAAATGATCTTCATAGATGCCGAAATAGCTGATTCAGTGGTGGCGGTGCTAGCATTATCTGCTGAGGTTGCGTTTTCTGCAGGTTTAGAGGTGGTGGTTGAAGGTTTGGCCGTCGTGGTTAAGATTTCTTGGTCTTGGTCGTTGTTTTGGGCTGGTGTGGTTGTTGTAGTGCTGGTGTTTGGGACGTCCTCATAGTAGACGTCTGTGACCACCATATTTCTGTGAGGACGTTGGCCGCTGTCCTCTGGAAGGAGTTTGATCAGCGGCCGTTTGGTCTCATTTCTGCTCTTGTTTTGCTCAGGTGACCATGACAGTGAAGATTCCTCTGTCTTTTTTCGTCGGACTGTAATCGGGGTCGTCCTGACGACGGGAAACAGGAAACCTGGTTGGTCCGTCACCGTGGTGATGGAGATGGAACTGCCGGAATCACGGATGAGGTTTCGGCCGGACGGAGATTTGGACGTAGGTGGAGATGTTTCCTGAAGATGAAATGCGTCATGTTTGAATCAAGATGCTCATGAAAATCCATTAAAGTGCTCATGACTGTTTCTGAATGTAGATTATAAAAATCACACCTCATTATATTCCTCCAAATCTGTTAAATCGCCAAAGGGATCAAGCTCATTTACTGCAGGGTTAAAAAAAATATAGGTAAAACACGTAAATATTCTTGCTGTATAATAAATAACACACACACCAAAAAAAAATTTCCCCCCCAAAACAAGAAATTTTGATATTTTAGATATTTTGCATAAAATAAAATTCTTTGAAAATTAATAACATTTCCTGACAATTAAGCACATTTCCCCCCAAATTCTCACTAACAGATACAATAATAATAATAATAATAATAATAATAGTTATATTAATTTCAGTACATTTATTTATTTATTAATTTATATTTAAATAATTAGTAAATAAATCCAGTACAACAAGTACTACAATGATGATTAATGGAATAATAATAACAATAATAATAATAATAATAGTAATTATTGTTATATTAATTTCAGTACATTTATTTATTTATTTTTAAATAATTAGTAAATAAATTCAGTACCACAAGTACTACAATTACTGTAATAATAATAATAATAATAATAATAATAATTATTATTATTATTATTATTGTTGTTGTTGTTGTTGTTGTTGTATTCATTCCAGTACATTCATTCATTTTTATTTATTTTTTTATTTTAAATAATTAGTAAGTAAATTTAGTAAAACAATTACTACAATGACGATCACTGGAATAATAATAATAATAACAATAATAATAATAATAATAATAATAATAGCTATTATTATTATTATTGTTGTTGTTGTTGTTGTTGTTATTGTTATTATTATATATTTGTTGTTGTTATTATTTATAAATAATTTAATTACTATTATATTAATTAGAAATAATGAATATTATTTATAAATTAATTCTGGAAATCAAATACTAATTAATAATAATATTATTTTTATTTTTATCCTTATTATTAAAGTACATATATCTAAACAGTTGTTTTAAATAAATTCAGTAAATTAAATATTATAGTTGTTAATGCTTATTTAGGGCACATTTGTAAAGTATTATTAAAAATATATTATTATGATGATGATGATTATTATTATTATTATTATTAATAATAATAATAATAATAATTCCAGTTCATTGTACACTGTACATGTAATATTATTTATAAATAAATTCAGTAAAACAAATACTTATTATTATTATTTTTGTTGTTGTTATTTTTAAGAATTTTTCACATTCGTAAAGTACAATTATAACAATATAATTAAAAAAAATTGTTCAATATGATCAATATTACAGCATTATGGTAATAATACAAGATTATTATTAATATAGATTATTAAAAAAAACATGCATTATTAAATGTGCCTAACTGTAATGGAAAATTTCGGTGAGATTTTCAGATTTTTGTTTACCAGGGTCTTCGAGAGGCATGTCCACAATAACCTGATCACTCATTTTTCCCGTCAAGCCATTCGTGCAGAGCGCCACCACCTGGACAACATAGCTACTGTTTGCCAGCAGATGATGGATAATGGCCCCCTGGAAAAACAAGACCATATTATACCATAACACCTGCTTCTAACCATCAGGACTGGTGTAACCTTGAACTATGATCAGCTATCATTTTACAGTGCTGACTGAAATATCCCTACTGTACTTCACTCATCACAGTTATATTAATCATGGCTCAGGTCTAAAAGCGCTCACCACATCCTGGTCTCCGTCTGTGAGATACTGTTGTTTTGGCGGGTCTCTACCCTGCAGTCTCTGATAGGTGACGGAGTAGCGCTCAATGTTGGTGTCATAGACGGCCCGTGGCCTTTCCCACGTTACCACCATACCCGTGTAGTTTTGAGAGTCTGCCTGCACGTTCTGTGGTTCAGAGCTGCACGCTAAATACAGGAAGAGACAGAAAGAGACTGTTAAATTCTAGAAATCAAAAAAGAAAGAGACTGTTAAAACTCAGAAAATGTAGAAAAATGTGTTCATTTTTATTACAATAATAGAAGCTTAAATAAATAATAAATAATATAAAAAATATAATAATAATAATAATAATAATAATAAACAGTATAGTTGTATTTTGTAAAATGTATTAAATTATTAAATAATAAAAAATAAACCTTTTTTTCAAAAATGCATACATATGAATTTATATATATATATATATATATATAATTTAGTACAATTGATTAAAAGTATTGTTGAATTTTTTTAAAAATTGTAAAACATTTTAAATAAGCAAGATACATAAATTGTATTTATTTCAAACACGAATAATTGAAAATATAATAAATAAACATAAATATATAAAGAATATAAATATATTTATAAAAATGTCAACCAATTTTTTAAGAAAATAAATAATTTAGTAAAACTTGATTAAAAATTAGTTACATTTTGACAAAATATTTAAAAAATAATATTTAACTAAAATAAACAAACTTATAAAAGTTAAACTTAACAAAAATTATAAAACATGAATAGGATCACTGTAAATATAATCAATAAACATAAAATATATATAGAATAAATATAAAAATTGATTATATAAAAACTGATTACAAATGTTATAGCTACATTTTGACAAAATATTATCAAACTAATATTAAATTGAAATAAAATATGTACAAAGGTTTATTTTTTCATAAAACAAATAGGATCACTAAAAATATAATCAATAAACAAAATGTATAAAATAAATAATTTCATGAAAACGGATTAAAAATCCTAGTTTTGACAAATTATTTTTTCTTCATAAGACATAAATAGGATCACTGAAAATATAATCAATAAATATACATTCATAAAGGAGATAAATAATTTAGTAAAACTTGATAAAAAATGATTCAAAATAATATAAAATAAAATACATCCTTTTTTATTTTTCATAAAACATAATTAGGATCACTGAAAATATAATCCAATTAACATAAAACATTTAAAGAAGATTTTAGTAAAACCTAATTAAAAATGATAGTTATATTTTGACAAAATAAAAAATAATATTAAATTAAATTAAAATATTTAAAAAAATGAATAGGATCACGGTAAATATAATTAATAAACATAAAAATATCTAAAAACGATTTTAAAAATACTTAAATTCTTTAAAAAGTATAGGTACACTTTGTTACATTTTTTTAAACAAAATTTAATAAACAAAAAAAATAGTCATTTTTACCCTAATTTCTTGGAGGGAAAGCAAGATTAAGCAATAATATGCCAGACGGTGTGTTACATTGTGAATATGCAGATAGAGAGCCTCAGAGAATGTCATGTTATTGCAGAACAGTTTATTGTAATAAGGAGCGGTAACTTCAGTCAAATAGCAATAACTTACAAAATTGCTTCTAAATCAACTCTGTTTGAAACAGAATTGTTGCATTTGTTGTTTTGGAAAAGCGCCAAAGCGGGGTTACCTAGCAACACTCACTCGCAGCAGGGTCTTAAAAAGCGCAACGCATGTGAGTCCACGGTCAGAGGAGAAGGAGACGCACACGATTGCTTCTTTTTGACCTCCAGCTCCTCTCTAATCATTATTTTATAGGAGTGTGTGTGTGTGTGGTTTGCATACTGGGTGCAGGAACTTCCTCTGTGCCCGTGTAGGATGAAAACACCTGTCCCATGAACTGCTGCTGTTGTTCTCGGTAGTTGTTCTGCAGGTAGTCGGTCAGCATGACGTATCCGGCCTGCTGTAAGGTCATCACCTCACAAAACACCTCCAGCTACAAACACACACGAAACACACGAATCAGGAGATGAGAGTGAGACAAACCAGATTAAACCCTGCTTACAGTTTCATTACAATAATGGGATCTTAAAATAAATACTTTTATAAAATAATATAATGTAAAATAATTTAAAATATATAAAATGTATATAAAATAACATTAATAATAATAATAATAATAATTGTATTATTATTATTATTAATAATAATAATATTTGAATTAATAATAATAATAATTAAGTGAAAAAAAAAGTGAAAAAAAATTGTAAAATTCATAAACAGTAGAGTAACGTTATAAAATATTTTTCAAATAATATTAACTAAAAATAAAATGTATGCATATTTTTTATACAACAATCACTGAATCACAGGATCACTGAAAAACACTCAATATACATGTAAATATATATTATGGTACATATATATATGTATACTGTATAAATGTTTTGGTTTTTTTTTCATAAAATATATATAGGGTCACTGGAAAAATATAACCAATAAACATAAATTATATATAAAAGAGATCATTTTTTATGAAATGGTTACATTTTGTAAAGCAGTTTTAAAACAATATTAAAGAAAAATAAAATATGTACTACTTTTTGCATGAAATATAAATAAGATCACTAAAAATATAATCAATAATAAAGATTAAAAAAATTACTTAAATTCATTAAAAAGTATAGTTACATTTTGCTAAATATTTTTACTATTACATTTAGTGTAAATAAAAACATATGATATTGGAAAACATAAATAAACAAACATATAAAGTACATAAAAGAACAAAATTAAACACATAAGGAACAATTTACAGTTAGCTAATCATTATGGCCAAATAAACACAAATGATGACCGGCTGACTGAACATAATCTCACTAGCTAGTTTAGTTTAACTATAGTAACTACTGACTTAGTATGACTGAACTACAATTGCATGCATACACACATACATGCATAAATATTGATTTTATTGTGCAAAAATACATAATATCATCATACAAAAATAAAAGAGCAAGTATCAGTATTGGCTTGCACAACCAAGTATTACTAACAAGTTCATTTATTTATATTGTTTGTTTATACTAACTGCATTTAAATTGAAATCAAGATTAATGAGTGTGAACAGTTTTATATGCATGAGTGAATTTATGCAGTTGCGGGTCAGTAATGAGATCAGACATGACAATGAACCAGAGCTAAAGATTCATCAGCTTTACTTCAGCATGCCTGTACTTTGCCGCATCAAAATTTCATGCTCAAGAAACAGTCTGTGCTCTAAGTAGATCAGGCACAGGGGCAAAGAAAAAATAGCAACACACCCGCATGACAAAAAACCTCCTCGCATCTTAGAACTGAGCTGGATGAGAGAGGCAAAGTTGTGTCGCTGACATCGAGGGCTTATCTTTGATCCACACGTCAGACTGTGGCCAGCTGAAATATTAATGCACACGCCTCTGTTTGCTCAAGAATAGCTAAAGGGGCTGTGAGGGATGAACTCACCATGCTACATTTTTAGGAGAGGGGTTTCTCTCTCTCACACACATAAACACACAATAGTGCCAGCGGCTGCAATACTAACCCCAAACTTCTCACTAGCCTGATTTTCAGGCTTGACTTTATTCAGCCAAATGATGTGTTACACAGAAAATATAACTAATAAATAGCTGCAAGCACCAATTAAGGGCTCAAGAGGACAACAGAGGCAAAATGAAGAGCTAAGCTTGGCAGGGAGCATCAGATCAACTGCAACAATGAGTAATCTAAGATATTTATAGATGATTTTAAGCAAAACGGTTGAAAACCCATGAATACAATCACTTGCAATTGGACATAATTGCTTATCACTCTTGACCAATAGGTGGTGCTGTCACCAAAATGATCTGGTGGGGTCAGTGTTGGGTGACAATGACACAGGTAAGGTTTGGTGTCAATATGCCAAAGCTTTGCAGATCGACTTTGGCATAATGCCAT
The DNA here is from genome assembly GCA_012976165.1 of Labeo catla. Classification (NCBI taxonomy): domain Eukaryota; kingdom Metazoa; phylum Chordata; class Actinopteri; order Cypriniformes; family Cyprinidae; genus Labeo; species Labeo catla. The sequence continues at coordinate 768,084 of VONZ01000298.1, read as the reverse complement.
CAAACGTGGTCAAATTTTGAGTTTTACGAAAACAGTTTGATCTGTCAAAAAGTTTTTACCAGCATGGTCTGAAGATGATCTGAGCCAATTTTGGTGAAAATCGAACAAACTTTCTAGGCTGAGTTTGAAAAAGTATGTTTTCGAAAAAAAAAATTGTTTCAAATGTTATTAGCATAAATGTAAGTGCATATTTGAGCTGCTGGTGACGCTACAGGGTTTAAGTTAGAGACTCTAAATTGGTTGTGGATAATGTTCAGATTGTCCTGTATCTGTGTGCCAAATTTTATAACTCTCCCACAAGCAGTTTAATGGGCTTTCATTGACTCAAAGCAGAAACAGAAGAAGAAAAAAATACACCCACAGATCCAATTTGGCATCATGGCATATGAGAACGGCTTGTTCTATCAAAAAGATTTTAATAGCTTTTTGCCAGCATGGTCTGAACGTGATCTGAGCCAATTCTGGTGAAAATCTGACAAGCCAGTTTTGGTGAAAATTGTGTTTTGTTCCTGTATTCGAGATTTTTGTTACCAGCCCTTATGGTTCAAAAGTTATTTGCATAAATGTGAGTGCAAATTTGGAATATTGGTGGCGCTAAAGAGTTTGAGTTACAGACTCTAAATTGGTTGTGGATAATGTTCAGACTGTCCTTTATCTGTGTGCCAAATTTTATAACTTTCCCGCAAGCGGTTTAATGGGCTTTCATAGACTCATGAGCAGAAACAGAAAAAGAAGAAGAAGAAAATATAGCTTCCGATCCAGTTTGGCATCATTCCAACACATTTGACCATGAGTTACACAAGAATGGTTTGATCTACCAAAAAGCTTTTAAAACCTTGTTGCCAGCATGGCCTAACAATGATCTGAGCCAATTTTGGTGAGAATTGGACAAACTGTCTAAGACGAGCTTGAAAAAGTAGGTTCATTTTCATTCATTTTCAATTTCATTTTAAGCATATAAGCATAAATGTGACTGCATACTTGAGCTGTTGTTGGCGCTAGAGGGTTTGAGTTAGAGACTCCAAATTTGCTGTGGTTAATGGTCAGACTTGTCCTCTATCTGTTTACCAAATTTCATAACTTTCCTGCAAATGTTTCTATGGGTTTCCATAGCATCAAGAGTGGAAATGGAAGAGGGAAAAGAAGAAAGTTTAAGACCCCAAATTTTCCATGGTTACTGTTCAGCCTGTCCTCAACAGTGGAAATGGAAGAAGCAGAAGAAGAAGAAGAAAATTCAGCACCAGTTTAGCATCCTGCCATCAAATTTGATGATGAGCTACACAAGAACGTTTCTTGGCAGAACTTTTTGCCAGCACAGTCTGAAGATGATCTTAAATGATTTTGCTGAAAATCAGACAAACTGTCTAGGACAAGTTAATTTTTTTCGGGAAATTTCAAATGGGGAAATTTTTATGACGAAAAATGGCGTCACAGGGTGCAATCGATTTGGCATGAGCCAAGGAATCAGCAAAAATATTCAGCAGAAGAATTTGTTTCTAGCTGTTATAGTTCATGGTATGCAAGGTATCAGCATAAACATGAGGGCAACTCTGATCTGTTTGTGTGCCAAATTTCATAACTTTCAAACAAGCGCTTTCCATAGACTCAAAAGCATAAGAAGAAGAAGGTTTAAGTAAGAGACCCCAAATTTGCCATGGTTAATGTTCAGCCTTTCCTCTATCTGTATGCCAAATTATGTATGCATAAGCTTCCTGCAAGTGATTCTATGGATTTACATACACTGAATAGTGGCAGCAGAAGAAAAAGAAGAAAACGAGCAAGAAGGAGAACAAGATGAAGAAGATTTGAGTTAAACACCCCAAATTTGCCATGGTTCATGTTCAGCCTTTCCTCTATCTGTGTGCCAAATTACATAATTTTCTCAAAAGTGTTTGTATGGATTTACATAGACTAAAGTGTGGAAGCAGAAGAAGAAAAAGATGAAGAAGGTTTGAGTTAGAGACCCCAAATTAGCTCTGGGTAATGTGTCTCTATCTGTGTGATAAATTTCATAACTTCCCCACAAATGTTTCTATGGGTTTCCATAGCATCAAGAGTGGAAACGGAAGAAGAAAAAGAAGAAGGTTTTTAGTTAGAGACAAAATTTTCCATGGTTAATGTTTAGCCTGTCCTCTATCTGTGTGCCAAATTTTAATAACTTTCCTGCAAGTGTTTCTATGGATCTACATAGTCTCAAGAGTGGAAATAGCAGAAGAAGAAGAAGAAGAAGAAGAAGAAGGATTGAGTTAAAGACCCCAAATTTGCTGTGGTTAATGTTCAGCCTGTCCTCTATCTGTGTGCCGAGGGTCATAACTTTCCTGCAGGTGTCTCTATGGATTTCCATAGCTTCAAGAGTGGAAGAAGCAAAGAAGAAGAAAAAGAAGAAGAATAGAAAAAGGATTGACTTAGAGATCCCAAATTTGCTGTGGTTAATGTTCAGCCTGTCTTCTATCTGTGTGCCAAATTTCATAACTTTCCCACAAGTGTTTCTATGGATTTACATAGTCTTAAGAGTGGAAAAAGCAGAAGAAGAAGAAGAAGGATTGAGTTAGAGACCCCAAATTTGCTGTGGTTAATGTTCAGGCTGTCCTCCATCTATGTGCCAAAGGTCATAACTTTCCTGCAAGTGTTTCTATGAATTTCCATAGTCTCAATAGTGAAAGAAAAAAAAGAAGGATGATGATGAGGAAGAAATGGAGGAGAAGAAGAAGAACAGATGTTCTGACCTGTGTTTCTGAGATGGCCACTGTGTTTTTAAACACGATCCACTCCACATTCTCAGAGCAGGGCGGTGCGGTGAGTGAGCCATTGTACATGAAGTATTTTTCAGTGGACTGTGGAAGCAGAGCCAGCAGAGAAAACGCTTCCAGAGGGCTGCTTTTACCTTAAAATCAAACACAAGCATGTTCGTGTGTAATTGCAATTTAAAATAATGAAAAGCTTTGCGCATGTCATCTTAAAATAAGGATTTACCAAATCGGCTCACGCTGTTCACCCCTTCAATGATGGCCGCATAGTCCTCGTTGTCTTCAATGCTGGCCTAAAGGACAGACCAAATGTAGGTCACTACGATAAAAGGGTTGCAGATACGAGTTAATATACAGATGCATTTGTGAAAATGTCACCTCGAAAAGGACAGCCACAGCAGTAATCTTTCCTCCGCTACTTATCGCCTCGTCTATGGATTCAAACTCCTCATCATCAAAGCAATAGATCTGCATCTGTGAAACAGAGACACAACGTCCAGCTGTTTCATTTTAACTCAAGTTAACATGAATTCACATTTTACTCTCTTATTATAACTTTACCTCCAGGGGGAACCTATTTCCATTGAGGCTGTGTTCAGATCCATCTGAAGTGGCGTTACATCGGCCCCAGTGGAACGTGATCCTGCCCACTTTAAACCTGGATCTGAGCCCACCTCCGCTTATGAAGTACTGACCGTTCAGACTGATTACCACTGAGAAACACGATACACACACACACACTCAAACTCAATGACCGCTTGACGCGTAATTGTGTTCTTCATTCAACACGCCTAATTGCCTATATTTCATATTTCAGCTTTCATCTCTGATAAAAGATTCATTTTCAGCTTTGCCTTTTGTCATTCTCATAGTGTCAAATCAGAACAAAAAATTCAGCTGCAGCTTTTCTTCTGCGCTCCTATAAAAGCACAGACCATCCAAAAGACGACCAGCTGCCATTCACAGGTACGAGAGAGAAACACCAGTAGATTTTATTCTTCAGCGGCTCCATTAGTCTGCTAGTGATTAATCTCAGGTTGTAATTGCATTCATCGCAGGCCATCGCTCTGGGGAGTTAATATGTCAGTGTAATTTCACTGAGTGCCGCTTAAAAGAATGAATTCAAATGCCAGACACGTTTTATCTGCAATATGGAATCGGCACAGACCTGTTTTGCCGTCGTTGGTGATGGTGGTGGATTCGGAGGTTGGTTGTTCCCAGTTCTCCAGCTGCAGGTTCTGGTACTGAATCCTGACCTGTGTGAACTCCTCACTGATGTCAATGGGAGACTGTCTGGCATTACCACACACCGGATATTTCTTTGCCCAGTGCTTCTGATTCAGGGCCCCTGTGAAGAATATGGGTGTGATAAAAGAAGAAAGGAATAATCTTTAATAATACCAGACACTTTTAATCAAAACAGCTTACAAAAGCAATTTGTCAGACAACAATCTTGCAGCAAATCAAGTAATGATTTGTTGTCTTAATTAATGCAACAAGATATTGACCTGAATTTATATTGCTTTTTAGGTAAATTATGTGACTGTATTAGGTGAAAGTGCAATAACTGGTCACAATTTTTGTCTTTGAACCTTTTTAATTATCTTTTAGTTTAATTATTCATTTAAACAGTCATGCAATGTGACTATATTAATCTATTTTACTAAATAACAATTATATATAATCATTTATAAAAGCAGACATATTGCATAGTTCCTCAGTTAACATGAAATCAAAAAAAAATTATATGTATATATATATATATATATATTAATAAATAAATTAATAATAATTAATTAAATAATAGAATAGAATCATTCACAAAAAATGTCTAATGGTAAACATTTAAGTAATACAAAATACAAAATAAAAAATAATAACAAATGTACAATAATTATACAAGAACTATAAAAATGCTAAAAATTAAAACAAAAGTTGTTTTATGAATACAAAAAAGAGCAGCTATGCACAAAAAAACTTTTAAATATTAAACAGTATTAAATAATATTTTAAAATATTTATTTTAAATGTTAATAGTATTTTAAACATTTATTCTATATTTTTAAGTAATATAATATAAATACTGTATATATATATATACAAAAACTAGCAAGTTTTAGATTAAATTTAGCATGTCACAGTGCAGGATGTTGCATGTCATCTACGCTTTTATTAAAATATTAAGCATGAAAATGCAGCTAGAAGGTTTTTTCTGCATTTTACTTCTTATAAAGAACCTAAAAGCTATAGTTAATATCTTAATATTTATTTTATGTATTTTATGAAAGGACATGCCTTGTATTCAGTGCTTTTTCTGACCCATTGTGGGTCAAATTTAGGTTTCAGCTTTTTTTTTCTACCTAAAATTTTCTGATTTCTCTATTGTGTACTACAAATAAACAAGCCAAAAATGTAAAGCAATGACATATGGCAGCAAACTGAAGCACATGGTATGGCATATGAAGCGTCAGTGCTGATCAGAGCAGAATAATGCCACTTGCAGTGGTGTTGAACACATAAACCGAGAGCTATGATATATCACACTGACTTCAGCAGATGATAAACTCACCGAGCAGATGGCAGCAGGTCACACGTCACTGAACAAACACACACACACACACAAACATAAACACAGCTGATTAAAAGTGTCCCCAAGGACGTGTCTTTAAGACGCTAGATCTGAATTAGCAGCTCTAATGTTCCCTGGCAGGACGATTAGTGTGTATATTTTCACAATGATTTCACTTTCAGCTCCCGGGTGGCAATTCTTCACCCTCTTAAGCTACAACATAATTAATACGCCCCTAACAGGCTATAAAGGATCACGTCCACCATGTGAAGACAGCAGAACCACATCCGCAAGGTGCTTAATATCGACAAACGTCAGCCGTTAACCTGACTGATGGATCCACATTCACCAGGAAAATAGTGTTTTGAACTACGAGTCTGACAGCAGTGCACATCTGGATCCAGCAGACACACACTATGGCAAGCCGTTTTAACATTTAATCCTTATATAGTACTAGCATCTATTTTCATGCTACGAGTACTTATTTTTTTAGCAACTAGTGTCTATTAAGTACTAGTACTCACTGTTCCGCTACTAGTTAGTAGCTTATTCTTTAGCTACTATCGCTTGTTCATTGGCTACTAGTGCTTATTCTGTAGCTACTAGCGCTTATTCTTTACAGCCTAGTTCTTATTCTTTAGCTACTGCTTATTCATTAGATAATGGCACTTCTTTAGCTACTAGCACTTGCTCTGTAGCTATAGCTACTCATGCTTATTCATGAGCTACTAACACTTATTCATTAGCTATTAGTGCTTATTCTTTAGCTACTAGTGCTTGTTCATTAGCTACTAGCACTTATTCTGTAGCTACTAGCGTTTATTCTTTAGTGCCTAGTTCTTAGTCTTTAGCTGCTGATGCTTATTCATTAGCTACTAGCACATATTTGCTACTAGTGCTTATTCATTAGATGCTGACGCTTCTTCTTTAGCTACTCGCACTTATTCTGTAGCTATAGCTACTAATGCTTATTCATTAACTATTAATGCATATTCATTAGCTACTATCACTTATTCTTTAGCTACTAGTGTTTGTTCATTGGCTACTAGCACTTATTCTTTAGCTATAGCTACTAATGCATATTCATTAGCTACTAGCACTTATTCTTTAGCTACTAATGTTTATTCTTTATTCTTTAGAGCCTAGTTCTTATTCTTTAGCTACTAATGCTTATTCATTAGCTACTAGCACTTATTAGCTACTTGTACTTATTCATTAGATACTGGCGCTTCTTAAGCTACTAGCACTTACTCTGTAGCTATAGCTACTAATGCTTATTCTTTAGCACTTAGTTCTTATTCTTTAGCTACTAGCACTTATTCATTAGCTACTAACGCTTATTCTGTAGCTACTAGCGCTTATTCTTAGCGCCTAGTTATTATTCTTTAGGTACTAGTGTTTTTTCATTAGCTACTAGCGCATATTCTTTAGCTACTAGCACTTTTTCATTAGCTACTAACGCTTATTGTTTAGCTACTAGTTCTTATTCATTAGCTACTAGCACTTAGCTACAAGTGCTTCTTTAGCTACTAGCGATTATTCATTAGCGACTGAGCTGCTAGCGCATATTCTTTAGCTACTAATGCATATTCTAATGCTAACAGCCCTCATGAAAATAAAGCATGGTTTTATTATAGTAAAAGTGTAGTAATCTTGTTTTTAGCTAATTGATTATCATTTGAATAACCAAAGTTTTACTACAAATACTATGGTTAAACTGTGGTTAGTGTAGCAAAACCATGGTTATTCATTAGCTACTAATGCTTATTATTTAGCCACTACCACTTAATCATTAACTACTGGTACTTTTTCTTTAAGGATTAGTGCTTATTCTTTAGCTATTAGCATTTATTTATTAGCTGCAATCACATATTCTTTGGCTATAGCATTTATATATTAGCTAGGCTACTACCGCTTATTAATTACTACCGTTTATTCTTTAGCTATTAGCAATTATTCATTAGCTACTAGTGCTTTGCTAATAGGTTATTAGTAAAAATGTATTATATGAAAATATATACTAGCACATTTTGAGGATTAAAACAGCTTGCCACACTCTCACACACATATGGACATGCCGTAATCAAAGAGAAGCGCTGCTGCTATGGTAACCGCTAGTCTGCGGATGTGGCATAAACGCAGAGCCTGAAGTAATTGAGAAGATTTTGAGACCTCTGGGCTGCTCTGACATTTTGAATATTTCTATTTTTCTAACAGCACGTAAGGTCAGATCGTTCACAATCGAAAGCCGCAATAACAGGTAGGAAGCGCTTCGGCCTTTGAAGCGATCCGCAGAATTATGATGCATGTGAACAAACGTAAGAACAATCACGGATGGGAATGGTTAGCACGGATTCCTCCCCCTCTGTAATGACACCCTGATCCACTCCGACATTCGGTCTGATTACACCAGCCAATTATCCAAAACAGTTTCCTCTCAATTTCCATGAAAGAAGGTCGGCAAAGGGGAGAAGTAGAGCAAAGAACCTGTGTGAATGTCTGTGGAATCACTGCAGCTATCCTATACATAGTATAATATTTAAACAGTTTAACAATTAAATATCGCTAATTAAGTTAACTAAAATGTAATTCATTCTTTTTGTATTAAATATAAATGTTATATCTGTAATTAATATAAACTATATAATTGTATTATTATATTAAAAAAATTATGTAGATATTAATGTGCTTAATCATTTTTAACATTTTATGTTAAATTATATATAACATTTACATTTAATTTAAAAAAAAAGTTAAAATTACAAAAAATCATTTTAAACTTAATAATTAATACTAATATAACAATATTTCATGTATGTATGTATGTGTATATATATATATATATTAAAATATAAAATATATTAATATTAAATATTTGATTAAATAATTTAATATTATTACATAATTTAAACAAAAAAGACATTTTATACTCAATTAGCTGCATTTATTAATTGAAATATTGAAATATATTTCATAATATAATAATATAACACATAAATGTTGCAAATAATTTAAATTTAAAGTGTCCTTTATTTCTGCGTATATGTAATCATAAAAATAATTAAATATTTAAATAGTTTAACAATTAAATGTAGCTAATTAACTTTAAAATGTGCTCCTGTTCATTTTTTATTTTAAATTAAATTTTTTTAATTATATATAATTATATACATTATTATTTGTATTATTATATTAATTGCATGCAAATATAATAATTTGATATGATATATTATGAAATATTATGATACATTTTCCTAATTATTTTTCACATTTTATATGTAAAATTATATATACACATCATATCCATTTAATTTTTAAAAAGTTAAAATTACAAAATATTTTTTGTAACTTAATTAGTGAATTATAGGAAAATATACTAATATTGTATTTTATTAAAAACTATTTCATATTTTATATATGTATATATATATATATATATACAAAATAAAAGACACTTTAAACATTTTAAATATTTGAATATATTAATATTTAATATTTAATTAAATGAAATATTATTACATATTAAATAATTTGAACAAAAATGAAATAAAAAATAAAGCTTAAATAATTTGCTGTATTTATTCATTGAAATATTTAATAATAATATAATATAATATAATATAATAACAAATAAATGTTGCATATTATTCAAGTTCAAAGCGTCCTTTATTTCTGCATATTATGTAATTATAATAACGTTTTTTCCTTTATATAAAACAAATTCATTATATCCTGTGAAGGTGGCCAGCCTCTGTAAGATGTAGCTTGAGTGTGAGTAACTTGTAGAGTCGTTTCCATGACAACTAAGCATTTGTATAGCATAGAGCAATGCCTCAATGCGATCGATCAATAATTTACACATCAACACAGCAATTACACACTTGCTCTAGAGAAACATATGCATTTTTACATCATGTTTTCCGTGTCTCTCATGAATAAGAGATCATGAGCAATAAAGCCGAGGTGCTGATGAGGACGGAGGCGTGCAGGTTATCAGAGCATATAGACGATTAGAGGAAGGAGCTGCGGCCCCCGCAGCAGATGGAGACAGGACCCGCGCCAGCGGCGGGAATCGCACACACCCCTGGGCTCTGGAAAACAGGCTCCACGGGGGACTGACACGCTACAATAACCCATCATCATGTACACACACTCAAGATCTCTGTCCCAGAACCAAGTGAGCAGTCCTGCCGTTTACTGCCTACATAGACAGCTGCTGAAACTGAACCAAATATAAGTGCATACGACATATGTTTCACCTTTGTATATTTATATATTTGAAGTTGTGAATACAACAAAATTATTGTAGTATGTTCACGGTCTTACTATTTTAAAATTTCACATTGAAATCAGGCCTTAGTACATTTCACAAAGAATTACAGATATCTAATAGCTACTAGGTACTAGCCAAGCCGAAATATTTAAATATATTTAAATTATGTTCAAAATTATATTTAAAATATGTATTATAAAAATGATAAAAAATGATATAAACTATAACATTTAATATCAAATTCAATTATATATATATATATATATATATAAAATTATAATGGTATACTATTCATATATTTATTACATTCATTTAAATAAATGTATGTATTATATATATATATATATTTTTTTTTGTGTGTGTGTGTTCAAAATTATACTTATTTAAATACACATATCATTTTATAAGATATATTAAAATTAAATATATTTTAAATGTAATATATTCTACATTTTTAGATATATTATGTAAGTAACATAATATAAATTTATTAGAAATTTCTAAACAATTTAGTGACATTTATTTGTGAAATATTTATTATTTAATATATTTGTTCACATTTGTATTTTAAATTTTATACATGTATAATTTTATAAGATATATTATAGAAGACATTATATTACAAAAATATTAATATATTTAAATATTTCAACAAATAAGTTTACTTGAAATTTCTAATTGAAAATGTATTTATTGAAATATTTAAATATATTAATATTAAATATACTTTAAATGTAATGTATTCTACATTTTCTAGAAATCTAAGTATTTATTATATTATGATAATATTCATATATTTAAATATTTTAACAAATAAATTTACTAGAAATTTCTAAATGAAAATGACATTTATTTATTTATTGAAATATTAAAATATGTTAATTTTACATTTATTTTAAACCTAATATGTTCTGCATTTTAGATACATTATATAATATATAAACTATATTAGGATAATATTCATGTATGCAAAATTTTAAACAAATATATTTACTAGCAATTTCTAAATGAAAATTTGCAGCTTTTTTTTTTATTATTTATATATTAATTTCTAAATGAAAATGTTTCCAGTTTCTTTTCAATATAATTTTTTTTTTATTATTTCTGTAATTTTTCACAATAAACGTGATCTTGTCCATTGCATTTGCCTAAATGTTCCCACAGTAATGGATGCTAATACGGATTAGAAGTGAAGAAAAGGGGAGAAAATAAAGTTTGTCAGTGAGAATCTGGAGAGAAGCGACATGCTGTGGAATAATTCATGGGATATTGCTCATTTAACCGGGTGACCATGACCACAGTATAATACATAACACAATATAACAAAGAAACTAATAAAACATATAAACAAAAACAGACATTTCCCACACATCAGGAGGGAATCTGAAGCGTTACAGAGTCGCTGTGTGACTGTCAGCTGAAGAAGCGAGGGTCTATGAACAAATTAGCATTCAAGCTTGACGACTTTTGTTTGTGGAGAGAGGAGCTTACGGGAAACAATCGCAGTTAAAACAGAGGAACGTGTTTCGTTCTCTTTCTCCACAGGTCTGTGCCGGGCCTCACAATCAAGCGTGCTCTTTCACATGTTAATTCATTTAGTTTCGACTCACTGAACACACGCACACACACACACGAATCCGTATCCTACTCTACTTCACAGTCAGACAAACAAGTTTTTACAAGACAGTAACATTTGACTCGATGCAGACTTGCAGCAGTTTTAATGTGACAGCAGTGATTATCTTATGGATGTCTTTAAGACTCAGAGACAATGTTCTCATGAAGCTGATTTGAAACATTAAATGCGTAATGTTAAGTGCTTCACACAAAAAAGTGACTAAAACTAAAATTATTGTAACAAAAAAATAAGTTAGACTTTAACCCTTTTAATATGATGATCTAAATCAAGTAGCTATGGAGTGCCAAAGTACTAAAAGCAAATTATTTAAATAAATAATATTATTTATTTTATAGATACATTAATACATATAATTTATTTTTATTTGTATTGTAATCACATTTTAAAAAATACATAAAAACAAACAAGGTTTGTGTCAGATTTCCATGTCATAAAATTCTACATATTTTGGTACTTTGGTATTATAAAAATCTAAATATGAAATTATTTTTAATTAATTAAATATATTTATTTGTGTGTGTGCGCGTGTGTGTGTGTGTTTCTTTTTAGCAAATATATTTTATAAATAAACTATTAGTATTATTATTATTATTATTAAAAACTCATCGATAATTAAGTATATTTTTAAATATTTACAAATATATATTTACCTATATTATACTTATTATATATAATTATACAAACTGTATAAACAAACAAGGTGTCAGATTTCCTTGTTAAAAAAATAATACATTTTAAAAAAAGGTTATAAATTAATTGGTATTATTGAAATATACATAGAAAATTTATTTTAATGAATTTTTTTTTTTTATTAAAAAAATGTATACATAATATTATTATTTAAATTGTATAAACAAACAAACAACGTTCAGATTTCTTTGTCAAAAATATTTTAAATTAATTGAAATATACACATTTTAAAATACATTGATATTATAAATTTTTTAAAATAATTTATTAAATAAATCATTCGATTTAATTTTATAAATATGTTTTTAAAATTATGTATTCATTTAATTAAGTCATTAATAATGATATAGTTTAAATATATAATTTATAAATATAAATATTTATATGTATTATATTTATTATACACATGGTAATCAAACAGTATAAACAAACAAACAAGGTGACAGATTTCCGTGTCAAAAATATCTGAAAATAAAATTCTTATTAAAATATACATCTAAAAATATATATTATTTTATTATTCTCTTTTGGTTTTTTTATTTCATTTTATTTTATCCATTTAAAACAATTTTTAACAAGGAAATTTCACACAAACGTGTTTTGCATAATTACACTACTTTAAGGATTGAGTTGGATGATTCATTTCACATGTTCTTTGAGATGAATTTATTGTAATTCATCTCATCAGTCTCTGACACCATCTGGAAATGTGACATCACATTTGTTTTGATGGTTTTCCCGTCAGTGAGTGACTCAGTTTTGGTCTCTTTTCCAGGTAAGAGAATGACTGTACATTTTAAATATTTAGCTTTTCTGAAAAGTGAAGCTATATAAAAAAGTAAAAAATTAATAAGAGACATGGACCGAAAGCCAAAAAACTGTTCAATCCCATTCTGTTTTTCCACCACTGTCCACCAGCCTGATTTAAAAGCCACAAGTCAAGGCTCTCCAGCAATCCTGAATGTCACTGACTCTTTTGAAAGACTCGAGTGTCTTAAAGTGTCTCAGACTTTCAGCTAATCTCCTGCACCGGCGGGTCAGCGGTCGACTCGCTGCCGTCGTTTCTGATGGAGAACGGACATCAATCCGTCATTATTCGCTTCCATCTGCTGCTACCTTATCCCGTCTCTCGCTCGCAGGAGAAAAGCTTTTTAAGGCGTTTGGGCTGAAGCCAGAGCTGTGCCACACTGGAGTCTGGTGAAACGCTCACAATAAGGCCGTTTGTTCACGGTGAACTCACCTGTGTAAGACCAGTCAACGTCCTCGGCGTATTTGCGCTGACCTCTCAGGTACGCCGTGCTCAGATCTGGAACGAGAAAGAGGAGGAGAGCTGGAGTCAAAGCAGCGCTAACACAGAGCCAAACAAACACATCAAGCAGAACCTTCAGAGAAAACACAAAATACCACAACAATCTTTACTGTCTGTATAACGCAATCATTATACAAGTGACAATATACACTAATTATTTGGAGATTGTTGGGGTTTGCACATGCAAAAGTTGCCACCTTGAAGCTAAGGTGTTGCTATGTGGTTGCTAGGGTGTTTCTATGTGGTTACTAAGGTGTTCTAAGTGGCACATATAGTGCATTGCTATGTTGTTGCTAGGGCATTGCTATGTGGTTGCTAGGGTGTCGCTATGTGGTTTATATGTTGTTCTAAGTGGTATATAGAGTGCATTGTTATGTGGTTTCTAGCTAGGGTGTAATGCTCCTGCTATCATATGTGTATGTGTGTGTGGTTGCTAGGGTGTTGCTATGTGGTTTTATATGTTGGTAAATATAGGCATTGTCATGTGGTTTGCTAGGGCATTGCTATGTTGTTGGTATGGTGTTCTAAGTGGTATATAGAGTACACTGTTATGTGGTTGCTAGGTTGCTATGTTGTTGGTATGGTGTTCTAGTGGTATATACACTGTTATGTGGTTGCTAGGGTGTTGCTATGTGGTTGGTAAGGTGTCCCAAGTGGCACATATAGTGCATTGCAATGTTGTTGCTAGGAGGCATTACTGTGTGTGGTTGCTAGGCATTGCTATGTTGTTGGTAAGGTGTTCCAAGTGGCACATATACGTATTGCAATGTTGTTGCTAGGAGGCATTGCTGTGTGGTTGCTAGGGTGTTGCTATGTGGTTGAAATGTTGTTATAGTAGTATATAGATTGGCATTGCCATGTGGTTGCTAGGATGTTGCTATGTGGTTTAAATGTTGTTATAAGTAGTATATAGAGTGCATTGTCATGTGGTTGCTAGGGCGTTGCTATGTTGTTGGTAAGGTGTTCTAAGTGGCACATATAGTGCATTGCAATGTTGCTGCTAGGAGGCATTGCCATGTGGTTGCTAGGATGTTGCTATGTGGTTTAAATGTTGTTATAAGTAGTATATAGAGTGCATTGTTATGTGGTTGCTAGGGCGTTGCTATGTGGATAGTGTGATGTTCTAAATGGTATATAGAGTGCATTGCTGTACAGTTGCTAGGATGTCACAGCAGGTTATACCTTTAAAATGATGTCATTAGACTAAAACTGTCTTTCTGTTTCACTTGTCTGTATGGTGCGTGTGTTGGTGTTTGGTGTCACGTGTGTGTGTGTGTGTGTGTGTGTGTGAGGTTGTAGGGACACCTGCCAGACACATCAAAACACACACATGTCACTGCTATACAAGGGAAAGTCGAGATGAAAGGACACATGAGCTCATTCACACACACTTGTGTCCAGATTACAGCAATAACCTCTGAGAAACAACAACTTCAAATGTTTTGACAGGACTCAAAGAAACAGTTCACCCAAAATTGGGGAAAAAAGTGGTAGGAAACTACTGAAACTGCATATGTCAGACTGTAAGCGGCTAAACTAGACAAAGTCCAAGAGTCAGTGTGTGTATCAGACGTAAAATGCCCTTCCAAGGGATTGGAGAAGATGAAAACTGATGAAGCGTGTAAAAGTCAGTTAAAGAGCATTTTAGCATTTTAACAGTCTGACCCTCTGACCCGACAGCATTAACCCGTCTCGTGTGTAATGCGGCCGGACCCGCCGCAGCCGTCCCGTCCCTGCCGAGCCCATTACTCAGTGAATGGTGACCGAGAGCCACTGACACAATAGAGCCTTTGAAGAGTTTTGCCACAGAACAGGCCATTATTAGAAAGAACAGTCAGACACAAGTTGTTCTGGAGGAGTTTTCACAAACACCTCTGAGGTCCATATGAGGTTATTGTCAGGAAACAGTATATATTTTTACATTTTATATCCATCCATTCATCCATAATTTCTATTAATTACGAAAATGTATTATATTTTTTAAATATATATTTAAATATATGTTTAAAGTTTTAAAATAATATACACTATTATATATCTTAATAAAATAAAAATATAAAATATATGAAATAATCATTTTTACAAAGATTTTTTATTTTTTAAATAGATTTATATATATATATATATATACACAGACTGAAAATAAAAGTTTTTATAATATGCAATACACAATATTTAAACTGATTTATTATATTTTTTTTAAATCCTAAAATATTTAATTTGCAATATTACATATTTTATATTTAAAACAATATATAATATATAAATGTTATTTCATTTCATTAATTTCATTTATTTATAAAATATGTATAAAATGTTAATAATATTTATTTATTATATACAATACTATTATTCAAAAATAAGGTAGAATATTATATATAATATTATATAAAAATAAAATAATATACACTTTATATTTTACAAAAATAAAAGTTATTATAATATGCAATAAATATTTGTTAATATTAATATTTGTTAATAATTTTTATACAATATTATACATTTTATATTTAAAATAATACACATTATATTATTTTTATATTATTATTCATACATAAAAGTAGTTTATTACAATATAAAATATTATTTCATTTCATTTATTTATAAAATATTTATAAAATGTTACTATTTATTTATCTTATGCATCTATAATATACAATATTATATATTCAAAAATAAGGTAGAATATTATATATTTAAAAAAACTGAACAAAATATTTTATTATAATATAAACAAATTATGATATTTATTTAGTTATAATTAAAAATAAAAAATGTTTTATTATAACATAAAATAATGTTCTAACATTTATTTATTATATACAATATTATATATTCAAAAATATTTTGAAAAATGAAAAAGTTTTTATTATAATACAAAAATAAATAAAGTTTTTTATATTATTTTTATTTATTTATTTTTACAATGTATCTGTTTTTTTGACATTTAAAATGCTACGCAGCTTAAGGCTTCAGGGTTGAAGACTAGTGCAAAAATTAGCTAGCAAATACTATTGCACTACACCACTTTATTTACATTCACTATTATTGTGGTAAAACATGGTAAAACACTCATTTGTTTAGGACATTACATTTACATTTCCTTTTCAAAAACGGGCTTTGTGTTTGCCGGTTGTGAGGAGTAAATCCCAGTTGGCCGGGCGATGAAACTGCGAGTGGAAAAAGCTCTTTTGCTCGGCTCGTCAAACAGAGTCCGTCCCGTTTCACAGGAGCGGTATCATACAGCGACCTGCGCCCCACTAAAGCTGCTGAGCTTCTTTGGCTCGGCTCCATTTCACAGGCACGGAGAGAAAAGCCTGCGGCAAATTAGATTAAAATTGCTCACAGTTTGATGTTAATGAGTCTATCACCAATAAAACAAGCCCTTCACTGGACCCCTCTTCCACTTCACATCCTGCATTCTCACTGCTCTCCACAAAAACACATCAACGCGACTGGGCATTTGCTTCCATTTTCCAGATAAACAAAACTATTAGACATGAGATATCTCTAAACAAGCAGCAGTAGATGACGCCCGTGTTCACGTCTCATCCAATTGACTGTGATTACTGTGAGTCACCCCTGGAAATTATTTGTTTCTATGGCAACATTCAATGAAATTAATGAAAATAATTGCAAATAATCAATATATTTAAAAGTAATCATACATTTAATTGGTATAATATTTAAATTTATTTTATAGTGTTTTTATTTATTTTAAAATTATTTACTTACCTGCATTATTTACATACAAACGTTCTCTTTTTTAATTTAATCTATATTTTTATCTAATAATTTCATATAATAATAATAACAATAATAATAATAATAATAATAATAATAATAATAATATGTAAACATGATTAGTATTCAAATAAAATCTAAAAATGGTTATATGAGTGGACACTGCTTTCAAAATTAAAAAATATATATATATATTTTATGCAACCATTCATATAATAATAATAATAATTATTATTATTATTATTTATTGTTATTATTAATATTAACTATATTAATTATAAATAATAATAATAATAATTATTATTATTATTATTTGTATTATTATTATTCATTATAATAATTATAATTAATACTAATTATTATTATTATTATTGCTATTTATTACTATTATTAACATTGGATTTTTTATTGAATATAGAAATGGTTATATGAGTGGAAGTTATCTCAAAATTGTATATAAATATTTAATATAATAATAATAATAATTATTATTATTATTATTATTATTATTGTAATTATCAACAATAAAATATAATATTTATAATAATAATAAAAATATTATTATTATTATTATGTGAACGGTTACATAAATATTTGTATAACATTTTTAGATTTTATTTGAATACTAATTATAATTTTTTATTATTATTACTATTATTATTATTATAGATGTGATTATTATTACTACATTTAAATATAATATGGTTATATGAATGGGAGTTGCCCTTTAAAATGTAATCAATATATTTCATGTAATAATTTTATATAATATTAATAATAATAATAATAATAATAATAATAACAATAATAATAAATTATGATTAGTATTCAAATAAAATCTAAAAATGGTTAAATGACTGGACATTGCTTTCAAAATGTTATACAAATATTTATGTAACCGTTCACATAATAATAATAATAATAATAATTTTTATTATTATTATAAATATTATATTTTATTGTTGATAATTACAATAATTATTATTATTATTATTATTATTGGATTTTTTTTTAATGGAATATAGAAATGGTTACATGAGTGGACGTGGAAGAGTGCTCTCAAAATTGTATCAAAATATTGTACGTAATAATAATAATAATAATAAAAAACATGCAATTATTATTACATTTGAATATAGAAAGTTTTTTAAGTTTCCAACTTCTTTTACTCTGAATCCACGCTTTAAGTGCAAAGTTCAAGTACAGAGTTTGTTGAAGGACAGCTCTCTGGCAGGCAGAAGTTGTTTACTACAGCCGGACTGCAGTCACTCAAGACTCTCAGCGTGTAGACGGTAAACATGTGTCCTCTACCACGCAGGAAATGGATGGGGGAGGAATCGTAACCATCCTCTGCCCTCTGTAAACGTCTCTGGAGTCATTCAAATACATAAGAGGATTAGAAAAGACTCGGGGAAGACGGCCAGCACGTCGTGTTTCTAACTCAAGAACAAAAACACGGGCGTTAAATCCCAGTCCCCCTCCTCGCCAACCACTAAATAACTTCCGACGCGGAGTTCCCTCCCCTCGTCTGGATGAAACGCAGCCTGTGAACTGTTCTGTGTCTGCCGACGCTCATATGATGGAGAACACCTGTCTGACACTGAGAAGGCGCGCTGGGAAACGAAGAGTCATGGTCTAAATTCACAGGACGCAGTTGTTGAAATTGACAGCTAATTGAATTATGACATTTGCTCCCAAAGGCACAGATTATATTTGGATCCCCAAGGTCAAGGGTTGGAAATCAGCCAGTTGGGAAATAATTGAAGACAGAAGAAAGTTTAAAGCTTGGCTATAACTGGACCAATTTTAGGAAATATAACATCCTGAAATATAATCCATCTGTACTTGTCTACATGAGAACTTCATTCAGTCATCATTTACTCAAGCCGTTACAAAATTGTTTCTTGAGTTTCTTGCATCTGTTGAACACAAAAAATAGATATGTAGATATTTTGAAGAATATGGGTATTAAAAAAAAATACTATGGAAGTCGATGGCAATCCTTTTTGTGTTCAACAGAAGAAAAAACGTCAAGTTTTGGTAAAGTCAAATCAAATTTACTGAAGTTCTGGAACAACTAGACAAATAAATAATATAAAATAAGACAAATAAATGTATAAAATAAAATAACAAATCAAAATAGATTAAAATAAAATAAAATCAAAGAATTAAGAAATAAACAACAAATTAAAATAGGTTCAAATAAAATAATAATCAAAGAATTTAACATAAATAAAATAACAAATCTAAAATAAGATAAATTAAAATAGGTTAAAATTAAATTAAATGATTAAATTAAAGAATTTAAAATAAATAAAAAAATAAAATAAAATAGGTTGAAATAAAAATTAAATCAAAGAATGTAACAAATAAAATAAAATCTAAAATAAAATCAAAATCTAAAATAAAAATGTTTTTAAAAAGTTTCAAATAAATAAAAGAATTTAAAATAAATAAAATAAAATAAAATAAAAAATGTAAAATAAAATAAATTAAAATAGGTTAAAATAAATCAAAGAATTTAAATAAAATAAAATCAATTAAAATAAAGTTAAAAAAAAACAAACAAAAAAAAACACTTGCACATACAAGTTTTTAAATAAATATTCTTTAGATTTTTAAAAATGTTAATATGTGGATGTTTTTAGAATGTTGGTGTGTGGTTGCTAGAATGTTCATACATTTTTTTTTTTTTTGATGCTATAGAGATACATATAAAGTGAGGGTCTCCTCCTGTAGGAAACCGCATGTGATGGTGCATGTGTGCGGCAGCCTGTGGCAGCTGTTACTGCAGGGTCGGGGGAAAGTGACATGCGGCCCGCGTGAGAACGCGCTCACTGCAGCTGAAGGTAGTAATGCCAGTCAACAGCTGGGGGTTTATACCTTCCCTGACACCCACAAACACTGCCCTGCCTCCAAGATTCCCATTTCAATGCTCAAATTCACTCATGCAACTTTTAGTCAATAAATTGGCCTTCATGGCTAGCTGTGTTTTTGTAAGACACTGAAGGAAAAAATAAATCAAGGCTGTGCTGCTGTTGTGGGATTTCTTATCCTCATCCAAACATTTTTCAGTATACTTTTGTAAACATACTTGGCTTGTACATCCTTGGCCTTGTTGTAAGATTTCCCTCATGATCAAGGATGAAAAAACAAACTTGCTTTCAGCTTGTATAAAAAAGAAAGAAAGGAAGAAAGAAAAATCCAGTAATTTCAATAGGAATCAATCCAATTGGGAATTCTGTATGAGGGTGAAAGATTTCAGCTCGCAAATTTCGCAACAGATTCAACTTTAAATGTAGTCACATTCGTGAAATTTTAGGAAAAAAAATTGCGTGCAAAAATGTCCATTGTCCAACTTAATGTTTATGGATGTAGCAGAGGTGCTTTCAAGCTGATTTTCTATGAATTTTGTTCATGCAAAATGTCTAAAATCTAAAGCACAGCACATTGTCAGTATACTACTTTGAGCACAAATTGCTAAAAATGGCAAAACAAAAAAAAAAATAAATAAAAAAATTAATAAAATACAATAAAATAAAATAAAATAAAATAAAAATTCAATGGCTTTAAAGCAGATTTGCTAAAAGTTGCTAAAAAAAAAACTTAAAACACTAAATAAAATAATGCAAAAATTAAATAAAAAAATAAAATAAAATACTCAACTTAAGGTCTAGTCTCAATTTGCATGCAAAAATGTCCATTAGCCAAATTAATGTTTACAGTATAGATGTAGCAGAGGTGTTTCAAGCTGATTTTCTATGATTTTTTTCATGCAAAATGTCTAAAATCTAAAGCACAGCATATTGTCCACTCACTAATTTGAGCACAAGTTGCTAAAAATGTCAAAACGCAAAGAAATTACAATTAAATTTATAAAATAAAATAAAATTGTTCAGTGGTTCTCTTCCACATCTTAAGATGCAGTCACATTTACAGCTTTTTGGCAAATTTTTGTCTGCAAAATCAAAAGGAATTCATGTGTTTGGGAAAGACTTTAACATGCAGATTTCATAACAGATTGTATAGTCACATTGGTGAAATTTCAGCAAACATTTGTATGCAAAAGATGTCCATTGTCCAACCTAATGTTTATAGATGTAGCAGAGGTGCTTTAAAGCAGATTTTCTATGCTTTTTTTCCATGCAAAATGTCTAAAACTGTTCCTAAAAATGTCAAAACGCAAAAAAATGATAACAACTGAGAAAAAAAAGTCAACATTGCTGATCCTAAAATGATTGGACAAGTGGTATGGGAGGTGTAATACTTCAGTATATGGGTTTGTTTAAATCATTAACCTCCATGTATGTGCAATAGTAGTGATGTTTGGAAAACTATTAATAACTCTAGGGCATGCACATTAACAGAGAAACATACTTTAGGTTGTGCAATGAGACCACATTGACTGATGTGACCCAAATCATTTTATAAATAAGACAGCAAAAAAGACGAATGTTACTAATATGCATTCTTAAAAATAAAAGTTCTTTAATGGAATCTATGGCTGCATGAAGAACCTTTAACATCAGTGGAACCTTTCAAAGTTCTTAACAGCAGAAAACTGTCATTTAAAATGAATAGAATGTTCAAAAAAATGTTCTTTAAAGAACTGTTCACTGAAAGATTCCATCATAAATGGCTCTTCTGTGGCATCACTGTGAAAATCCACTTCTGGAGCCTATTTTAGGAGTGTAATAGCTAATGACTGAGAACAAGCACAATATATATTATGCAGCACATCCGAGCAGGAGACGCTCTCCATTCACTCTTAGGACGTGCCAGAGGAAACTCCTTGACAACAGACAGAACCTCCGGTGGCGTTCAGCCATCAGGACTTCCTCCACAGCCTCCTCTATCGCCACGGACACCAGGCCAGATCCGACGCGGAAAGGCAACCGAATCCTCCATCTTTCTTTAACGGGGGAAAAAGCTTTCCTTCCTCGCCTCACTGTCCGTCCGCCGGACCGAGCCAAAGCCATTTATGAGTTCAGCACACTGTCAGCGCTTTACTAGAGCTCCGGCTCCACATCCTGAGGTCAAGAGGAAGAGATTTGCTTCTTCCTTCAGTGTTTAGCCTCATTTTCACGGTCTCTCCAGTTCTATGTCTCCTCTCTAAACATTTACACTATAGATAAGAAGCAAATCTATAGACGCTTTCAGAGAGAATCAAGAAATGGGCTTTAAAAAGAACCGTCTCTTCAAATTTCAGTACTATTTTGAACTGAAAATAGAAGGAAATCTGCTTAAGTTAAGCATGTAGCCTGTGACAGGTGTGAAATTTTGCCATGAATCTCATTAATAAATGCTTATAAAAACTGCATTTATATCTCAGGAATAAAGTCTCATATTCCCACATGAGAAGAGCATGCAATTAATGAATTTTACATCAAAAGGCTTAAGAAGCTCTTTAACGCGAGGTCCACATGCACAAGCATCAAGCTCAGTCGATGGAAATGGTGTAAATATCCAGACGACTTTCATCTAAATCAAACACACTAAGAAGCAATACGACCACTCGGAAAAATGCAACGGAAATTGAATGAAATGAAGAAGGCTGGCCATCTCAACATCTGCCCAGATTTGTTTGAATACGAGGTACTCTTTACAGGAGACTGTATTTCTCCAACATTGAACAGCTTTTCTCTAAGGAATGTTTTAGACCAGAATGAACATCTTGAGTGTTGTTTTGACTCAATTTAAAGGAATAGTTCAAAATTTGCTGAAAATGTATTCACCATCAGGTCATCCAAGATGTAGATTACTTTGTTTCTTCATCAGATTTGGAGAAATGCAGCTTTACATCATTTACTCACCAATGGATGTGAATGGGTGCCGTCAAAATGAGAGTCCAAACAGCTGATAAAAACATCACAATAATCCACAAGCAATCCACACCACTACAGTCCATCAATTAACATCTTGTGAAACAAAAAGCTGCATGTTTTTAAGAAACAAATCCATTAAGACATTTTTAATGTCTTGCTTTCTCAAGTAAAAACGTTGTCTCGTGTGAATTAGGAGAGAAATATGCACAGATCAAACACAGTTTACAAGTGAAAACAGTCCAAAACAGCTCTAAACAAATATGTGGGTGGATTTTGATGTACTTTGATAGCTTTTTTTTTCCACTAGAGGAAGCGTTGTTATGGATTATGAACTCATATTTTGGCTAGAGGCATTGGTTTGACCTTAAAAAAAAAGTCTTACAGATGCATTTGTTTCTTACAAACACACAGCTTTTCACTTCACAAGATGTTAACTGATAGACTGGAGTGGTGTGGATTACTTGTGGATTATTGTGATGTTTTTATCAACTGTTTGAACTCTCATTCTGACGGCACCCATTCACTGCAGAGGATCCTTTGTTCCAAACAGCCGATAAAAACATCACAATAATCCACAAGTAATCCACACCACTCCAGTTCATCAATTAACATCTTGTGAAGCAAACAGCTGTGTGTTTGTAAGAAAGAAATCCATTGTTAAGACATTTTTAACTTTAAACTTCAAATAATCCACAATATTGCTTTCTCCAGTAAAAAAAAAAAAAAAAGTGTCTCATGTGAATCAGGAGAGAAATATGCACAAATCGAACACCATTTACAAGTGAAAACAGACCAAAACAGCTCTAAACAAATATGTGGGTGGATTTTGATGTACTTTGATGGCTTTTTTTTCACTAGAAGAAGCGTTATGAACGCATATTTTGTCTAGAAGCATTGGTTTGACCTTAAAAAAAAGTCTTAGAGATGGATTTGTTTCTTACAAACACACAACTTTGTTAATTGATGGACTGGAGTGGTGTGGATTACTTGTGGATTATTGTGTTTTTATCAGCTGTTTGAACTCTCATTCTGACGGCACCCATTCACTGCAGAGCATCCATTGGTGAGCAAGACGTAATGATACATTTTTTCAAATCTGTTCTGATGAAGAAACAAACTCATCTACATCTTGGATGGCCTGAGAGTGAGTAACTATGGCATCAGGTTCAGCACAAAACTTTTCAGGTTGATTAAAACCAATGTGCATTAATATCTAGAGCACCTCTGCTTATTATGTAAGTCTCCATTTGTAGGATGACATAACAGGACATGCAATATTGCCTGAGGCTGCGTTAGACACAGACGGGTGCTGGAAATGAACTGGAGCTGTTTAGTGCTCAACGGACTCATTATCCGGCTGGACTCTGATCTGTAAAGAGATGCACAGTTTGCCCTTTGAGTTTAAGGTGAATTCACAGCAGTTCACCACAGAAAGCAGAAGGACATGATTTAACGTAACCCACGTAAGGCAAGCTCACTTATTCAAGTCCCAATATACAAAACTCAGCAGAGTTGTTTTTTACGCTTAAATAGGGTACGACTGCTGAATTTTAAATAGGCCATAATCGTCAATAATTAATGTGGATTTAACACAGATTTAGTTATTGATGATGAAGGTTATATAGAGCAATGCTTCTCAATGGGTTTGGCTTTAGGAAATCTACAGTATGCAAAATGATTAATATAACACAGGCTGAATAGGAAAATTAATCATTTTGGTTTCTAAAGGTCTCAATGTAAATGGCTTTGTGCTCTCGCTGTCATCAATAATTCACAGCATAAAAAACACATTGTGGCCGGCAAGCCATGTTTATTCTCACTGTGAGTGAACTTTCTGGGTTGTACCTTCTCTTATGTTGGTTTTTCAAGACACACAACCTGTCCCTGATCACACCTGTTTAATTAAGTTGACTTTGTATTAAAATACCACTGCATTTCCAACTATTTCAACTTAAAAACTAAGTCGCTGCCTTAAATGTAAGTATAATCAACCTGGTTGAAGTCATTTCAACTTAAATTATATTAAACTGACGCAATGAAATGCAACTTTTGATGAGTTAAAGTATTATTTTAGTTTTAGAAGTGTTTTAAATATCGATTATACAATTTGGTTATATAATTAATTAAATTAGCATTTAATGTGCATATACACTACCACTCATAAGTTTTTGGACAGTAACATTTTTAACGTTTTTTAAAGAAGTCTCTTCTGCTCACCAAGCCTGCATTTATTTGATCCAAAGTACAGCAAAAGCAGTAGTATTGTGAAATATTTTTACTATTTAAAATAACTGCTTTCTATTTTAATATATTTTAAAATGTAATTTTTTTTCTGTGATCAAAGCTAAATTTTCAGCAGCATTACTCCAGTCTTCAGTGTCACATGATCCTTCAGGAATCATTTTAATATGCAGATTTGCTGTTCAAGAAACATTTATTATTATATTTAAAACAGTCGAGTACATTTTTTCAGGATTCTCTGTTGAATAGACAGATTAAAAGACCAGTATTTATCAGATTTTTTTTTCATTTTTGGGAAAGACATTATAGAAATTATACTTTTATTTAGCAATGATTCTTTAAATTGTTCAAAACTGATGATAAAGGCATTGATAAAGTTACAAAAAATTTCTATTTCAGATAAATGATGTTGTTCTGAGCTTTCTATTTATCAAAGGAACCTGAAAAAAAAATCTACTCAGTTGTTTTTAACATAATAATAATAAATGTTTTTGAGCAGCAAATCAGAATATTAATATGATGTCTGAAGAATCATGTGACTGGAGTAATGATGCTGAAAACTGGGCTTTGAAATCACAGGAATAAATTACATTTTTAAATATATTAAAATAAAAAAACAGCGATTTTAAATAGTTAAAATATTTCAAAATGTTACTGTTTTTGCTGTACTTTGGATCAAATAAATGCAGGCCTGGTGAGCAGAAGAGACTTCTTTAAAAACATTAAAAATTTTACTGTCCAAAATCTTCTTTTTTAGAAGTCAAAGACTTCTAGTGTATTTAGCATTTTGGGGTCATGAACCACTAGTTGAGACTAAGATTAAAACAAGAAAAACTGTACAAAGGTGCACTGTACAGGTATTAAATAAGTCCTATCTGAAGCCACTTTGGTATCAAGTAACACTGGAAAAAAGTTCAGGCTTTTGGTGCCAAATTCCAGCAAACCAAATTCCATGAAGGTCTGAACAGTAGCTTTTTATGCAGGCTTCTAATGAAGCCAATAACTTCAATTTATAAAAGAAACTGAGATGCTAAGTCAAAAAAGCAGACATTGTTACGTCTCTACAAGCTGCAGCACAAATCCAAACTAAAGGTAATACCCAATATATATTACAGTTTTTGTTACATGTCACAAAGTGTGACAATTGATTGCTAATGCCTGTCACTTTCAAATAACGTCTAATAATGAAATGCCTTTGGATTGCGGGTGAATCAATGAAAATCAATCTTCCGCTGTCACTCATTTGATCAAGAGAAACTAAACTGCATTTTCCCGATCGCCGCCCATGCTGTGGTTATTTTGTTTGGATACATGGCAGGGTGACCCTGATGTGAATCAATCAATCATGTGTTTGGTGGGCAGAAGCTCTCTCTCTTTCCCCGTCTTTTTCTCTCTCTCTCTTCCTGTTGCTGGCATTAACAGTGAATGAGCGTCACTGAGACAAAAGCAGCACAAACACGGGCTTCCCCTGCCATCACGTCCAACAACATGGTGTAACATGCACCAGCACTCTGCATATCTCCAACACACACATAAGTGACAGCACAGATGCCCGGAACAGGGAATAACTAATGCTTCTGAGCTAAATCAGCAACATTTAGACTGAAATAGACAGGACAATGGTGCATTGTGACAGCTCTGAGATCAACTTTGAGCAGCGTCTGATGTGCCAGCATGCAGCGCATCACAGATGCAGATGGCTCGAGACACATGCGGTCGAAAACACACAGCTTTATGTTCCCCCACCATGTCAAATTTCATTTAATTCAGCAGGATGAACAGAGACAGAGAGATTAAAAGACCATCATATCAGTGATTGAGCGCCAAGAGCAAAGAGCCAAAGTCTGTCCTACAGCTCAAACGTCCTTGAGTGAAACTCAACTAACACTGTGCAGCATAAAATAGAAATTCAACTATTGCACACCAAGGAAATCATGCATTAAACAGTACACTTCATATCTGGTCTTACAACGGTGTATGAACCTAAAAAGTAACCACAAATAAAGCACTGAAATGAAATTATTAATTCAACTCAGTTAAAATAGATTCATGAACCTTTCATGAATCACTCAAAACAGTTAATGCAATGCTTTTTGTCTTGCAGACTGAGATTAAACGCAATAGTCATTACTAATAAATTCATTAATGCAGTAACAACCTGTGGAAATAACGCTTTTTGGATACACGCAACTTTACGCATCAATGCATTCGTTCCCAAAACACATCAAACCTTTCCGGACACAAGCATCACTCTGTACTGGCTGTATTTCGGCTACTTGTTACCTGTGTGACAGATGAGCCACAGCTGCGCGATGAACAGATGTGATTTGGCTGCGATCAGACGCATCGTCTCTAGGCTTTAAACGCGTTTGGGTTAAACGTGGAGTGAACGCTGATCCGTTGAGTACGCAGTAGCAGCGATTGCAGTGATGTTACAGTGAATCCATGTCAGTGCTTCGCGTATCCTGTTCGTCTTTCCCACGCTAGAGCTTCATTCACTGTAAGATCACAGCGCGCAAGAGGAGAGAGACGCTGCGTTTTACGCGCCGCCCACTGACTCTCCAGTCCCGCGCACAATCAATCACTGGTTTACGGACCAAATAACGGGACGTGCACGGTCAAGAAACGGTGCTAGTGATGTGCAACGTGATATTAAAAGTAAATGTCACCTTTTATGATATGCTCAGAGTTTTGTGAGATGTAAACAGCATGCAATCTGTGTTTTTTTGGATTGTGTATGCGCATGGTGTGCAATATGAATGATTTGATTTGGGAATTTTATGCTGAAAGCTTCCCGTTGACACCTGTTGGACTGGTGGAAAAAAGGTTGTTCATATCATGCTGTACATTTTCATGTCCTCATCATGCTTTTATATACTGGAGTAGATATCTCACTTAATTTGGAAATTAAAGCAAATTTAGTTTTTATAGTTTTCACAATAACACAATGAACCGAATTCAATAATGCTTGGACTGACAAAAGAATTTAAAGGGAGAAGGTTGGATTAAAACATACATTTTAACATTAGATATTAAATTTTGATGTTAAATCCACTACTGTTTTATATAGAATATCTAGAAAAATACTTATTTTTAATTTATTTTTTAAATATTTATATAATTAAATTAAATTTAATTTAGAATTTAATTTGAAATTAAATTGAATTTAGAATTTAAAGTGAGAAGGTTACATTAAAAACACACAGTTTAACATTAGATGTTAAATTTTGATGCTAAATCCACTACTGTACTAGAATATAAAGAAAAAAAAATAATATATATATATATATTTTTTTTTTCTCAATATTTATACAAAAAAAAAGAATTTAAATTTAGAATTTAAATTGAAATTAAACTGATGAATTAAACTGACTAATTGTTAAATGTTAAATTTTTATGTTAAATCCACTACTGTTTTATATTAAATATATAAATATAAAATGTATTAAAAATATTAAATATAATATTTATTTTTAATGTATTTTGTACTTTTATATAAGAAAAAGCTAAATTAATTTGAATTAAATTTAGAATTTAAAGGGTGAAGGTTATATTAAAAAAACATACATTTTAACATTAAATGTTAATTTTTTATGTTTAAAAAAAAGCAAAATGAATTTAAATTTAATTTAGAACTTAAAAGTTAATTTAGACTTAATTTAGAACTGAAATTAAAACATCCATTTTAACATTAGATTTAAAATGTTGACGTTCCACTACTGTTTTATATAGAATTGTTCTATAGTCTATACAGTATTTAATGCAATTACATCAGAAGTAACTGTAATAAACAATTAAGCAATAAGCAATTAATTTGCAATGCATTGCTATATCTTGTTTTTAAATGATAATGCTGAATGTAGGGATCATTCTTCATAATGTTTTTTTAATAAATATTTAATTTACTATTTACACCTCTGATAAACATTCGACCAAGCATGTGGTCACATCTTGCGCCTGTACCGAAACTCAGACGAAAAACATACTGTTTCTGCACTCCCTGTTGTTATCCTTTCTGCCAAATTTGCATAATTTATGCAGGGCACCTACTTCACTTGCTGGACAGCTTTTATAAGGGGGAGCTTGATACAGCTCCTTCAGCATTCAGTAAAGCCCATTGTACACGTCTGCGGCAACAAAACCTGTTGATGATGTGCTAGAGATACTCTTCCCATGGGCTTGCTGGCTGAAAGATCGATGCATCGTCGCAATCATTTCAATTACGATTGTTTTCGAGCGAGCCGAGACTAATGTCAACAATGCTGCGTTGTTTTCGACTGGTAAACAGTACACATCCTTTATTCCCCAGTGCTCCGCCATTCAAGGCTCTTAAGAAAAAACACTGACCCCGTGATGGAGATCCAAGACTCGTCTTTTCAGAAAAAGCAGTGGCATTGTTAATTGGGAGCGTTTGGATGACAATAATACACTGGGAGGTGGACAAAAGCCACCAAAAGAGAGACTATGTGAAAGACTGAGGGTCACTGCGAGGCAAAGCGGCACTGGGGATTGGGTCGGTCGTAAAAGCAACTAGGAAGAGGACGTCAGCCAATCGGGACGTCCGGATTAGTTCCAGTGACTCGAAACGCCCAGACAACTTTGACTCAATAGCATCTTTAGTTTCCGTCAGATGCATATAGAATCCATGATCTGCTTTAGTGAAAGAGGCAGATCGGTTTCCCCCGAGGAGCATCGCAACTGAAGGTGCCGTAAATGGCGTAACAGGGTCCTCCCTTCACACATGAGGATTGAGTTACTCTAGATAAGCATCTGTATTATGGGAAAAAGAGCGGCTCATTAGCAGCATTGGCGTCACGTGACCTCAGGTTTCTTCTGGTTGGGAAGAAGCTGGGCTTTGCTGGATCAAACAGATGATTTGTCCACCGTTGATATCAACAGTATCGACAACCGGCTGTGCTGCTGCAGCTTCAATATTCCAGGCATCCTGCCGCGCGCTGCGAATCAATGCCGATCACTACAGGGGGTGTTAGAATGAAAATCCCCCCGGCTTATTCATCTGTTGGAGGTTCGATATCAGCATATTATCAACAGCCTTCTCAATTTGTGCATTACGCAACCAGAAAAATCAGTTATAATTGTACACCACTGTGTTATAAACCAGATTTGTGGAACAAAATTTGCTGCTACAAATCCAATTAGTTTTAGGATGTTGCTAGGTGGTTACTAGGGTGTTTTAGTGGTTGCTGTGCTGTTGTTTGGTGTCCACAAGGGAGCGCTGGTGGCTGCTAGGGCATTGCTATGCCTTTTGTCCTTACTAGGGTGTATTGGTGGTTGTGAAGGTATTATTGGTGGTTACCAAGGTGCTTTGGTGGTTACTAGGGTGACTTGTGGTTACTAGGGTGTGCTGGTAGTTGCTAAGACATTATTAGGTGGATAACAGGGTGTTAGGTAATAGGGTGTTGCTATGTGGTTACTAGGACACTTTAGGGTTGTTAAATTATCACTAGGTTACCAGTGCTATGTGGTTGCTAGATGGTTACCAGGATGTGTTGGTGGTTTCTAGGGTTTGTGTTTGTTATGTGGTTACCAGGGTGCTTTGTGGATGCTATGTGGTTACTAGGTGGTTGCTAAGGCATTACTAGGTGGTTACCAATGTGTATTGTCATTACTAGGGTGTATCAGTGGTTGTTAAGGTGCTTTGGTGGTTACTAGGGTGTGCTGATGGTTGCTAAGGCATTATTACTGTAGGTGGTCACCAGGTAGTTTTGTCATTACTAGGGTGTATCAGTGATTGTTAAGGTACTATTGGTGGTTATCAAGGCGCTTTGATGGTTACTAGGGTGTGCCGATGGTTGCTAAGACATTATTAGGTGGATAATATGGTGCTTTGGTGGTTACTAGGGTGTTACTAGGGTGCTTTAAGGCTATCACTAGGTGGTTACCAGGGTGGTTACCAATGCTTTGTGGTTGCTAGGTGGTTAACAGGATGCTTTGGTGGTTTCTAGGGTGTTGCTAGGTGATTACTAGGGTGCTTTGTGTTTGTTATGTGGTTACTAGGGTGCACTGGTGGTTGTTAAGGCATTACTACGTGGTTGATAGGATGTTTTGTCATTACTAGGGTGTATCAGCAGTGGTTCAGGTACTATTTGTGGTTACCAAGTCTTTTTGGTGGTTACTAAGGTGTGCTGGTGGTTGCAAAGACATTATTAGGTGGATAACAGGGTGATTTGGTGGTTAATAGGGTGTTGGCAAGTGGTTACTAGGGTGCTTTGTGTTTGTTACGTGGTTACCAGGGTGCTTTGTGGTTGCTATGCAGTTACTAGGGTGTATTAGTGGTTGCTAATGCATTACTAGTGGTTATTATTGTGCTGTGTGGTTGCAGTGTTTACTAGGGTGTATAAATGACCTTACTAAGTGGTTACCAGGGTGCTTTGGTGGTTGCTATGGCATTTCTAGGTGGTTACTATGGTGCTTTGCAGTTACAGGGGTGTATTGCTGATTGCTACATTTTTGGGTGAATTATTATTTGGGTTGCTGGAGTGTTTCTAGGGTGCTTTGGAGTTGCAGTGTGGTTACTAGGGTGTATTGGTGGTTGCCAAGGCATTACTAGGTGGTTATGAGGGCGCTTTGGTGGTTGCTAGGGTGTTGTGTGTTGTCTATAGGATGTTTTCACCAGTTTTATCATCCACAAGGCAAAAATCATAAACTCTGATTGCTTAGAATAGTATCTACCTCCTTAATAAGCTGCATTATTTGTGCATTTTTTTAGCACAAACAATGCAGGAAAAATGGCATGGCAACATTTATTGCTTCATTTTAGGAGTTTGTTCAAATCACTAAACCTAAATATGCTCAACACCATCCAATGCTCAAGCACAAAAACATAAACAACACAGGACAAATAGCAGCATTTCTGCACTCTGTACACACCGCTGAGTCGCGTGAAGCTTTATTCTGCAGGAACAGTGTGTTGATGAGCATCCCTGGGGTTTGATAAAAGCCATTCATGAAACGAACTTCATCCCTCACACAGCACACTATGGCATTGAAATAAATCTCTGAAATGTGACATCAGGCCTCCTTGTGTCCAAAAGAGAGAGAGGGGCCCAAAGGAAGAGTGCTGGGGGCTTTTCATCTGAAGCACAGTGCCAGGACAACACACACCCCTGTCTCTCTCTCTGTCCCCCTCAGAGAGATGAAAAATCAAAACACAGCACACTCACACACATGCTCAAAGGAGGAGCGCAGTGTGTGACTTCTAATCACACAAAAATGCAAAACACACACACAAAAAGCTCTACTATTGGCGGAATAACCCACAATCCCTCTGCCTCTGGAATCCAGAAAACACTGTTTTTAGTGAGGGGAAAAAAATGATTTATTGTTTTTAACTGTCATTGCCATTTAGATTTATTTTGTTTTTAATGAAGTTTTATTATAAGCACACATGCACTTATCTTTGATGTACTTCCAAAGGACTGTTCTGTTATTAATGAATGTTTTGAAACATGATACAGTAAGTGTGATCCTCACAAGCTGCAGCAGTTTAAAGTCATTTATCATGCTCCTACATGTCCTGACTCGGCTGTTTATGGGATGCTAATTTGATGATTTGCTGTGCGGGTCCCCAGGGCATACTTATTAAACTATTAACACACAGAGCATTACTGAAATCACTTTGATCGCTAATAGGTGCTGAAAATCAGACGCATGACTGCAACTTATGCCACATCTCAGTTCCTTAGCAACTGAGAGAGAAAACAGACAGAAAACAAACCAAACAGCCTCGTGCTGACCCATAATCACACACCAGACCATAAAAAAACAGAGCCCGATGAAAGAATCAGCGCTTCAAAGTTAACACAAGTGAAACACAACACTCACTCAGGCTGCTCATGTTGTACTAGGTGTCTACTAGGATGCCTTGGTGGTTGCTAGGTGGCTACAAGAGTGCTTTCTGGTTGCTATGTGGTTACTAGGGTGCATTGGTGGATGCTATGGTATTAAAAGGTGGTTATCAGGAATCTTTGGTGGTTTCTAGGGTGTTGCTAGGTGGTTACTAGGGTGCTTTGATGGTTGCTAAGGCATTACTATGTGGATACCAGAATGCTCTGGCAGTTTCTAGGGTGTCGCTAAGTGGATACTATGGTGCATTGTGTTTGCTGTGCGGTTTTTGTGGTTGTGAAAGTATCACTAGGTGGTTACCAGGGGTGCTTTGTGGTTGCGTGGTTACTAGGGTGCATTGGTGGGTGCCTGGGTATTAAAAGGTGGTTACCAGGATGCTTGGTGATTTCTAGGGTGTTGCCAGGTGGTTATTAAGGTGCATTGGTGGTTGATAAGGCATTACAAGCTGGTTACCAGAATGCTGTGGTTAGGTGTTGCTAGGTGGTTACTATGGTGCATTGTGCTTGCTACACAGTTACTATGGTGCATTGTGTTTGCTGTGCAGTTTCTATGGTGCTTTGTGGTTGTGAAGGTATCACTAGGTGATTACCAGGGTGCTTTTTGGTGGTTACTAGGGTGTTGCTAGGTGGTTATTAGGGTGCTTTGTGGTTGCTGTGCGTTTACAAGGGTGTTTTGATGGTTGCTAAGGCATTTCAAGCTGGTTACCAGAATTCTTTAGTTGCTAGGGCGTTGCTATGTAGCTATTAGTGTGCTTTTTTGTTGCTATGTGGTTACTAGGGTACACTGGAGGTTGTGAAAATATCACTAAGTGGTAACCAGGGTGGTTGCCAGTGCTATGTGGTTACTAGAGTGTACTGGCATTACTAATGTAAGGCATTACTAGATGGTTTCTAGGATCATTTGGTGGTCTCTAGGGTGTTGCTAGGTGGTTACTAGGGAGCTTTGTGCTTGCTATCCGATTACTACGGTGCTTTGTGGTTTCTATGTGGTTACTAGGGTGCATTAGTGGTTGCTAAAGTATTACAAGGTGGTTATCAGGATGCTTTGGTGGGTACTAGGGTGTTGCTAGGTTACCAGGGTGGTTACCAGTGCTTTGTGGTTACAGTGGTGTATTGGTGATTGCTAAGGCATTTCTAGGTTGCTAGGGCATTGCTAAGTGGTTATTTGGGAGCTTTGTGGTTGTGATGGCATCAGGGGATGTGGTTACCATGGTATTTTGTGATGGGTTAACCAGGGTGTATTGGTGGTTGCAAAAGCATTAATGGTTACCAGGATGCTTGGTGGTTAATAGGGTGCTCTGTAGTTGCTATGTGGCTTCAAGGGTGCATTGGTGGTTGTGAAGGTATCACTTGGTAGTTACAAGGGTAGTTACCAGTGCTTTGTGGTTGCAATGTAGTTACCAGTTTGCCTTGATGGTTGCTAAGGCATTACTAGGTGGTTACCAGGATGCTTTGTTGGTTTCTAGGGTGTTGCTAGGTGGTTACTAAAGAGCTTTATGGTAGTGAAGACATTACAAGCTGGTTACCACAGTGCTTCGTGGTTGCTATTTTTTTTACTAAAGTGTATTGGTGGTTGCTAAGGCATTACTATGTGGTTTCCAGGATGCTATGGTTGTTGCTAGGGCATTGCTACGTAGTTATTAGGGTTCTTTGTGGTAGCTATGTGGTTATGAGGGTGCATTGGTGGTTGTAAAGTCATCGCTAGTTGGTTACCAGTGCTTTGGTGGTTGGTAGGGTGTTGCTATGAAGTTACTAGGGTGTATTGGTGGTTGCTAAGGCATTACTAGGCGGTTACCAGAAAGCTTTGGCAGGTTGTGAATGATTACAAGAGTGGATAACAGCATTCACTCTCAGACAGTCCTGCGAAACACCTTCAGGATCTCTTACAGTCCGATTATTTCGTCTGACAACAGCTCAAACAATTTTCAGAACAATTTTCATCTTGTTCACTGGAATCCCCCGGGACCTGAAGGTCTGCTGGTGATTGGTGATTATGGAGGAAGAAACCAATCTTTGAAAGGGTTGAGGGTTTATCAGCGAGCTCAAATGTTTGTGCTCGTCTTTCTCCTTAATATTCAGCTCTGAACAATGGCTGCTCTCTGTCCCTACAAAAGAGCTCACTTTCACTAGCATTCCCACACAATTAATTGCTGTTTGTTAATGGCCGCGATGAGTCACTGCGATCAGGAGCACGAGGAGAAACTTATGAAAAGAGCAGCAAAAACAGCTTTTTTTTTTGGTAGTGACCAGGGGCGTTTCTAGGATTTTAAAACATCCGGGGCTGGTGCCAAAACATCAGGGGCTAGTGGTAGTTGGTGGGAGCTCACATCATGCTCACATAAGATTTTGTTAGACACAAGTGGTTGAACCTGGATCCTTCTAGGTGGGTCCGGGGGCATTAAACCGGGGGTTAAAGACTTTGTCCCACTATTAACAGTAGTAAATAGTAATCACTGCAAATAACAAACATATCAAAGTATTATAACAAAATTATAACATTACAAAAATATGTTAGACAAATAAAATAATACATTTGAAAATGTATTTATAACTGTAACAAATATATAGTTGCATGCAAAAAGAGGGCCCTATTTTTTTCTTCCAAATTCCATTTTATTTTATTTTTTTTTTCAAATTCTGTTTTCTGTTTTCATTTTTCTGGTCTTTGTTTTAATTGTTAAATTTAATTTTATTAATCAAAATGTAATTAATCATGTGTAGTTAATTAAAACCATGAATCTTATACAATTTACCGTCAATTTATCAAAAGTTAAGAAAAATTACATGTTTAGGACCCTATAAAATGTTTTATTTTTTCTCACTTTACGTTTTATTGTTACCAAATATAGCATGTCTGTTTATTTGAATACATAAAAACCACTTTTATTTATTTTTACAATAGCCTTATGGGATTCGGTGTTGTGTATTTTTCTGGTTATCAAATGAAGGTATAAAATATTGATTTAATTGATCTTTTAATGAAAATTATATTTTATTTTTGGCAAATAAAGGGGATTTACTATTAAAATGTAAAACATGGAAGAACTATTGTGTGAAATTTTTGTATAAATTTTTATTAATTACTAGTAGTAGTAGTAGTAGTAGTAGGCACATACATTATACTGAATGGTTAATAAAGTTAAACCGAACTTTTACTTTAACGGGTTGCCGTGAATACATTTAAATTTCTGTGTATATATTTGACGCTTGTTTTACTCAAATGAAACAGTCAAGTGCTTATGAAGTGACTCTCAGAGCAGTTCTGGAGATGTTGTTAATGTATTTATGTCCTCATTTAGTGAAACGGCAGACGCTGAAATCACTGCGCGTGTCAGTATTACATACGTAGGAAACGAAACCGCACATCCGCGCCGTTCATTCATAAAAAGACACGCAGGACATGCAGGATTCATATTTAAATAGTCTTTTGCGGCATAATATTTACAGATACTAGTCCATATCGCGACTTGATTTAAGTTTAATGACCAACTTTTGATTGATTCATTCAAACTTTGACAAATTCCATGGAAATTATAGGGCCATATAAAAAAACATTCGGGGCTGGAGTAAAAACTTTCGGGGCTTGAGCCCCGAATGATTAGCCCTAGCGACGCCCCTGGTAGTGACTCGTGATGAAAGACGAGATCAAATGAAAGGCATGAAAACCGAAAATCATCAGGATATAATTATTCTTTCAATGGCAAACATATTTTTCATGAGCAATATATATAAATAATATTTAAACAAATGATAATGTTAAATCAATAATAAAAAACAAAAATGAAACTAAAGTGTTTTAAGTGCACCATCTAGCGGTCACTGAATGAACTACAGTTTACACAACGGCTTGCGTCATCAGAGAGCGACATGTTTAGTTGCATTACTTCCTACATGCTTAACGCGTCCTTGGGACTCCTGCATTTCCAGAATATGACTAATTAACACTTTTATTAGTTTAATAATAATTACAGACAGTATATGAGGTGATGCACCGTGTTTGGTAAGCGCTTACAGTTTTACGATTTCATTACAGAGCTAACTGTCAGACACAGTTACCACTCTTGTAAATAACAACGTGTACTCTATTTGAAATATGTAACTTTCTGTCATATAACTTAATATTAAATATGATATTAACGTTCTTTTTATTAATGTTAATGACATGTACATGATTTATATTGCGGTTGTTGACAAATCTGCAGAATACCAGAGGTGAGATGAGCGCTCCTAACGCCAGTGAACGCAAAGCCTGCTGGGGTGCCAGAGACGAGCTCTGGAAGTGTCTAGATGTCCACCAAGACCAAACATCTTCCTGTGAGAAGCACCAGCGGGAGTTTGAAGCCAAGTGTCCTGCCCAGTGGGTCAGTCCATAGTCCTGAGTGCAGCTCAGTCAGCAAAAACATCAACATGTCCTGCATCTTTTGAGATTCATAAGGTTTTATATGTGGATCTCAGACACCTGCTTGCAAGGTGCTTGCATTTGAATGCATTTGCAGCAGCTGACATGCATAATTAGCCTTGGAGCCTCCTCATTGGCTTAAAATGAAACCAAAGCATTTGATTTATGTTGTCTTTACTTTTACATGCTATGAAATAGCATGCACTATTCAGTAATAGTGCACTTATATATTCCACTTTGAATAAAGAAAAAGAGGTACACTTTAACATACATTACGGAAATAGTATACTTCAAAATAATATACTTAAATGTGAACTAAATGTCATGCTCTTGAACACTTAATTGCATGTTATTTGCCAATAAAAGAAAATGTATTTATACTTTAAAATTAATATTAAATGCAATTACAGTGCTTTTTGGACCCAACTAAGTAGTATCTTTATATGTAATTACATATGGTATGCATTGATGCATTAATTTAATGCATTCAAATATATCTGTAATTGCACATTTTTAATGATGAAGTTGCAATTTAGTACATTTAATATATATTTACATGTAATGTCAAATAATGCTGTAGACAAAAACTTTACACATGCTTTAGTATTTCTTTTAAGCACGATAAAATATTAAATAATTTTATATGTCATGTTAAATACAAAAAAATGAAAAATGATAAATCATTTTTTAAATAAAAAAACATCATAATAGTTTTTAGTTTTATTTATTAATTTATTAATTTTATTTTTAATTTTTAGCTGATGCAAACTTTTAGTATGTTTAGTAAGTTTTTCAAAACAATCAAAATCCAGCTTTTTTATTTATTTTCTTTATTCTATTTTTTTAAACATGAATATGCATTTTTTGCATGATAAAATATTTAACAATTTTAAATGTCATTTTAAGTACCAAAAAATTTAATCAATCATTTGATAAATCATTTTTAAATAAAAACACATCATAATATAATATTATAATTTTTTACTTTAATTTTTAGCTGATGCAGAGTTTTAGTATGTTCAGTAAGTTTTTTTAAAACACAATTAACAGCTGTTTTATTTATTTTATTGTTTCATTTCCCAAGTATCTCTCTAAGTACACTTAAGTGGCCTTTAATTTTAGTAATATATTATCTACAAGAACAGCTTTTAAAAATATATACTTTTAAGATCTGAAGTGCACATTCAATACAATTCTGCACACTTTTTAAGCTATATTCTGTTGAATTTCTCAATGAATCTACATGAACTGTTGGTTGTGATTCAATGGCAGGTGAAGTATTTTGCCAAACGGAGGGATTTCTTGAAGTACAAGGAGAAAATACAAAAGGAAGGCTACGAACCAACTGAAGGAGCGTCAAAATTATAGCCGTCGGAGGAAATGACGACACTGGACTCTAAAAGTTATTGCGTTTTTGTCCCGTCTTATAATTTATCTGAATGAATCGGTGCTTCAGTGTGGTGTTTGAAATGCAAAATAAATAAATGAACCAAAAATACAGTGTTTTATTATGTTTTCAGAGATGTCAGGTGAAATAAATCGATCACAGAACATATTACAACGATTCGCTGCCGACAATAACAAAATGTTAGTTTCCTGTATGTACAACGATCAGCGGCACAGAGGTTTATGATTGCTAGGATTTTTGTGTAACGCTTGAAATGATTTTCGGTAACCAGACCACATGAACTATGTAACATTTTGGTAAGAGCATGTTAGATCCTACATGACTGATTTCAGCAGCGACTTCATCTGATCTCCCTCGAACCTCTCAAGTAAAATAACGCAAATGTATGGCAACATTTGTTAGACATCAGAAAATAAAGCATATATGGATATGTTACATTCGCTTGGTTCACACAAGCATCGCTGATTGTGTTTTGTAGGCACGTAAACTTGGAAAGATGTTAATCTACATCTAATGTTTTGATAGAAGTGTAAAAGAATGGTTTCCACCGATGGCGCCGTTCATTCGGTCACAGTGAGCAGTTCTGCATCTTCCGACGGACGTCCTCTTACTCCGCGGATGTAAAAAAATAAGGCCTTAATCATATTTATGTGCCTCCTTCAGTGTATATGCAATGTCCTCAGTCAAACGGCGGCTACAAGGTGCCCGTGACGTTTGGCATCAGCGCCCAGGTGGGAAACTCGGTGAGGTGGAAGAGCGGCTCGCCCCACGTCATGATGGCCAACATCACCACAAAAACACCGATCAGATTTACTCCAAACCCGGCCTTAACCTGGAAAATATGAGAAGAATTATGTTTAGATTATAGGTTTTCGTTAAAAATAAGGTAATATATATCAAATATGTTCCCCTTTTAGCTGATGCAGACTTTTAGTACATTTAAAAATGAAACATTTTTCAAAACATTATCAAAATCCAGCTTTTTTTATTTATTTATTTATTTATTTGTATTCTATTTCTTTTAGCATTAATTGACATTTTTTGACCACTGTGTTTCTATAATATAATATAATATAATATAATATTTAGTTTTTAGATTTTAGTAACAATATGTTTTGAAAAATTCATAATAAATTGCAATAATTGTTTTAAATAATTGCAATCAAATATTTTCTCCAGATGTAGTTTCACAATAAATATACAATAAATAATAAAAAAAAAACATCTATTTTATTTTAGTAATGTAACTTTATTATTTTTTTTTTTTATTATTTGGAATTAATTAATTTTTGTTTTATCATGACTATGATTATGTAATATAATATAATATTTTTTTTAAAGATTTTAGTAACAATAATGTTTTTCAAAATTATCATAAAAAATGACAATAATTGTTTTAAATATTTGTAATCAAATATTTTCTCCAGATGTAGTTTTACCATGTTTTACAATAAATATACAATAAATTACTTTTTTAAAACACATGATCAAAAATCCAGCTATTTTATTTATTTTTTGTTTTGTTTTGTTTTAATTTATTTTATTGTATTATTTGGAATTAATTAATTCATTTTTCTATTATCATGAATATGCATTTTTTGACCTGTCCACTCCTCTGTGTTAATATAATATAATATAATATATTTAGTTATAGATTTTAGTTACAATCATATTTTAAAATTATTATAAAAAATTGCAATAATTGTTTCAAATATCTGTAATCAAATATTTTCTCCAGATGTAGTTTTACCATGTTTTACAATAAATATACAATAAATAACTTTTTCAAAACACGTTATCAAAAATCCAGCTTTTATTTATTTTTTTTTTTTACTTTATTTGAAATTAATGAATTGATTTTTCTTTTATCATGAATATGCATTTTTTGGTCTGTCCACCCCTCTGTGTTAATATAATATAATATCATATAATATAATATAATATAATACAGTATAAAATTTTTATCAGGCTTTTGTCATATTTATCTTAAAATGTCACCATTGTGAAAATGATTTTGTATAATAAACAACTCATAATTAAATGAATCTGTCTAATGAGCATCTTGTAGTTTTTCCATATTAAAATTGTTTAAAACTGCAATCCTAGTTACCATCAGCCATTAAACTTTTCTGAAGGCATAATTATAGCCTAAAACACATGAAAATGTTAACTATTTTTTCGCAGTTAATTTCATGAACGCTCAAGCACATTATTTCTCTGTTTAAAATCATTCAGAAATGTACTTCTGGACACAGACCAGGCACCTGCTTCACCCTTAGTTTGCTTATGAAAAACAAATGATTAATGGTTTGGCCTTTCGACCCGGCGTTCCTGGCACAGCTGCGGGACGGGACAGAGGTGACATAACAGGCTAATGTTGTTTCATACCATGTCGCTGATCTGCACGTGTCCGTAACTGAACACAATGGCGTTCGGCGGGTTTCCGACGGGCAGCATGACGCCGAAGGACACGCACATGGTGGCGGGGATGAGCGTGTGCAGAGGGTTGATGTGCAGCGTCTCTGACTGTGAGCGACAGGAGACAAACGCTCAGGAATCATAACACTGCGATCTGTCTGTGTGTTAGAGATATGATGTGTGTGTGTTAGCTGACCAGGGCGGACAGGATGGGCAGGAACACTGTGAGCGTGGCCGGGTTGCTGGCGAACTCAGTGACGGCGGACACCAGGAGACACGCCAGCAGCGTCACGGCCCACGGAGGAAGACCGCTCATCGGCTCCAGCTGACGACCGATCCACATGGAGAGACCCGACACCTGGACCACAGACACCATATGCTTAATATATATAATCTGATGTTACATAACAGCTCTGATGTTAAATTATGATTTAATACAACATTCTTCAGAATTTTATAGACCTGTTCGTTTTATTATATTGCTGTTTTTTAAATGAGACTCAGTATTTTCCACTGATTTTTAGAGGAATTGCTACTTGCTACTTAATATTTTGAGTCTTAGCTGACACTTTTGGAATTTTACATAAAAAAAAATAGTAATAAAATACTTATCCAATGCATTTATCCAATGCAACTTTGCTAGTTAACGTAAGAATGTTTGGGTCATAAAAAAAATAAATAAATAAAATAAAATATATCTGGTATTTATATAAATATCTGGTAAAAATAAAATAAAATAAAATAATAAAATTTTAGCGAACACTGTTATCCAATACAACATTGTTGGTGAATCTTGCAAAGAAATTTCAAGATCATTTTATTGTTTTGTTTTTTATTATATGAGACTTAGTATTTAAGTGCGATTTAAAGGAAATACTACTTGTTACTTGACGTTTTTGACTCTTAGCCGACATTTTATTTACAGCAACTTGGTATCATACATTATGAATAAAATAATTATTAAAAATTATATCAATTAAATTAAGTTAAAAATAATAAAAAATTTAATTATACTAAAAATGATTTGAACTTTTAGCTGACACATTTATCCAATACAACTTTGTCAGTGAATCTTATAAAAGATATAAATAAATAAATATATAAATAATACAGAAAAAATAATTACAAAACTATAATAAAAAAAAAAAATAATTCATTAAAAATAAAAAATAATTAGAAATAAATTATACATAAAAAATATTTAACTTTACAACTTTGTTGGTGAATCTTGTAAAAAATTATAATAAAGTAAAATAATAAATTAAATTAAATCAAATTAAATTAGACTGACATTTTATTCACAGCAACTTGGAATCATTACATACATTACAAAAATAAATGAAATAAAATAAAATAATGATAAAAAATTATATGAGTTAAATTAAATGAAAAAGAATAAAAACATAATTATATTAAAAATGATTTTAACTTTTAGCTGACACATTAATCCAATACAATTTTTTTGGTAAATAAATAAATAAATAATAAAATAATTAGAATTAATAAAAATACAAATATTTTACAAATACTTTTATTATAAATATTTGTATATAAATGTATAAAAATATTTTATTTAAAAAAAATAGAAACAAATTACATATAAAAATGATTTATATCTATTGTTATATCTACTATATTAGCTATTATTTATATTTATTATAACTTTTAGCTCACAATTTTATCCAATGTCATTTTGTTGGTGAATCTTGCAAAGAAATGTTTGGGTCATATTATACATATTAAAATAAATAACATAAAATAAAATAAATAAAAAATGATAAGGTAAATTCTCATTACTGTAATAAACCTTGTCTGGACACAGAATTTTAGTGCTTTTTTTTCATTAAAATAAGCATAATAAAGATTCAGTACAACAAATACTACCATGAATAAATAATATACTCTCTCCTGCATTACTGTACTGAGAATGAATTTGTTTTACATGTTAATGAACCTTATTTTCTTTATGCAAAATGTAATAAAAAAATCTAATAATGTCTTGATGGGTCTGAACCTTGCATCCGGCAGCCAGTGCGTATCCTCCTCCCACCAGAATAACGATCTCCCACGGCATCAGTCTCTGGAAGTCTTTCCACGTAATCATTGGGGCCAGAGGATCCTCTTCCTCCTCATCGTCATCATCACCTGCATAGAGATAGCATAGAGAAGAACGGTTACCAAACGCGGCCAGCAGGGGGTGCCGTCGAGAACATTCACCTTTACTCTCATGTCCTGGACCCCAGTGAACCGCTTGTACACTAGACCCTGCTGAGCGAATGTGTGTGTCTGTTCTGTAGTGCGCAGCGGCCCTGCTGCGGGCAGCGTGGGATCTGACCTTTGCTCTCGCTGGAGAACGCAGATGGCCAGGGCTTTCGAGCCGGGATGAGGAAGAGGAGGAAGCCGAGCAGCACCGACACCGTGGCATCAGTCCTGTAGCCCTTCCTGCGGGACACATCATGTTTAGTGCATCTTTCTTATAATATGTGTGCATATGTTAGAGGATTACAGTTAGAGTAAGGGTTAACAATAAAATAAAAACAATAAAAAAATGAAGTAAAATAAAATTTTAACTTTCAGATGACACTTTTATACGGTGCAACAAAACAAAATAAAATAAAATAGAATAAAATAAAATAAAATAATAAAATGCATTCAAAATAAATTATAAATATAAAAAAAAATTGAACTTTTAGCTTATACTAAAAGTATAAAAAAGATTCAAAACAATAAATAAATAAATAAATAAATACAAACAAACAATATCTTTGAATCATACTCTGTAATATTAATAAAATAAAATAAAATCTTTGGATCATATTCCTCTGAAATATTAAAATAAAATAAAATAAAATAAAATAAAAAGTAATAAACATAAACAAATATAAAAAATTGTTTGATAAAAATAAAATAAAAATAAATAAAATAATTAGATTAAAAATAAATTTTAAATATAAATAAATATACAATTGTTTTAACTTTTATCTGACACTTTTATCCAATGCAGCTTCCCTGGTAAATAAAATAAAATAAAATAAAATAAATATAAAACTTATTAAAATAAAATAAAATAAATAGATTAAAAATATATAATTATTTTAACTTTTAGCTAACACTTTCATCCAATGCAGCTTTCCTGGTAAATTAAATTAAATTAAAAATTAAATTAAATTAAATTAAATTAAATTAAATCTTTGGATCATATTCCTCTGAAATATTAAAATAAAATAAGTAATAAACATAAATAAATATTAAAAATTATTTGATAAAAACAAAATAAAAAAATATAAAATAAAAATAAATAAATAAATAAATAATTAGATTAAAAATAAATTATAAATATAAGTAAATATACAACTATTTTAACCTTTATCTGACACTTTTAACCAATGCATTTTTCCTGGTAAATAAAATAAAATAAAATAAAATAAAATAAAATAATTTATTGGCGGAGTAAGGTTTACAAGAGTACAAGAGGTTTATGTACTTCTCAAAAAGCGACGTCCAGCCGGGGACGAATCCCGGCTCCCTGGTGAACCAAAGTACAGTCATCAGAATGAAGAAGATGCCCGTCACAACTTCAGGATAGCTGT
The DNA here is from genome assembly GCA_012976165.1 of Labeo catla. Classification (NCBI taxonomy): domain Eukaryota; kingdom Metazoa; phylum Chordata; class Actinopteri; order Cypriniformes; family Cyprinidae; genus Labeo; species Labeo catla. The sequence continues at coordinate 723,367 of VONZ01000298.1, read as the reverse complement.
GAACCAGGAAAAAAAATCCATATATTAGTCACAACATCAAAATAAAGTCTTACTGAAAACCGAAAACCTTCCATAACATCAGTCAGTTTCTGAACACCAGCAGAAACTCTGATCCTTGTACCTGATGGGGCCGAGTTTCTGGTACTCCTCGTAAATGCGCTTCTCAGAGAGGATTTCTCGCCTGGTCTTGCGTTTCTTGCTGAGAGAGCAAGTCTCTCTGAAACTGTGAGGAGAGAACAGCTTAAGTTCAGCAAGATCATTTCACAAATTCATTTCAAATTCATAAATGTCTCTATTTATTCTTACTTGCATCCCAGAAAGAGAAAGTGCAGCCAGATCCAAGTGAGAATCAGCATGATCAGAGCGATCGGCAGACTGAAGATGAACCATGTGCCGAAGTTGATGACTTTTGCTTCTGGGTAACGACTGAAACCGACATTTTAAAGCAAAGCTTAGTGTTGCAAACACATAATAACTTTACTACACTGAAAAACAAGTGTTTGAACTGCTTTAAAATTTACATTTTAGGCAACTTGAAATGTGAAGTTGTATTAAGTTAGATTTCAAATCTGATTTATTTAAATAATTTATTTATTATTATAATATTATTATTATTTATATTGAGTTATTTAAAGTTACTAACTGAAACTGTAATTTTTACAGTGTTCATATAATTTTAAAAGCCAGTCATTATTTTATCACTATATACAGCTAATGTATGTTCTTGATCTAATGGAGAATGATTTCTCAGTGCAAATTATTCCAAAGGGGGAAAAAAAGTTATAAACAAAACAAAAAATTAATATAATAAAAAATCTTTACAATTATTAATATAAAAAAATGTTAGTATTTATGCTAAAATAAATAAATATACAATAAATACATGTTTTAAGAAAATAAATAAAAATTAAAAATTTTGAAAATGATTAATATTAAATAATATTAATATGTAACTTAAAACAAATATTAATTCAATTAATATTAGAAAATATTATTAGAAAATATATTATTATTAATACTATAAAGTAAAATGTTTAATGTTTAAATAAATAAATAAATACATTTTAATAATACGAACCTTAAAATATAAATAATATTTATTTCAAAATAAATAAATGTTTAAAAAATAAATAAATAAATAAACTATGAAAAATAAATAATATTAATATTTTAAATATTAAGTAAATAAAATATTAAATAAATAAATATTAACAAAAAATATTAAATAAATATATTAATTTTTAAAAGTAAATATATAAGTATATTTATAAAATAATATTAATATTTATATTAAAATAAATAAATGTAAAATAAATAAATGTTTTAAAAAATAAATCAATAAAATAAAAAACTTTAAATTATTATCATTAAATAATAAAACAAATATCAAATAAATAAATATAAAAGTGATATTAAATTATTAATTTGTAGATAAATATATAAATAAATTAAATATTGAAAATATTAAAATAGAATTAATATAAATATTTATATTCAAATAAATATTATTAAATGAATAAATATTAAATAAAGAATTATATTAATATTAATAATTTATAAATTTTAAAAATAATATATAAATATATTTACATTTTAAAAATATTTCATTAAAAAAAAACTTGCTACTTCTTCTTTTCAGCTAACATCACCAGTATTTTTAACCTGTCATATAAAGACATTTTTCACAACTATTTCCAATGGATAAAACAAAGTCCCATTTTATATTTTTTCTAATTAATATTTACTGTGAAAATATGTTAATCTGAAATGTCACATTATGGAAGTAAAATGGGTATATTTAAATACCTCACCTACACAGCAAGCAAAACTCATTCAAAACTTTATATCTTGATCTTTAAATATAATTAAAACACGTTCAATCACATGAAAGCTCAATCTCAACTCGGCCGTGCTGCGTTCGGAGGTCAAATGTCTCATTTACTTGATACCAATGTGGAAGAAAAGGACAAGGTTCTGTTTACACAGCGTTCAAGAAAAGCCTGGAGAAGATACTGAGAGCCGGTCGATGTGGCGCAAGGTTTCTAGCTGACCCATTTTAAGCCAATTAGTGCTTTCCATTGATTATTTCTGGAAAAATGTCAGTGATAACAGAACACAGACTATAACAGCTGTGATAGTTACTGTCAATACAGCGCTTCGCCTGCTGAAAGAATGAAACGAGGGTCAGTACAAACCCCACTGACCCACTAAATGCCTGCTTTTCACTGTAATTTATATCTTTACATCAGCAAAACCAGGTTACAATATAGAGTCACCTTTGCCCAAGAAACGTTGCACAAAGGAAAGGGTTATTTTTCTGCGCTTAGCGTCAGGAAATGAGATTGAGCGGATTGAATCGGGTGCTTAAACAAATCCCGGCGTTTTCTCAATGCGCCTTTGAACATACTTGTTGAATTGCTCGGCAAAGATGAGGTTGGTGGAGGTGCCGGTGATGGTGATGAGGCCGCCGATGGTGGCCGCGTACGTGATGCTCAGAGACAGGCACTTGCAGATCATGTGGTCTCTTTTGGTGGGGTACAGCGAATCCCGACGGATTTTAGGCTTCTTTGGCGGAGCGGGGATGCTGATTGGAGCCTGTTTGGGAACAACTGGGATCAATGATTTCAGAAATCAAAGAAGCAGATTGTGCAGAGCTATTGTCGGCTTGCTGAAGGTCTCACCTCGGGCAGATATCCATTTGATTCTTTAGAAAACTCTGGACCGAAACCAGGCTTTAATGTCAGACCATTCAACTCCTACAGTATGAAAAACACACTTTTAACAAATGCCCTTAATTTACCACAAAAAACTCTTAAGGCTCATCCTATTTATTTATTTATTTAAATTAATTGTAGTTTTTATAAAAAAAATGTTCCTAAAATAAAATGTACTTATCTAGGAATCAATCACAAATTATTTGACTTGTTTTCAGATCTTAAAAATCGTATTTAGATAAATAATCTTAAAAATAGATATATGTTTTAAGTGACACTCCCAAATTAATTATGTTGTTTGATACTGAAATTTGATAAACTGAATGCATAAATGCATTTTACTCTTTTTTAGAAAGATAATAATAAATAATAAAGATATTTAAAAAATAAAACACAATAAATATATATATATATATAAATACATCATATTTAATGACAGTAAACATGTTCTCTGTTTAAAATTAAAAGAATAAGTAAATAAAACAAAAAAAAATTAAAAAAAAAATATATAGAAAATAATAAATAAAGAAAAAATAATTCAGGATAAAATTTTATTACAAATGAACTACATTTATTTTATTAAATATTTTATTTTTAATAATTATATATTTCTTTATTTACGCGGGTTTTGTCCTCCATACTTTGTGTATAATGTGTACATTCACTTCAATTGTAATTGCAAAAATATCATGCTTACTATTGCTTACATAACTAATTGAAATAAATCATTTTTAAAGCGGTATTCTTTTAATTTTACTGAGATAGTACTAGAGTTTTTGTTAATGGTTTTTTTTTTGTATATTTGTTAGTTGTATATTTAGATTTTTGTGAATTTTACTTATTTTTTTTAATTTAATTATTTATTAATTTTATATCTGAACTTTAATTAAAGTTTTAGTAACTAATTGTGTATTTTTGTAAATGTCAATATAGTTTGTATTTATTTTATTTCATTTTTAGATTTATTTATTTGAGTACATAAAGGTAAACTACATGAAAATAAGAAATGTTGCTTTGGCAAATAAGTTATTTATATTTTATTTTATTTTATTTTATTTCAATTAACATTTATTTTATTTTAAGTTGTGAAAATGTTTTTATGGCTTTAATTTTAGTAAACTATCATAAACTTTAGAAATAAATTTAAATTAAATTTATTTTATTTTATTTTATTTATGCAAAAACCCCGTTTATTTCTTATTTTCTTTCTAATTTCTAACAGCCATAATTATGCATGGTAAATAAACAATTTCGCCTTACCTCACTCAGCATGCAGACTTCATGTTTTTCACTGCAAAACAAAGAGAAAATACAGTAAATAAGCTTGTTTAACACATGAACTTTAATACAGTTGACTATATCCAGACACACTGTCTTACTTGTGGTTGCGATTCAGCAGCTCAAGGTGATTCTTGCTCGATTCTTGGTTTTCCTCTTTATCTGTGAAAGAACAGAAGATTTAAATACGGCTAATAATAACCATAATGCATGCACATAATCTCAGACCGATGCTTTGACTCACCGCTCTCCTCATCCTGTGTATCCACAGTCACAGAGTCATCGAGAGAGTCGGCGATGCCGGTGCAGATGAGCTGCTGCAGTACGGCTTCAGCGATGGGCATCACCATGGCCGTGGTGGACGTGTTGCTCAGCCACATGGAAAGAAAAACCGTGCAGCACATGAAGCCCAACACCAGCCTACAACACAAAACAGAAGGCATCCAGCTCACAGAGTCCATTTCTAGCTATACATTTGTGTTAAACATGCCGAATACATACATGCCAGGTTTGGCCCCGGCGATCATGACCATCCGCAGGGCGATGCGTTTATGCAGGTTCCACTTCTCAATGGAGGCGGCCAAACAAATCACCCCCATCAGCAACAACGTGGTGTCCTTAAAATACTCAGAGGCCACCTGCAAACACACACACAGACATTTTAGAATATTTTTATCATCTATGCTACATTCCATTCCAGGTATCATGGAATGCTCTTGCAACTTTCACTAATGTTTTTTTTTTTTTGTTATTTAAAAGTTAGGACATATATTCTAAAACAAAGTCATCTTTTTGGAATTTTTAAAAAAAATTTTATTAACATTTAATATACGTTTTCAGAACACTGAGAGAAAACGTTCTGAGATCAACATTCTTGGAATGTTTTTGGAATGTCATTTGGACTTGAACATTCTAAGAAACGTTTTTTTGAAATTTTAAATAATCTTCTAATCAAATCTGATTTGAATTTTAACATTCTTTGAAAATTTGAATAGCATTCAAATGTTATATTTTGAGTAAAACAGAATGCTGTAAAAAAATGTTACCTTTAAATAACATTCTAATCGCAAAAAGAAAACTGGACATTTTAACATTTTTAGAATATTGAAGAAACGTTCAAAAAATGTTATATTTGGGGTAAAAATAAACTTATTAGAATGTTGTAAGAAATGTTTTTGTAACCTTTAAATAACATAATAATCACAACAAGAAAAACGCTTATAAGTACATTGTCAGTATGTCAGAAATTCAGTGTTGTTTATGGGAACTGAGCTAAAGAACTGCAACATCAGTTCAACCCTGCAGAAAACACTGGCATTAATTATGCGGTTTTTGAATATTATTTTATTTACACTACCATTCAAAAAATTCAAGATTGGTAAATTGTTTCTGATGTTTTTGAAGTCTCTTATGCTGTTCAAGGATTTATTATTTGACCAAAAGATGCAGTACAAATAGTAAATATTATTGCAATTTTAAAATAACTGTTTTCTATTTATTCCTAATTTATTCCTGTAATTCAAAGCTGAATTTTCAGCCAATCTATAGCATCACAAGATCCTTCAGAAATCATTCTAATATGCTGATTTGCTACTCAAAACATTTCTTGAAAGTATTAAACTATTTGTAAAAAGTATATATATATCATAACCAACCCCCAAAATCCCTGCAGTCAGCAAAAAATATTGCATAAAAAGGGGAATATTTGCCAAACATGATTACAGTATTTAAGATAACAGGTTGCTTTGTCAAGTTTGTCAATGGGATTTAGTCACATGATGCAGCATTTTCTTTTACGTAATATCTTGGCAGTGTATTGTGGACACAATAACAGGCTGGTGCGAATGAAAGATCAGAAACTCTGAGAGCTGTAAAACTCTCATGCATGATGATACAAAAACACCATGACATTTTTCACCTACAGAAGCCTCAAACCCTGACGGAGAGGCTAACTAGGTCAGGCATTTACCCCAGAAAACAGGTCATTTATTATATAAACCAGCTTTAGAAGCAATGCAAAGTCTTGCTATTCAAGTATGACATCTGACTTACAGTAGTCCAGCCTGAGCATGAATTTCTTTCCTGTTGCACAAAACATCTTACTGTATTTTCTTACCTCACTAGATTTAAGGACCCCAAACAGAGGGTACAGGAAGGCCGGGACGAGAGCGGCGGCTCCCAGCGGCACAGCTTCAGATACCCAATACACCGCTGTCACTATCAGGACGTACGCACATGATGATTCCTACAGAAACAGAACAGAGATCAGTGCATCATTATCAACATTGTGCTTTATAATGTGATCTAAACACTGCTTTGATTCTGTATAGAAATATATTATGCAATTCTGAGAGTGACAGTGTATTATTTACATTTAAATTAAATATTATTTACATTACTTTATTTATTCATAATTTTATTTAAACCAAATTGTTAAATTGTACACATGTGGTCGTGCAACATGGCAGTATATAAGCACGGCTGTAATTCAGCCTTATAGGTATATATAGCTATATCACACAGCTACAAGTGTGATATTGCATTTATACAACTTTTCGACACCACGAGTGTGTAAATACATAAGAAACAACAACGGAGTGTCTTTAAAATCCATTTTTAAGCAAAACTACTTCTTTCCGCAACGAATTTAAATCTCATTTGCATTTTGCCCGTGTCGAGTAATTAGCAAAATACCGGAAGTGGCGCATTTCCACATATTAAACCCATTTAAAAATCACAATAAAGCATAACGCTATTAAGAATTCACAAATGCTCATCTGGGAACGCAACGTAACGCTATTTCATCAGATTTGTAAGGTTAATCATTTATAAACCTACCCAAACATAGGAGAATACATCATTTTCGTTCTCAATATGCTAACTGTCCATCGCGATTTCAAAATAAAAGTTTGAGTTCACGCATTTTGGTGTCCACATATTCAAGAAATTACAGTGGCTGTAGCTTTTCTATCGTAAAGAAATTGCCAAATAATACAGATGAAATGTTGTTGATTCAATATTACACAGATTAGATCGCGCAATGAAGTGTAAAAACAATCGTCATACATTATGCTTTGGCGTTTCAGTCTCTTTCAAAATAAAAGTCTTTACTGCTGACTCACTCATAAAAAGAGTAATTTAATAATGTAACTAAAATCACCAACACACCGTTTCTCAATATTAAATATTATTATTTAATACTACTATTATTATATAAAAATTATTTATTGAATAATAATATTTAATGAACACCTTGTTTAACCACAAATAGACATTATCTTTATGAACAAATTGCATATAAGTCTAAACAAGTACATTCTCACCTAAAAAAAAAAAAACTCTTAAAACTACATTCTGTGAAACAAAAAACTGTATTATTTTTATATTTAGACACTCGCTGTGAAAAATACTGAAAAAAAAAAAAATGGTGAAATGATTGGAGTTCTGTTATCACTAGAATATCACAGTCCTCTCAGCCAATCAGATTCAAAGAACAGAAAGAACCTTTTTATAAATAATACAACATATGTTTTGAGGAAATCATTAGTATTTAAACAGAAGAGAAGATTTGTACCAGCCAAGGAGTAAATGAGTTCTTCAACCAAACTGTGACTTTAATTACGAGCAAAACAGCAGGAAACATGTGCTTCAGTCCGCAAATCAGGACAAAAATCCAAATCCGGTTTGCCCTGCCAAATATTTGGAACCGGGTGCACAACGCTTCACGTGGGTCCAGCAAACAACAAATAATCAGTGAAATACAAATATGATTTTAGCACATGTGAATCAGCTGTATAAAAAGTCTGCATGCAGAGCTTAGGCTGACCGAACAAGCATTTGTCAGGTGACTCATATTTCATAATTAATCAGATTTTATAACAGGCCGAGCGAAGCGAAGCTAATACACGCTCACACATTCCAGACATTATAAATACATCAGGCTAATGAGGAGGATGTGGAAAGGCACTGATCTGTGGCCAGTTTATGATTACTAATAGAAATCTGCCTTCTGGTATTTTCATTTTTCAATTATCAGAGAATTTTTAGTAAATTAAGCACTTGTTTTAATTTTCTGCACACCTGATTTGCTTTTTTAGTGTTATTTCATCATATACTGAAATTTAAAAAAAAAAAAAAAATCACTCAGAAATTGCTAAAAAAAAGTCACAACAATGTGAGATTTTGAAGCAGAAAGGCTAAAATGTAAGTTTTTTTTTTAAATGTACTCCAATTATCTTAATAATAAATCATTTTTACACTTTACTGCATTGTAATAATTTGCTAAAAGGTTCAATTTGTTAACATTATAATCCACTTTAATGAAAAATGCATTTACTAATCTTAGTTTATGCTAATTCCAACATTTAATACAAATAAAATACTGTAATAAAATATATTTTTCAAATAAAATAAAGATCATCAGAGTACGTTTTGCAAAAAAATATGATTTTCTACCTCAAATTTACAAATTTAATTCAATGTGTTACTTGCCATTTCTTTATAATTATTTGTGAAATTTACAATTTCTAAGTAAAAACTGTTTCTACACCAATTTTTGGTTAGTGCATAAACACTTTGAATTAATATCTCTCTCTATATATATTTACATGTATGTTTGTTTGTTTTTTTATTATTATTTTATATTTTAATCAGTCTGTTACTTGCCTTTTCTTAGTAATTACTGTTTGTGAAATTTTTACTAGCAATTTCTAAGTGAAAATAGTTTCTATGTAAGGGAATGCATTACTAATGCCGACTAATGGGACCTTATTATAAAGTCTTACCATTTTTTCAATCATGTGACATTAATAAAGTATTATTAAGTAAGTGTTGATTTAGCAAGGGCACAATAGTTCATGGCTTGTCCTTTACGGGACTTGAACCAGCAAATGTCTGTTTTTTGGCCTTTTTTGGCCTTTCCTCAGCGCTCCTGCCAAAGCTGATTATCCCTCAGCGTGCTCCTGTGTTCATAAACTCAGTCCAGCACCTTCCTGCTTTCTCATTACCACCCAACTGTGCTGAAGGACGTCAGTTATGTGGCACACCGCAGATTAAGCCTCCACTGGCACATTGCTTTTGTTCTGCTCTAATCTCATCATTGCTCAAGAAATCAGTCCATTCTGATCCAATTGATTTCTGTTAGAAGGTGTTGATGATAAAAGAAACTGATGATTTCCTCAATTGATCATTAGATGATTAACACATCAAGCATCTTTATTTGGAAACGCACTTAAAACAACCCGGTACTGTTTCGACATCAACACGAGCCTCCCGGCAGCAGAACTCGCACACACACATTGCATTCATTACATAATTGCTTTGTGTGAATAATTGCTTTCAGTTGGCGGGTGAGATGGGATTAGTGAACTGTTGTGAACTAACCCCTTTATTTCTGACTCTTGATGAAAAGTGCTATCAGAGAGAAAGATAAGCAAACCTGTGCAAGTGATCTAATCTTAAACATGTTTTGAAATTGCAAAAAAAGCTGTCAAGGCAGAAGATAATGACATTTCCTGATCTGTGCGCTGTTTCCCCGTTTGCCTATTGACTTTACAGCTCTTTAGATCAATTTAAATCATGTGATTACATTATGTCGCTTTGGAAAAAAGCATCTCCTGAATGTGAAATGTTAGGCTAGTTATATTATGCATAAGACAAAGTCCATTTCTTAGACCCTGTCTCCATTTCATTCATTCATCCATTAACTATTTTAATAACATTCATCTTCACTAGTTCATTTTAAGTAGAAATAATCCATGCAATAATTAATATAACGTCATTAATTTGACCTATTCGCACCTATTTTGAAAAATGTTTTATATAAATTATAGTTATGTCACCACAGGACACTATAGAAACCAAAAATTATCTGTTAAATGCATAAATGTCCTGTAAATGTGATTACTAGCCCATTTAAGAATTAAAACAATTTGTTGAGTCAACTTAAAATAATTTGTTACCCGGTTATAAGTTTAGTCAACTTGAAATGTTAAGTTGTACTAAGTAACAACTTAGATATTTGTGTTTGCTAAACTTAACAGATGGGTAAGTAACCCAGCTGCCCTAAAATTTTAAGTTGATTCAACTCAAATATCCTAAGTTGTCACTCAGTATAATTTAACATTTCAAGTTGAATAAACTTTTTTTGAGTTGACTGAACTTAAAAGTTTAAGGCAGCCAGGTTACAAATGATTTTAAGTTGTCTCAACAAATTGTTTTTTACAGTGTACTTACCCATCTTTTAAGTTTAACAAACACAAATATCTAAATTGTCACTTAGTACAACTTAACATTTCAAGTTGACTAAACTTATTTGAGTTGACTGAACTTAAAATTGTAAGGCAGCAGAGTAACAAATTATTTTAAGCTGACTCAACAAATTGTTACAGTGTATATATATTATTAGTTTTCCAATTTTAAAGTACATTTTTGAATTAAGGACTCATTTTTTGGCATTTTCTGCACATTTGATTTGCTTTTTCCTGTTATTTCATTATACTTTGACAAAATGGTGTAGATTTACTTAAAAACACTCAGAAATTGCTGGTAAATTTCACTAAAAACACAAAGAAGCGACAAACTGAATTTACAGTGAAATAGAAAAATGCAGAAAATGCCTGAAATGTAGTTAACGTGGTAAAATGTTAAATCTTTAATTGGTTTATGCACATAATCAGACATACACAAGTATGAAAAATGAAATTCACTAAAACAATTTAGTAGGATTCAAGATGGCGTCTCCGGTCAAAGAAGCGCAATGCCTCTCTGCAGGCTTTGCTGATGTTGGACTGCATCTAAGGTCCCAATTGCTACACAAACAAACAACATCTGTAAAACCTGCCGGTGTTGCAAACAAACAATTCCCGTCAGAACCGCGCACTTGAATCATCACGGCACCGACGCACGACGTGCTCTGACAGCGCACCTGGAAAGCGACCAATCAGGTGAGAGGTCGCGGCGGCTACTCGCCTTCACCGTAACCCCAAGGAGACCATAATCAATGAATAATTAGCCAATCATAATTATCATGTGTGAGACATTATATCATTTAAACTGTCTGTTTGCTTTTAAAACAGCATTTTATTTATGTTTGCACACATACAAAGATTCCGTACGGACTCAAATATTCAAAATCTAGTTAAAACCACGTAGAAAGTTAGAACGTTTAAATAGAAGGCATTTAAATGCACATTTTAGTGCACGTACCCAAAAGTAACCCGCGCGTAAAAGCGCACGGATAACGCGTGTGGAAATGATGACGGATGATCTACTTACACTGCACGGGTGGATGAGAGGCAGAGGCAGCAGCGATAAAGGAATCATGACCACGAGAATGAGTTTCCGAGCCGTCCATATTTTTTTGATTAAGTCCATTCTGGCACCTTCCAGCCTCATGGGAGAACGCTTTGCTCAAATCAGCTCTCAGAAGTGCAAGAAGTTTCTTCAAAAAGTTTTCTTCACTCCCTTTCAGCCTTTTTATGAATTATGATTGAAGTGCTGGCGTTCTTGTCCGCGCAAATTAGTTTCCCTTTTCGTGCGTTTCACGCGTTGCGCGTCTTCTCAGAAACGTTTGCATGGACGAGAGCGCAATTTTTCTCTTTGGTTCCTGTTTGAATGCGCCTGTAGTCCTTCTAGTCCATCCAGGAGTGATTGCAGACCCTCTTATACCTCTTTCAGGACGTATTGATGAAAAGGTCACCTATGGCTCTTTTGTGTCTCCACCTGTAAATGCGTTTATCTCTGATTCGCCATGCTTTCTTTTCTTTCTTTCTTTTTTACACTGTAAAATGGCACCAGTTGCGCATAAGCATACATGGAACTGTACTCTTAATGAACTTATGTGTTCTTGTGCGTTATAAAAGCGTTTCTTAGGATGAAGATGAAATGTGTGAATATGCGGTAAAGCTAATTTAACTTTAATCTAACCATATCTCCTCCCAGTTTAAAGCCGGACCAATCAGAGGTGAGTGAGTGGAGTTTATGAATGGATATGGGGTCGCGGGGTTGCGATGCTCTTGAGCCAAATTGAACCGTTTACATGCAGCAGCGCCGGTTTCTCAGAATAAACGCAACAGGGATCAGAAAACACGCTGTTGAGACTGTCTGAAAATAAAGAGCAGAAGCACCTGCATTAACACATGCACAAAAACTCGCTATAAACCCAGGAGCCTATATGTCATGATCAGTACACAGAATGTAAGCAGGCGAGTGTATAGACGGTATATACAGTACGCTACCAGTCAAACCCTAATCATTTATTATTATGGCGGTTTTCCACATTTTAACATAATAGTGTATCAACAAAACAACAAATCTTCATGATGTGCATCGGACATGATTTCTAAACAGTACTGGAGTTCACATGTGTGCTGCTCCAACTGATCCATTAAAAGAAAGAAAGAAAGAAAAAGAAAGAAAGAAAAATTTATTGGCAAATAACAAGCATTTATTCATGATGCATTAATTAATATAATGTATTTATTTAATGTAATATGTATTATGTTATAATAAAACAATCATTTTATATACTTTAACATTAATTATACCAAATATTCCATTATAATTAATATCATAATTTTAATTTAAAAAATAAAATATTTATAATAGTTATATTTTAATATTATATTTTAATTTATTCATATTTAATTAATTTATATTTAATTAGTATACACTGTTACTGTTTTTTACTGTTTTTCTTTAAATCAATTTATAAATTGTAATATAAATGATACATTTGATTTGATTTGATTATAATAATTTATATACTATTTAAATTATTAAGCTTTGGCTTGTCTGTTATTTATTTATAATTTATTTAATTAATATGTGATTTATAATGTTATAATAAAACAATGATATTATATTTTTATATATATACTTTAACATTAATTATACCATATAAAATATTGAATTATAATTAATGTTATAATGTAAATTTAAAATAATTCATATCTTATTTATAATAGTTATTTATAGTTAATTAGTATACATTATTACTGTATTTTACTGTATTTTTATACATTTATAAATTGTTATATAAATTATACATTTGATTTGATTTTGTTTGAATAATTTTCATAATATTTCAATTATTATTAAACTTTGGCTTGTCAATTATAATTTATTAATTAATATACAATTTTTAATGCTGTAATAAAACAACGATTTATATATATATATATATATATATATATATATAATACATACAAACACACTAATTACAACATATAATAAAATTATTATAATTACTATAATAAATTATGCATAATACATAATGTTTATTATTTATTTATAATTTTTTATTATAAACAAACAAAAATATAATTTATAAAATTTTCTTACCTTTGTTATATTATATTATATTATATACTTATAATAATCACACTAATATCTATTGTCTGTCATTTTCTAGTAGTCTGTTTCATTATTACTTTTGTACAAAAAAAGCATCAATTAAAATAAAAGGCAACACAATAGTTTATTAGTTAACATTAGTTAACTACAGTACAATAGTTAACACTAACTAAGAATGAACAATACAGCATTTATTAATCTTAGTTAATTTCAGCATTAACTAATGTATTATAAAAGAACACAAGTTGTGATTGTTAACATGAGTTAATGCACTGTGAACTAACATGAACAATTAACAACTAACATAACAAAGATTAATAGTGTAACAAATGTATTGTTCATTGATGTTAGTTAATACATTAACTAATTTTAATAAATGACATCTTATTGTAAAGTGTTACCAAATAACATTATGTTAAGTTAAACTGAATTACAACATCAGTCTGTCATTAATCAGTCCAAAAATGTAGACCATAATGTGCATAACACGCCACCTAGTGGAAAACAGAGCAACTACTGTAACTGAATTGGTATTTTTCAAGTATGATTAGTTTTAAAGACTGTACTGTGAAGTGCTGTTACAAGAAAACATCTGCAATCCAGCCAACAAGGAATAAAAATCTCAGTTTGCTGCTTTTCTGTTGTGTAATGTGCTCTAAGTCTTTGTAATTTCTTTCTTAATCTGAGAAAACGCTGTACTAAAGCAAAGCTTTGTTCAGTCACAATGGGGGGCAGAGCTGTTTGTGTGCTTTTGTTCGATTGACTTTTATTCTGGAGAGTAATCACGTTACATGTTCGGCAGACGTCTACATTTAAATCAGCGCTCTGCTCTCCATACAGTCAGTAAACGGCGGACACAGGGTTGCATTACCTAATCAATGTTGCCTAAGTTACCTGTAAAGCTCTTTAGGGTTTAAGCAGGAGATGAATGTCAGTAACGCTTAAATCTTCAAACAAGCGGTCAGGAGAGCCGCTGCTCCTGCGTAAGGCTGTGAAAAGACCGTGTTCTTCATGACACAATGCTGAAGATTAAGTGCTGTCCTCCTCTTGGACAGCGTTGAAAGGGTTTGATGGGGTGAGAGGAGCCATTAGGATCAGGTTTATATGGCATGATGTGGGTGAAGATCTCAGAGCATTACAGAGACTTAAAAGACGGGCCGAGGTGTTTGATTAATCAACGCAACAATCCGTTATACATGCTGAAGGAGTTTGACGTTGAGAGGGAAACTCAGAAAGAGTGTGGGATATTAGGACTGTTTGCTCAGATGAAATGAGAGTCTGATTGTTTTCTTCTCAGCGGGGTCACGGCTAGAGAAAGAGGAGTCTGTCACCAGCATCACTGCACAGAGACGTCACTGTCAGCTCTCAATGGGATATTATTAGCTGCTGTCAGTGAGTGAGTGACATGTGCTGCATTGATAGTGCCTGTGATCTTTAGTATAAAATGATCAATAACTAACATGAATGGTAAGTGAATGGATGCTTTTTGACAGATTCTGAGTCACAATGTGGCCCGGATGTCCTGAACTCACTCTAAATCAGTCAATCAATCAATTAATCAATAGCACAAAGGCTTTGCATGTTAAGTGGAATAGACAAAAGGAGATTAGAAAAAGAGAGATGAAAAATAATAAGCATACAAATCCTAATTAAACCAGACATTATTAGACAATATGATCAAAATTATTAGAAGAGATGGAACTGAGTTGTCACACTTTTTTAGGCTCATGCTGGCACATTATGGGGTACATTGTCACACTGTTTATTGACAGATTTTAAAAATGAATTAATAACATTAATATTTGAAATGTAATATTATATATTAAGTATAATATTTAATTATAACATAAAATAAAATATTTTTTTAATTATGCTATATTTATTATATGTTTTTATAATATAATGTCTTTATTATAATGTATTCAAATTAATTTATTATATATTAGTATATTAATATATTATCAAATAACCCTATTAAAAATACATGACAGTTTCCACAAAAATATGGAAACTGCAGAACAACTGTTTTTAATATTGATAATAATAATAATAAAAATGTTTCTTGAGCATTAAATCAGCATATTAAAATGATTCCTGAAGGATCATGTCACACTGAAGACTGGAGTAATGATGATGAAAATTCAGCTTTGCATCACGGAAATAAATTACATTTTACAGTACATTCAAATAGTAAACTGTTATTTTAAATTGTAAAAATATTTCACAATATTACTGTTTTTTCTGTATTTTTTATCAAATAAATGCTGCCTTGATGAGCATAAGAGACTTTAAAAATATATGTAAAAAATCTTAATGACCCCAAACTTAACAGCTTTAACATTTTATGAATTTTTATATATACTAACCTCATAAAGAACATCATTTTTCTGAACAGAAATCTTTTATGACATTATAAATATCTTTATCATCACTTTTGATCAATTTAAAGCATCCTTGCTAAATAAAAGTATTCATTTCTATCATTTCTTTCCCAAAGATTAAAAAATAAACATACTGACTCCAAGCTTTTAAATGGCATAGTGTATAATGTTACAAAAGCTTTATATCTCAGATAAATGCGGATCTTCAGATCTTTCTATTCATCAAAGAATCCTGAAACAAATATACTCAACTGATTTAAATATTGATAATAATAATAAAAATGTTTCTTGAGCAGCAAATCAGCATATTAGAATGATTTCAGAAGGATCATGTGACACTGAAGACTGGAGTAATGATGCTGAAAATTCAGCTTTGATCACAGGAATAAATTATGTTTAAAATATATTCAAATAGAATAACAGATATTTTAAATAGTAAAAATATTTTAGAATTTTACTGTTTAGCTGTAATTTAAAAATCAAATGCAGGCTTGGTGAGCGGAAAAGACGTTAAAAACATTAAAAATCATACTGTCCAAAAACTTTTTACTGGTAGAGTATGTATTAGAAAAAGATGTAAACTCATAAATATGCCGGCACTTTAAAGCCACAGTCTTGTAATCACGTGGGAGTGAGAGAGTGACAGTGAGAGAGAGAGGAAGCAGTGCAGAGGCACATGTACATGAGGATGTACTCGTACATAAAGCACTGCAGCTCTGCCGTGTGTTGCATTACGCAAGCGGCTCATAATCAGCAGTGGAGCTGCAGCAGCGAGAGCGCAATGACAAGCCGCTTACGGAGGACAAACACACAGCAGCGCTGCATGAGAGTCAGCGTAACTCCCTCCCTCTCTCTCTCTCTCTGTCCCTGAGCGAGCAGCCTGCGTTTGGCTGCTGAAGCGCAGGAGAGTCTCTGGAGTCGCCAAGGACCAGCGGACATGAGCGACTGACATTCACACTTTCCGTGTGATTTTTAACCTCGGTCTTCGATGGCTTTGAAGGAGAGTTGCCTCACCTGGGGCTTCCTGCTGTTCTCTATGACGTGGAACTTGGCTTGGACTTTTACGCCAGATGAAGGGTCTTCGGTCAGTCCCATATTCCATCGCACCACTGCCACCGAGACGCTGATAAACAGCACTGAGGCCCCTACAAACAACTACACAGGTGTGTACAACAACAATATGTCCGTTATAATGATATAATAACTGCATAGCATCATATAGTGCTGTGCAAAAATGAGCAAATGCACTTAAAAAGTTCATAACTTTTTCATAAAAAGCATACTCGCAGTGCAACATTTACAGTGTGCAAACACAAATAGGTAGGCTATATAAAAACACATGCACTTATTGTGAAATTTCACGTGTTGGTTTTAAAATGCAAAAGCTTCTTAAGGGTTTACATACAAACAGAGCTTTCATAACAGCTCAGATAAAATCAGATCAACTTGAACTGCATAAAACTCACAATTTATTATGACTGAAGAACATACAATATATGCCAGCCTTTGCATACTTTGAGTGCACTTTGCAAATAGTTTATTGATTTTTACTGACCCGAAGTCAATATGCATGACAGATTTGTGGATCTCTAACATTATCAAGCTAATATATGAGTTTGATTGCAGTATATAATGTATCTGTGAAGGAAAAGAAACCATCCACAGGTGTCAGTTACCTTGAGGTTTATTGCACAGGTGAAACAAAGGATGCTTTTTGCCACGTGGCAATGGCGGGCAGTGGGATAGTTGGCAGTTTGTCAGTTCCGTTACAGGGTTGCCAGCTTTGAAACTGAAATGGAGGGGGGTTTATCGCCACCGTGGCCATGACAGAATTTGCCCTGCTTTCAGCTTTCAGTGCACTGCAAACCTGAAGGAATCTGAAGAGAATCTGTCCTGGATAAGAACATGCATGGGTCAGATTTCATCCTAAAATCAAAGAAGATAGTAAGAAGTTATATTTTGCATAAAGAAAAAGAGATATATTTGGTTTGGTTGTTCAAGAACATTAAGATGTTTGCACTGTGGCAGTATTTCTATGACAATTTAGCACATTTAGCCCCAAAATTCTATTTGATATAATGCAAAAAAAAGTCTAATTTCTGTAAAGTAAAAATAATTCTATATTTTTTAATTTGTCATTTTATGCATGTTTCTTGCAATACCTTAAATTGTATGTAGAAAATCATGTTTTTATAAAATAGTATCACAATCATTTTTATGTATTGTAATGCACTATAGTAACATTATTGCTAATGTCACAGTGTGCCCATTCTCACATTAAAAAATAAATAAATGATTTAAATAATAAAACACATTTTAACTGAACTAAAACAAAAATTTTAAAATCTTAATTTTGTTTCAGCTAATATTGAAACATTGGTTTAGTTAAAGTAATTAAAACTAAAACTGAAATAAAAAATAATAATAATGAAAACAGCAAAATCACCAAAACCTTAACTAAAATGAAAATGAAGACAGAAAATATAAAAATGAAATTCCAAACATTGCTGAAAACTATAACTGTTTCTCAATAATGCTAAATAAAAGTGGCATAATGCATTTCCTTATAAATGCAATATATAGAAATACATATTGTGGACCCCTGTAAAGTTCCTCTATTCACTCCAAGTCACTTATTTACCTGCAACACAAATACGTCACTTTTTTAAATGGATTACTTAACTGATAGTGTTAAAGAGAGAAAGCCAGAGTACACAGGAATAGCTCATGAGGTCAGCCAAAGAGTTACAATTACACGTTAAAGATGCAAAGTTATACCACACTGTTCCTTGCTGAAGTTACATGATCATGCATTGACAAACTGATCCACTCAAACTGTCCCACTGGAGAACGGCTGTGGCTTTATGGTTGTGCATCTTCAGGAGTGTGTGGTCAGGCTGCATCATCCCAGCCTCCTCAGCTGCAGGGACTTGTGGGTAATCAATTTTTAATGCACGGCCCTATGCTTTATTTAATCGTGTTCTATTCTAAGAGAAGCTCTCTGCTGTGACCCTTGGGGAGTATGTGAGACGGGACAGAGGGGAGAAAAAGAAACTGACAGTTGAGTTATTTATTTATTTTGCCATGGAGTCGGATTGCTTAATGCTAGCGGCATTGCCATGCCAGTTAAGCCGGGCTTAATGAGAGCAGCGCAGGACTGGAACTGGTGTGAACAATAAACACCGTCTAGTGACCCTGCCAGCTTAATCACACTGACTCCAGCACAGTCAATATGAGCTCCATTTGACTGTATATTGACAGTGGAGATGGACAGTGCAGTGATGAAAACTCGGTAGGAGAATACAGAAGACGCGGAATCCTCTGTGGGAATGTAGAGAGACTGGAGGAGAGGTGGATTATGGGATAGAGCAAGGAAGAAAACACTCTGTGGGTACTGATGGAAAATGCTTTCATCTTAAACCTTGAGGATAACTAAGTACTGTTAACTAAGTCTCAGGAAAACTTTCTTGCACACTATTACAGACACACTCAAAGCTGCCATTTTGATGGAAAACATAAGTACTGATATTATGATTACTGACATTTATTATTTATACTTATTCTATTCTATTCTATTATTCTGTATTTTGCCCATACATGAAAAAGTGATAGCAACAAGCTGCAATCTATTCTATTCTATTCTATTCAAATATGGTGTGTTTGATTTAGCCCAGTCATGAAAAAGTGATACCAACCAGTACTATTCTATTCTATTCTATTTAATCCAATCATGAAAACATCAAGATGCATTCTATTCTATTCTATTTACTTTAGTCAATTATGAAAAAGTGACAGCAACAAATTTTATTCTATGAAAAAGTGATGTTCTATTCTATTCTATTCCATTGTGTTTAATTTAGCCCAATCATGAAAAAGTGACAACAACAAATTTCATTCTATGAAAAAGTGATAAGTTGCATTCTATCCTATTCTATTCTATTCTATTCTATTCTATTCTATTCTATTCAAATCCAATCATGAAAAGTGATAACAAGATGCATTCGGTTCTATTCTATTGCATTCTATTCTATTCTATTTACTTTAGCCCAATCATGAAAAAGTGACGGCAACAAATTTCATTCTATCAAAAAGTGCTAAGTTGCATGCTATTCTATTCTATTCTATTCTATATATATTTAACCTGGTCATGAAAAAGTGATGGCAACAAGTTGCATTCTATTCTGTTCTATTCTATTCAAATCCAATCATGAAAAAGTAATAACAAGATGCATTCTGTTCTATTCTATTTACGTTAGTCCAATGATGAAAAAGTGACCGCAACAAATTTCATTCTATGAAGTTGCATTCTATTCTATTCTAGTATGTTTGTTTTAGCCCACTCATGGAAAAGTGATAGCAACAAGATGCATTCTATTCTATTCTATTTACTTTAGTCCAATCATGAAAAGTGATAGCAACAAATTTCATTCTATGAAAGTGATAAGTTGCATTCTATTTTATTCTATTTTGTTTAATTTAGTCCAATTAAGAAAAAGTGATAGCAACAAGTTGCATTCTATTCTACTCTATTTTATTATATGTCTCATTTAATTCAATCATGAATAAGTAATAGCAACAAGTTCTATTCTATACTGTTCTATTCTATTCTATTCTATTCTATTGTGTTCTGTTCTGTTCTGTTTAATTAGTCCACTCATGGAAAATTGATTGCAACAAGTTGCATTCTATTCTATTCTATTCTGAAAGGTGATGGCATCAAGTTAAATTCTATTCTATTCTATTTTATTCTCTGTTTGACTGAAGTTTATACTGCAGTCTTAGCACATTTAAAATAGATTTCTAACCATCTGTGGTTTGTGTTTGCAGGCCTGAGCTGTACGTCACTGCTTCCCCCTCGGCGAGGTTCTTTCTATGTAGAGAAGGGCACTGGGATGTCCGTGGGCACGGTGTTGGCATTCTGGTGCCTCGAGGGATACCAGCTGGTGGGCAGTGAGAAGATCACCTGTGTCCTACGTAGCGACACCGCTCAGTGGAGCAACTACCCGCCCGACTGCGAGGGTCTGTGTTCACTGCCATCATTTCTGTTTTAAGAGATAAAAATGCACTCCTGCTAATTAAAGCCCAGATTTTCAATGTGGACTATTGTGTAAACACGGTAGCCATTCCCAGACCGGAGGACCGCGGGCTGAGAGTGGCCGTGCTGGCATCGGTAGTGAGCAGCATCGTCATCCTCGCCATGTCCGTGTCCTTCATCATCTGCTGCCTGCAGGAACGCATGAGCAAAGAGAGGGCAGAACGGACAGACAGACGGGGCAGGTATGCACATCTGGGGAGGAAGACACAGGGGAGCTTAAAACAGGCAAAGAGGATGCTAATGATTTCTTTGACTTTCCAGAATGAGAGACAAGCGCAAATCCTCCTGGAGAAGTGAGTGTTGGCTGGAGAGAGATGAAGGAGACTGGGAAGCTTTTCCTCCACCTAAAATTTACAACCTTTCCCAGCACCTTGACCCCCATCTGACCCCTGAGAGCCCGGTCTATATGGGCGGATTGGCTGGTTACGATAATCGCGGGTATCAGAGGTGAGAAACTGCACATTTTTAAATTTGTTGGAAAACTTTTTTACACACATACACTCACACACACACTTAAATCTGTCATTTTGATAGAAAACATAAGTGTTGATTCTATGCTGATTGTTCAAAAGAACAGCGTTTATTTGAAATCTTTTGTAACATTATGAATGTTTTCACTGTCACTTTTGATCAATTTAATATGCATTAAACATGCATTTCTTGTTTGCATGGTTTGTTTGTTTTGCAGGAGTCAGGAAAACCTCCTAAAAGCTCCTCTTCCTGGTCTTTACCGTACGGAAAGTCAGATGTACCCGCATGTGGTCCTGCAGAGGGTTCCCACACCCACAGTGCCGACTGCACCCAGCGCACCCGTCTACCTCCACCTCTCCACCCATTCGCCCACAGAAAGCCCCATCGAGCAGCCCGCTCTGCCGCTGTACCCCAGCGCCACTCCACAGCGTCTGTGGCCATAGAAACACAGTTTTATTCAGAACTTTTACAACTGTCACCATAGCGACGGATTACAGCCTCTACGTGCAAACGGCTCCGGGGGTTCAGAAAACCAAGAGAAATGATGGACTCAAGCTAGAGCCAACTAGATCACCACACACCGCTAGATCTAGATGTTGGAGCAGGTGTGAGTCCAAATGTAGTTAAATTTAGTATGCTGCATATATGAGAAGTTTTCTGAATGACTCTAAGGAGGCGGGCTGAATAGTTTCTCGGAGAGTAAAGTTATATTAGGAGAGGTGAGGACTCCATACTGGTACTGTGATCCGCTCCAGGGTTTATTTTTTGTCAGTTAGTACTTTATATGTTCGTGGGAAAGGTGACTACTTGCACTTATAATAAAATGAAAAATGCAACCGTGTCAGGTCACATTAGAGCATCAATTTAATATTTCTATGTTTTTTGTAATATGGAAGTGTAGGAGAATTACACTCATGTCCAGATTACGGACGTACATTGGGATCTCATAAACCTATGGTACTTAAAACTTGATTTTGTTTATAACAAATAAAAAAATTAAAATCATTGTACACATTTCTTGTATTTTTATTGCCCACTATACATCATAATATACATATATATATATTGCTAATTCTGCTAATTTATGCTGTCTAAACCACAGAAAAAAATGTGTAGAGAAGGACTTAGTAATCATAAAAGAGCATAATATTTTGATAAACTAAAGTTCATAGGTGGTAAAGATAAGTACAAGCATATTAGCCTAATATTTCACCTACCTGATGGGAAATGATAATGTTGTCAAGATTCTTGCCCTGGAAATCCTGGTTCAGTTTGGCCAACCACAAACACATTTTGTTCCAGTTTTTGGCAATCTTTTCCTTGATTTGTTATAACTTTTGGCAGTCTATAGTACTCCAAATGTTTTTCCCGGTCCTACCGATTAATACAGCCCAAAACATGATCATAATTGACCATTTTCAGCAATAATCAGCAAAATTTGCGAGTTCTGTTCGGTTCAGTGGCATTGTTTACGTTCAGTAGCGCCAATACGGCCGATTGATGACGCGTCGTGAAAACACTACAGGGAAATAACGAGAAAAATAAAAAAAACGTGCAAACGGTAAAACTGTTTGCACTACAAACCAATGTGCTCATAATTAAGGTAATACGTTAAAATAATATGGTAAGACATACCAATTTGCAATATTAAGCAGCAAAACTAGCTGTTTTACAGCTGAAATAGCTGAACGCGAATGAGACCGGAAGCCAGACCCATAAAATTTACAAATGACCACGCCCACTTATACGGAAAAAAAGGTGAATAGAAAACAATGCTATGAAATGCTGGAAAATGGAGGATGAAGGAAACATTAAAGATGATGGATGAATAAAAGTAAATTTCGTGCTTGACAGATTAATTTTGTTGCTCTGAACGGCAGATTATTTTTTGTATTTACAGTACCTAATAAATAGTCACTCTGTTAAAAAAGACTGTTGTTATAGACAACATATGAGTGGCGTTTTTACACGATAAATTATGCATAAAAATGCTGTAATGATGAGAGGCATAATGGCTAACAGTTTAGTTAATTGCTCCCAGGTTAACTAGCACTTCACATCAATAGCAAACAGAAGCGTCTGCTTAAATAAAACTGAATTGTCTTTACGTCCACAAGATGGCGCGATTGTTCCGTGATCATTCAGCATGCACTTCAGTTAAGAAACATATCACACATCTCTTACATTAAACCGCAATCTTTTCTGCTCAGATTAAAATAACATAATAAACATTATTATACAATAGGGCTATAAAAGGAAAATGATAAAGGGATTTTCCACCGAACACAAATAAGTTTAGCAGTGAAATGAAAGTGGTAGGGCACTCCACAAAATAATAATAATAATAAAAATAAAAATAAATAAGACTAATATATCCGTAAAATTGCGCTATATACGACTTTCTCGCTATATTACATGTCGCCTGTAACTCATTTTGTTTATTTCATCAGTTATAACGTTTTATATTAATTTGCCATATTTTTTGTTATTGTTGCATGCTGTATAGGCTACTCCATACGACTTTTATGCTATATTACATCTCAGCTATCAGTTTCATCAGCTATAACATTTTATATTCTTTTTTACGTTTAGCCTGTCTTTTGTTATTGTTGCAGGCTGTATACTCCTTATAACAAAGAGCCAAGCCATGCTGCACTATTTAGAAGGGCGGCTGCGCATGCGCAATGAGAGCGGCGCTCCGCTCCCATTGACATGAGTTAAACGGGCATTGAAAGCGAGGATACACCTTACAGCGGACGCAGCAGAGAATCAGTGAATATAGAAATGACTCCTGCATGATATTTAATATGACAGCGAGCGGTGGATATGGGACGTAGGGTGTGTGTGGTGTTAAAGGTGACATTCCCATGGCCAGAACCAGCGCGGACGGGCTGCTGCTCCGCAAGAACAACAGCAAACTGGACTCTTTTCTCAAAAGGAACACAAGTCGGGATGTGTACGAGCGGATCCGGGTCTACGAGCCGTGTGTGGTGGTCTCGGGCTCGGTGAAGAAGGTTTTCATGCATGTGATCTTGAGCGATGAGCGCGTCTATTTGAGCGAGTATCACCCGCGGGCGCTGCGAGAAGCGCTCAGCTTCAGACACATCAAGAGCATCGAGCTGGTGAGAAAGCAACATATACACACTAATATGAATGTTATTTATTCATACTTCATTCCCACATGCAGTACAATTGAATACTTTTGCATGATTAACCGAGCTTAAAAAATATTTAACAAGAACGTTTTTCTAACGTTCCCGTTGTTATGAAAAGGCTATTTTTTGAAAGTGTCCTGTTTAAAAGCGTTCTTTCTTGGATGTGTGAGCGTTAGAGAAAACTTTAAGTGAACATTCCATTTTATCATTTTGAAAACATTATAGGAATATTGTCTGAAACTTGTAACTTTTAAAACGTTAGAACGTCCAACCAGAATCTTTCAGAGAAACATTCCATTAACAATGTATCAATGTTCTTGTGCAAACATTCTAAGAATGTTATTAAAGACCGTGTAACTGAACAAACGTTCTATAAACGTTGAGAAAATGTTGCCAGAATATTACCCAGGTATGAGAACGTTTCCTACTAAAACAACACAAGAGTACAATACAGTTCAATACAACACAATAGTAAAATAAGAGTACAATGCAATGCAATATACAGTACACATCAATAGAAACTAGATAAGCACCCTATTTTGAATATTTGCTTCATAATAAATTTTTTTGATTGCGTGTACACTACCAGTCAATTTAAATCATCCTTGCTAAATAAAAGTAAACAATCTAAATCATCCATGCTAAATAAAAGTATTAGTTTCTATAATTTATTTCCATATATATATATATATATATATATACTGACTTTTGAATGGTATAGTGTACAATGTTACAAAAGCTTTATTTCAGAAAAATGCTGATCTTTGGATCTTTCTATTCATCAAAGAATTTACTCAACTGTTTTAGATATTAATAATAGTAGTATAAAATGTTTCTTGAACAGCAAATCAACATTAGAATGATTTCTGAATCATCATGTGACTGAAGACTGGAATAATAATGCTGAAAATTCAGCTTTGAAATCACAGGAATAAATTACATTTGTAAAATATATTCAAATAGAAAACAGTTATTTAAAATAGTAAAAATATTTTACATTTTTACTGCTGTACTTTGGATCAAATAAATGCAGGCTTGGTGAGCAGAAAAGACTTCTTTAAAAAACATTAAAAATCTTACTAAATACTTTTGACAGGTAGTGTAAATTCTTTACTGAAAAACCTGAAAAATGCATAATTACATGTCATTTTGATAAATTATATTAATTATTTATTTACCTATTTACTGTTCATTTTAAAGTCATACATCACTTGCCGCTGAGTCAGTGTGTTCTAAATGTCAAATAAAGCACGACTGTCTTCTAAGACAATGCTAATTATAGTGAGGACGTTCGCTTATCCTGTCATGTTAAACTGCTTAAAGAAGGTTTGGTAAGCTTATGTACGTACAGCTCAAAGCATGAGTCATGGAACATTTCAGCGCTGAAAGACTGGAAAAGACTGATGGCTGAAAGCATATAAATGTCAGAATTACAAAGACAATCCAACCTAACATAGGTGCAAATGCATTTTCTTCAAAAATACAATATGCATTGCATAATTTATATATAAACGTACATGTTAATGATTCTAATTGATTGCAGATGATTAGATGTTATTAAACAGTCATTCATTCCCACTTTAGCGGCTTACACTGATGTAACAAGGTCAATGTTAGACTGTAAGCGTACAAATCTCTGTCTGTCGTTACAGATCAATGATTTGCCTGATTTCCTCAGCGGACAGGATCGTGAGCGCTCACTGCACATCCGTGTTGTTCATACCTCAAAGAATCCTGGGAAAAAGAGCGTAATACCCAAAGGATCCGGTCAGAATAAGCCATCATTTCCATTGCAAGGACGCAACTCGAGTGCCCGTCATTCTCTGGAGGGTAAAAACAACCATTTAATTCAATCAAGAATTAATAATTAATCAGGGATTAATTAACTGTTCACAAGCAGGAGATGCAAAGCATGGCTGCATAACTGCTGACTATTATTAGAGGCCCAGGATTGAGTCCATTTTTCCTAGACAGTGTGATGTAAAGATGTAATCTGCACAGCAGGTATGTGTGTTAATCCGTGAGCTCTTTCAACTGTCTGGATGAAGCAGCAGCACTGACACCCGTCTAACCCACATTGACGTGCATGCATGTGTCAGCTGTGAGTTTTGTGTTCATCTTAACTGTTAAGAGATGCTTTTGCATTGAGATTTACTGTATGGCAGTGCAGGAAAGCTGCTTAACCAGTGCAGAATAAACAGCTGAAGCAGGTTATCTGAATAAACCGGATGCACAAGAACACTCAGCACTCAGTTCATCTGTGAATGAAAAGGATTCACTTTGTTACTGTAACAGGTCAATGACATTGATATAAATGAAACATATTATTAAACTTTAACCAACCAAAACAATGGCAAATTAGTTACTAAAAATAATGAAAATATGTACATAAATTTTTCAAAGTAAAATGAATTTTTACAACTTTTATAGAATTATAACATTTTGCATTCAAAATATAATCATAATATTAACAAATATTACATTATTAAATATTACTAAAATATGGGACAATATTTTTGTGTAATAAATAATGCTAAAAGTTATTTATTATGGCAAAGTACAAGGTTTTTAAAATGTTAAAATGGTAATTTATTTTTATTTTAATATATTTTATTTGTAATTCTGATGTTTGAGATTCAAAAATGTGTCATAATATTTAAAAAATATTAAATTATATTCTATATATATATTGAATATAAATAATAACATATAGTAATATAATTATTCATTAATATATATAATATATATATATATATATATATATATATATATATATATATATATATATGTATAATAAAATATGGGGAAACTGTAATATATTATTTATTAGTGCTGACAAATGCTTAATTGCATCCAAAATAAAGGTTTTTGGATGCAATTAATCCTATAAAATCATATAAAAATAATAATTTTTTTTGTTTACATAATATATGTGTGTAGTGTGTATATTTATTATGTATATATAAATACACACACATATGGTATATATTTTGAAAATAATGACGTGTCTACATGTATATATTTATATTTATTTAATTTATATTATATATAAATATGTTTGATACATAAACTTAACATATTTGTTAGAAATATATACATGCATGTGTGTTTATTTATGTATACATAGCATATATACACAGTACACACTCAAAATTTGACAGCACTAATATTTGTATATAAAAAAACAACACTTCACAACACAACGTTATTTAATTGTGTAAGTATATTAAATAATAGCAAGATAGTTTATACCAACCACGTTATTTATTTTATTATGATTATTTTATTTTTTTACCATCTCAGGACAGTTACACCACCTTTTTCTTGCCCCTTAAAAATATCAAAATGATATTTCTCAGCAAAAAGATAGAATCAAGTAATTGTCTGTATAAATCGCAGTTATAGACACAAAAATAATGTCACAGTGATGTTTTAAAATTCAGGCTAGACTGAAACATCATAAAGAATGTTTTCTTGTAGCTCAAAGAGTAGAGAAACACCAAGGTCATGGGTTCGATTCCCACAAGAACGTAAAAGCAAGAACGGATAAAGCGTAAATGTGTAACTTGAATGCAATGAAAGTTGCTTTGAATAAAAGTGTCATCCACCAAATGCTTGAATGTAAATCTAAACTTCATGAATATTTCAAATTGTCATCTCAGATAAACCTCGACTTCGAAATTGTGTTTTATGATCCTGCAGGTGTGAGTCCCGTTCTCCTGTCATCTGAGTCCTCAAGCTGGAGAATCTCTCCCACATCAATGAGGTAAAACCCTCTCAGTTTTTAACAGCCTCACGTTCACCCAACACAAGCGCCGTGACCGTCACAATGAGCCATTCACAGGGCTTTATCTCCACCTCGCAGCTTTTACTGCCTCCGACTCTACAATGCTCACAACCAACAGGCATTTGCTTAGCAACTCCAGCTATAGCGATCATATTAAACGAACCTGTGCGATAATAAATACAGAGATATTCTGAATCCCATTGCTCTGTATCTCACGGGACACGCGTTTGTTGTGCTTCATTGCTTAGAAACTAAATTGATTAAGTTCTGCTCTGTGGTATAAGATATCAATGACACTGTGATGGTATATTGATTTAAATGTTCAGAGGTCATCAGGATGAATTGTTTAACATGCGTCAACATCACAAAAAAACGTGTCTTGGAGTTTTATCCAGTGACATGCAAAAGAAAACATTAACTTAATGGATGAAAAGTTGACTTTTTAGTGACTTTTATATTTTATATATATATATATATTATATAGTTTATTTTATTAACTAGTTACCTGACTTTATTAACTTGTTGCACTCTATAACATTCAGTGTGAGCGTCTGAAGAGGAAATGAGAAGCGGAGAGAGGTTGTATTACATATGCATGTTTAATGAACGCAGATAAAAGAAGGAGGCATCTTGTCAACTGGAAACCAACAGCTATATATTAAGTGTTGTGGCTGCATGATGATTTTCACATCAAATAATTAAATTTTTACCATTTTAGTATTAGGCCTTTTAGGCTTATTGCAGTAAATTTAAACAAAATCCATAAAAACCTTTGTCAATTAAAATAAAATAAAATAAAATTCACTATAAAAAATTAAATTGCAAAAAAACACTAATAAAAATGTATTACAAACAACAAAAACACATAACGCAAAATTACTAAAACTATCCAAAATTAAATGTAAAAATAAAAACAAATTCAAAATAGTAATAAAAACTATAATAGTATCTCAATAATACTAAAAATAACACTGATTATATATTAAATATTATTATTTTTTATTTTTATAAATTATATATAACACATTTATTTATATTTTTTATATACTTACTTTTAGTTTTTTTTAGTAATTTCATCACACTTTTGATCCAGATTTTTGTTTGATAATAACCCAACATGAGACCAAACACATTTAATTTTTTTTTACATTTAATTTAATTTTATGTTATATTTTTGAAACCTTAAGGACCTTTTGAGACCTTAAACATGTGAGACCAAACACATTTTATTTTATTTTATTTATTTTACAAAGACAATATATTATTTAATATATATATATATATATTAATAGTTCGAATTAGTTTCAGTTTATACATTCCATTTTAATTTTAATTTTTAAAGTTTTAGTA
Organism: Labeo catla; assembly: GCA_012976165.1. Taxonomy (NCBI): domain Eukaryota; kingdom Metazoa; phylum Chordata; class Actinopteri; order Cypriniformes; family Cyprinidae; genus Labeo; species Labeo catla. Next base: position 693,782 of record VONZ01000298.1, on the reverse strand, counting down.
ATTTTGTTGTGTGTGTTTTTTTTATTATTTTTTATGTAGTTTTTATACTTTTTTTAGTCGTTTTGGTACACACTTTTGAATTTTATTATTTTTGAAACAGTTTTCATTTATTTTTATTTCAGTGTTAGTTTTATTTCCATTTTTGTTTTCACTTAACTTATTTCAGTAATGTATTATAGTTACTTATTTCTTTTTCTTAGTTGCTTATTTCTGATTTCCATTTAGTTTACATTCATCTAATATTTACATTTTATTTTATTTCAACTGTTAATAATTATTTTAGGCCAGAGTGTGCTGATCAAAAGGATGAGTAGGCTTTTCTGAGGGGAGAGGAAGACACAAAGAAACATCAGCACATATAGAGTTAAGTTTTTCTATTAAGGAAGTCACGTAGTCCTCCTGTATCACCTCCAGGTCTCCTAAGGAAGCAATGCCTGCGCGGCCTTTGACCCATGGGGTCGGGAAAGGCCTACCCATTAGTATTTCAAACGGTGATAGTTTAGTGGTGGAAGATGGAGTCATTCTTATTTCTGTTAACACTGCTGGTAGCAAATCTACCCATTTTTTCCCTGTTTCCAGGACGGCTTTTGTCAGTCGTCCCTTAATGGTTTTGTTTAAACGTTCCACGTTCGAACATGATTGCGGATGGTACGGTATGGAGAAATGCCAATCAATGGACAATGATTTGGCCAAAAACTGCGTAACCCTGGACGCAAATGGCGTCCCATTGTCACTCTCAATGGTAGTGGGTATACCAAATCTGGGAATTATCTCTTTAGTTAGAATTTTAACCACGGTCTTAGCGTCCTCTTTTGCACATGGGAACGCTTCTGGCCACTTTGAAAATCGGTCTACTATAACCAGAAGGTACTTTAGATTACCTATTGGTGGCATATGCGTAAAATCGACCTGTACATGCTGAAAAGGTGCTTCTGGGTGCAGTAATGCTTCATGTTTAATCGGTCTGTGTGGGTTTACCTTAGCACATGTAAGACACTAGAATCTAGAGTCTAGAATGAGCTTGTTTTATGTTTTATGTACATCTGCGATGCAGTACAAACGATTTATTACTTGTACTACTTTTGCACAGCTTGTATGCGACAAACCATGGTAATGCCTAATGAGGATTACCAATCCTAACTTTGGGAGTGCTATTCTTCCCTTTTCATCCCTCACAATACCATCTTTATCTGGTGCACACCCGTGTTTACTCCAGTGTTCTAAGTCAGTTTGTGTCGGTTGACTTTGCAGAATCTTAATGTCAATTTCAGGTACATTAGTTATGTGCACAGCCATAGTTACCTGACTTTTGTTACCCATATCAAATGGAGGTTTAATCTGGGCTTTTGCCGCTTGCTTTGCAGCCTCATCTGCTTTTCTATTTCCTACAGCTTGTTCATCACCTCCTGCTACGTGGCCTTTCACTTTTACTATGGCCACTTCGGCAGGTAGCTGTACTGCTTCAGTTAACTGTCCTATTAGGTTTGAGTGCGCTATTGGTTTACCATCTGCTGTCTTGAAATCCCTAGCTTCCCATGTTTTGGCAAAGTGATGCACTACCCCCCATGCATACTTTGAATCAGTATAAATTGTTACCCGTTTTCCCTCCATCAGCCTACATGCTCTTATTAACGCTACCAATTCTGCAGCTTGCGCTGAATTATAGTCTAAGGCATAAGCTTCTATTGTTTCCCCAGTTTCTGACACCACAGCATACCCACAAAGGTAGACACCATCAAAAGGTTTTGAACATGATCCATCAACATATCAACATATTTGTGATAGCTTTAGTAAACAATAACAACACCGATATTCATAGCGAAAGCTGGAAAATGTGACTGTTGAAAACCAATGGATTTCCAAAACTGACATCAGCTGCTGCACACGATGTGCTGTCATGCATTTAACACTGTTGACAGTCCATGACTTTACGGCGTTGAGCAGAGCAGGAGGACTGGCGTCATTCACGCTGTTGCCAGGGCACAAGATGAGACGGAAACCGCCGAGCAATAAATGTCCAATTAAAACACCCTGTTTGTCTCAGCAAAACACGGCAGCTTGACGTTCCTAACGACGCGTGTTTGTGCGGGAGATGCCAGCCAGACCTCTCTGAGACTGTTCTGAGACCAGTGTGAACGTGTGATTTGTCTCAGTAGCGCTGTAATGTTTATAGAGGAGCAGCGAGTCGAACCCGACCCGAGGGAGACCATTAGTTCACGTTTAGCACATATTTGTGAGCGCTCGCCGTTGAGGAGTAAACCACATGGGAAGTGCTTTAAACGTTATTTAAAACCAGCTTTTCCACAGTTTAACTATCAATTGAATGCTTTATTGAATCGGTGGCATGGGGCTGTACAGTAACAGTCTTTAAGCGTTTTTCAAAAATCTGTATGAAATGGAAATGTAGGTCAGTGCAGCTAAAAAAGATTTGTGGGCATTTTCCACTGTGGAAATTGTGAAAAGGTTGAGATGTGTGGAAAGTTTTGTTTCTATCCTGCATCCTGTTAGAGGAGATTGAAATGCGAGAATGATGATGATGATGAACGATCTTGTCTGGCATCTGTGAACATGTCGCTCATCAGCGCCTCCTCATGGAAATGCTCTGTCAGTGCAACTAGATTTCAGTGTTGCAACTAGAAGTTGCTTTTATGCTTTATCAAAGGCACTGTTTAATTATACAGCTCAGAGGAGCCCTTTGAAGAGACCTTTGCATTATAAGTAGGTGTATCTTAGATCAGTTTATTAGATAACCCTTGAAGTATTTTTCTTTGATCATGACAAGAAAAATATTTTTTTTAATTTAATTTATCACTATATAATTATAGTTTATAGTTTTTTTATTAATAGTTTGAATTCATTTCTGTTTTTATACATTCCATTTTCATTTTAGTTGAAGTTTTAGCAATTGTTGTGTGAAAAAAAATTGTTGTGTGAAGTATTGTTGTATTGTAGTGTATTGTAGTGTTGTACTGAAGTGTGTTTTTTTATCATGACAAAAAAATAATTATCTATAATAGTATGAAACCTTAAGAGTTTGAGGTCTTTAACACATGTAAGGACATCTTAATCTGAAAAGTTAAACTCAAATTTAAACCTCAACTTTATTTTATTTTATTACATTATTATTTTGTATTTTACATTATTTTGTTTATATGCATTTTTATTTGTATACTTTTTATTTTCATTTTAATTTTGGTGAGAGTTTTCATAATTTTGCTTGTTTTTGTCATTTTTACAATTTTGTTTTATATGTCTGTGTCATTTTGATGAATTATTATTTTAGTTTTAGTTATATTTTAATACATAAAATTGCAATAAATTAAAATGAGGAATGTTTTTTCGGCAACTAGTTGAAATAAAAAAGTTTCTAAATATTTTATTTTATTTCAGCTAACATTTATTTTATTTCAAGTAACATTTTTCCTTGTGATTTTAATTAACTATAATTATCATATAATTATAGTTTATATAAAAATATAAATATTAATATTATTAATTTAATATTAATGATTATTATTGATAATGATTGATAATGTTGTAATAATATTATAATATTGTAATATTCATATTTAAAGACAAACTTACTTTTTACTCTAAAATGAAATATTATTACTAATATAAAATAAAACACAATAATAATAATCATAATAACCATAGTCATAATTAGTATTTTAGTTTTTCTTTTTCTGTACTATGGAAGTCAGTGGCAGTTTTGAACAGTTTTCCCACTAACATTTTTCAAAATATCTTCTTTTGAAGAAGAAGAAAGAAACTCATACAGATTTGGAACAATGTGAGGGTGGTTAAATGATGACAGAAAATACATTTTGGAGTGAACTGTGCCTTTAAGATGTTAATCACCCCACATGTTTGACATACCCTAAAAAACTATGTCTTTGTCTGTTATAGTGATGGCGGTCTGGAGGAAGAAGGAGGCAGCGTTATTCCGAAGAGGCGTTCAGCTTCCTGTCCGAACCCGGATGTTGCGCGTCTGGCTGTGTTTAATACGTCTCCCACTCACTCCTCCAGCTCCAGTACACCTCCTCTACCCGACATCACCAATAACCACAGAGCTTCAGTCCGGACAACACTGACGAAGAGAACAACAACAGAGAAGCAAGAGGAGGAGAAAGAGGAAGAGGAGAAGGAGGAAGAGTTACACCTTTATGCTGTTTCTCCATCATCACAAATATACCTTCACCTGCAGAGCTCCTGGAGCAGCTACATCATAGTAAGTGTTCGTGGAGTCATTTGCATTTGTTGCATATTGTAAGTAATACACATTTTTGTGTTGTACAGTTTATGCAAGGCATTGCAATGGTTGCAAAACATTGCAAAACTGAAATGTTTTCTTGTAGCGATCAACTTTGATGCTGGACCCAGTGTACAGGAAGAGATGTGGCATTTCATCCACTTCTCCTCAGAAACAGAAATATCACAAAATCAGGTACTGCATCTTTCTGACCGAACAGCTTGCGTTTATCTGTGCGGGTGGTGTCAAATGAAAGCGTCTTCTAATGTGTTTCCAGCTGGGAACGGACGTGTCACTTGTTCAATCAGTTGAGCGGAGAGTTGCTGCAGGAGAACATCAGCCTGGAGAGTCTGTATTTGCTCCTGCAGGAGCTGCACACGGCCACGTGCCGCAACCCCACCATCAAAAAGCTCTTCTGGAGGGTAAGATAAGGCTGCCAAATGCATGCATTGTTCATCCAAAAATGAAAATTTCTCTCACGAAATCCTTCTTTTCCTTCAGTCACCAGACCTCTATCCTTTCCTGGTGAAAACGCTGGCTGAAAGCTCTCAGGGCGGCCAGGAAGGAGTTCACACAGCCGACAGACTTCTGTAAGCCTCGTCATGAGAAAATCAGACATGCAGCTCATGCACATATAACTTAAATAACTTGATCATTCTCACAACTTTCACAAATGTTTTTTAAGAGTAATAAAAATGTTAGAACAAAAGGTTCTTAACGTAATGTTTATGGAATGTTCTTATAACTGCAACGTTGAGAGAAAAGATTCTGAGATCAACATTTTCGGAACATTCCTATGATGTTAATTTGAAAATGATTATTTAAACATTTCTGTAACATTTAACATTCTAATCTAGAGATTTTAAAGTTCTTAAAATATTTAAAGTAAACATTGTGCTAAATTTTATTTACCCAATATATAAAGTTCTTTTAATGCTTATTTCTAAGAACATTAAAACATCCAGTTTTCTTCTTGTGATAATAACAAAATATAGAGTTTAAATATTAAATATAAACCCAAAATATAGTTATAATATATAGTTATAAGAACGTTACAAAGTCAGTTCTCATCGTGATTAAATCGTTATTTAAAGCTGACTAAAACATTTCTTAAACGTTCAAATAATGTTATCTTTTTGGGTAAAAATAAAATTTAGTAAAATGTTTACTTTTCTAATATTCTAAGAACTTTAAAATCTTCAGTTTTCTTGTTATCATTAGAACGTTACAAATGTTAAATATTACAAAAATATTTGACTAATCATCAAATTCCAATAAGACCATTCCGAAAATGATGATCTCAGAATGTTTTCTAACATTCTAACATTCTTAGAATGTTAATAAAACAAACAACAACAACAACAACAACAACAAAAACATTCAATTAATGTTATATTTTGGGTGAAAAAGTTAGTAGAATGTTGTGAGAAACATTTTTGTAACCTTTAAATAACCTTCTAATTACAAAAAGAAAACTGGACATTCTGATGTTCTTAAATGATTACAAATAAACATTATACTTTTTTAACCAAAATATAACAATATTTGAACATTTAAGAGACGTTTTCATCACCTTTAAATAACGATCCAATCACAACGGTAACTGGACATTTTAAGGTTCGTAGAATATTATAAATAAGCATTCAGTTACTGTTATATTTTGGCTAAATAAAATTTAGTAGACCGTTTAAGCAGTGTTTTAGCAACCTTTAAATAACGTTCTAATCACAACACGAAGACTGGACATTTTATCATTTTTAGAATATTAAAAAAAAAACACAAATAACATTATATTTTGGGTGAAAACCAAGTTGGTAGAATGTTGTAAGAAACTTTTTGTAACCTTTAAATAACATTATAATCATAACAAGAAAACCAGACATTTAACATTCGTAGAATATTAAAAATAAACCTTCAAATAACATTATCTTTGGGTAAAAATCAAATTAAATAGAATGTTTTAGTTGACTTCAAATCATGTTCTAATCACAAGAAAACTGGACATTCTAACATTCTTATAATTTTACAAATAAACATTCAAATAACATTAGATTTTAAAAATAGGTTAATAAAATATTATTAGGTTAAAAAATAAAGTTAGTACAACATTGTAAGAAACTTTTTGTAACCTTTAATTAATGTTATTATCATTATAATCACAACATTATAATCAGGACAAGGACAGTCTCATAACAAGCTAAACTGTCCGTGTTTATAAATTCTACAACTTCATAATAATCTCAGGTTAACATTTTACTACTTACAACCCATCACAGAGCACATTTTCATGATCACTGCTGTAGTTTTTTGTAATATAGTACATTAAGACAAAGATGATCTCTCTCCGTCCTGCAGGCTTTGCACTCTGGTGGTTCAGATATTAAGCCTGATGTTCAGAGAAACAGAAATCGAACCGGCGAGGCTCAGCATGCTGACAGCCAAACAGTGAGTGATTCTACCTCCAATAATACTAGTATGCTCATTTCACTGTATTATTTTATTGAGAAATGCCTAATGTTTGATGCAGGGGAGCTCTTACAGAGAATATGCTGCTGGCTTTAGTGTGTGATCCGGATCTCCGGCTGCCAGACGCTCCTAACGGCTCCAAATCTTCAGTTAATAAGGTATAAAAGATAGTTTTGTTATCATATATTCACCCTCGCTTCCTAGGTGTAAAGAAAAGATAAAATAAGTTCTTTCTTCTTTTTGATCCTCCATTCATATCTTGTGTGTGATCAATTACTTTATGATAATTAGGTTTAATTTATGATAATGAAGTGTTTTTGTGTGTCACAGCTGCAGCGTCTGCAGGCGGACTATCTGGATGCGGCATCAGCGCTGCTGTTTGAGGTGGTTGTGCTCTGTCAGGAGGTGAGGAGCGTTATCACACACACATATATTTAATGTGTATGCACATATAACACTGATCAACTTTACTCGTCTCATTTGTGGTTCTAAGGCTAGTCGCACACCTGCTCTGAGATATTTCCTCACTATCAGCTGGGTGTTTCGGTTGCTTAAACCACATCTATTTTTAGTAAGTATACAACCATTTCATTTTCATGCATATTTGCATGCCATATGTTTGCCTTCCATATTAAATCGAATCTGTTTGCTCTTTCACAGCTCCCGTTCGTCGGCTATCAGGCCCAGCAGGTGGTTTTGGTTCTCTCAGGTCCTCAGTATCCGCTCAGCCCGTCGCAGGCGGTTCTCCTGTACCAGCGGTGCCGTGTTTTGTTAGCCTGTCTGCAGCACAGCGCCTCTTTGAGCAAATACATCCGGACGGGATTCAAGGAGGAGTTCAGGTTCTTCATGAGCTTCTGATATTTATAAGGCTGAGACAGAGCTGTCATGTCTTTCTATTATAATATCCTCTGTTTCTTTTAGGTATTATGTGAAGATGTCAGGGCTGGAGGACAGACTGCCTCATCACTACCCCATCAGTCAACCTGCCCAGCGCCTTCTTTCCCAGCTCCTCAGTGTCGTTCTGCAGAAACCCTGAGCTCTCGCTCTTTTGGATTTTAATTTCTTATTCCTGCAGACAGACGTGGGAATATGCCTTTGAATGAACATGCTGCACTTTAAGATTGAATTCTTGTCTGAAGTCTTGTATTGTTTCTTACTGTGTGTTAAACAGAGACTGCGTGATTTTACTCTGTTTAGCATATCGCCTTTGTCTACACTCAGGATTATCATCACTGTAATGTGTGTAAAACATTGGAAATTTGACTGAAAGTCAATGCAGAGCACATAAACATCACTGAATAATTAATATATTGAACTATTTATAAAATAATACACTTTTCAATAAACAAATTCAGGTTTGGCAGGTCACTCTAGTATATAAAACTGATCACAATATTATGATAAGAATGTGTAATTCATATTTATTACCTTTACTGTAACTAAAGCCACTGGTACAGATGCACTTATTTATTTATTTTTTGTTTTTTTGTTTGGATGCACTTTTTCTCTATAAGACTGTACTGATTTTCAGGAACTCTATGAACTCGAAGCCTCAAATTAAAAACAACAAATATTTTAAATAAACACTTGTGTGTCTGTGACATTTTTATAAACCTAATTGTTGAATGGGTGTTTTTGTATGTGCAATAAATAAACTGCAAGTGTATATACATAGACATATATATATATACATATATGACACACAATGAAAATATTAAGAGAAGTGATATTTACCCTGTTTTTTGTGTGTGTGTCACAGTGAGTTTCAGTCTCATACAAAAGACATTAAGGTGCTGGAAAATAAAAATGTAATAAAACTTGATAATAGCCAAATATGATTTTTAAAGAAAGCCCTACACCTTTAATTTTATTGCTGTATTTATTTATTTGATTTTGTATATTTATTTTATACCTGATCTTGCTGTCATATTGCCAGGTCCAATCCAACCAACTATAATTTGATATAACTTATTTCAACACAATTTGTTTAGTGGTTTGTCTTTGTTTAGATCATAATTTCAAATATATGATCATTAAAGTTTTTATTATGGAATTTCATAGTTTTTATTGAACATCTGGGACAAAACAATCGCTATTTTCTGAATATAGAATTTAGAGTCTCCTCCAATATAAACGCTTTAAAAACATTCAATCTTTTTATTTATTTATTTATCTTTTATTTTTTACTGTATCCCCCACATGTTTTTGTTCTAATGTTTATGTGTATCTTTCTGATATTGTTAATTTAAAAAAAAATAGAAAAAATCGGGAACGGACGTTCGTTCGCTTTTGTTGCTACTGGGGAATGTTTTCCGAGCGCACCGGAAACAGCGTGGGGTTATTGAGCGTCAAGATCTTCTGAAATTGTAAGTCGACGTTTATCTTTATATTTGTCTTTTCAATGAACTGTGAAAACGATGTAGATCATAAATAATCGGTTTAAAGCGCACGATCATTATTACTTGTGTATTCTATACGTGACTAGTTGATTTAAGTGAATGGCGGGAGATTAACATGTGTTTCATCATTGGATTTGCTGTAAGTAGATACAGAACAAATTAATTAATTTTAAAGTACAAAATCGTCTAAAATACATTTGAATAAACATAGACTATGTACGCGTGAACGTGAGATAATAACATTGAAGAATACTGTAGGAAAGTTCATTCTGAGATGTTATTGAACATGTTTTTGCCTTTAACTGCCTCACGTCATTTCGGTTTTTATAGGCAATTGTCTACTTTTACGTAATTCATTTTTATTTGTACATATATTACTCTAAGGCCATTTTCTTTCATAGAGTGAATGACCTGACAGCAAACATCTTCATCATCAGCATCATCCACAGAAATAAAGAAGATGTTGAGAAATGCCTCCGCGCAGGTAACAAAACAAGATGTTTATATTCATGTTTGCTCATAGGAATTATTATAAGCTGACTGTTTTTCTCTGTCTTGACAGATACTTAAACAGTTCGTCCGACACAGGACTACAGATACAAGTCTGATCTTGGAGAGATGTGAGTGTTTGTCAGATACTGTATACACTGGATTTCTTCCGAAAAAGTCAAGTGGACATGTTGTTATTGACAAATGTCATTTATTATTGCTTTGTCTCTTGACAGCTATTAACCGGGTGCAGCTTCTTGGGCGAGTAGGACAGGACCCTGTCATGAGACAGGTGGAGGGCAGAAACCCTGTCACCATCTTCTCAATGGCAACAAACGAGATGTGGCGGTCTGGGGAGGGAGAACCAACAAGTACAGGTGAGAGGTTAAGTATTTTATTACTATTATTATTTATAATAATATTTCTTTCAAATATATAGAATGTTTTTTATTTTATTTTTTTTATATAAATAATTTCTTATTTTAATTTTTGATTTTATTTATATAATACTTTTTCATTTTTTTCATGTTTTCTTACATTGTTATTATTATTAATATTTTACTTATACAGAATGTTTAGGATTTATCTTTGTGAAGGGTGTTAAAATAGATCCTTATTAGTGTCTAAATATTGTTATGTAATTAATAATATTGTTTTTGTGGTTACTTTTTTGTTTATTTATTTTTTGTACGTTCCTATGTTTTGTTTCCTGGATAAATAAAAAAAAAAAAAATCTAAATCATATCTGTGTACTTTTTGAAGATATGATACATTTATTTATTCTATTTTTTTTTTCAATTAAATGAAGAGATAATGTTAAAGTATGTGGGTGACAAACTATTTAATTCTTGATTTTCAGATATGCTTTTGCAAATATGTTGTCCAATGTTGTCCATGAAATGTATTTTTTATTTACATTTTTTCTAGCAGCAGGAGATGTCAGCCAGAAAACAACATGGCACAGAATTTCAGTATTCAAACCAGGCCTTAGAGACGTGGCGTATCAGTATGTGAAGAAAGGGTGTGTTCCATATTTGCACTCTTTTTATAGATATAATAATAATAATAAAAAAAACATACTGCTGTTAACCTAGAATCAACCTAATTTTCAGGTCTCGGATTCTTGTTGAAGGAAAGCTTGACTATGGCGAGTACATGGATAAAAACAACGTCAGGCGACAGGCAACAACTATTATCGCAGGTCAGTCTTTGGTGCTTCTTCACTTATAATAACATATCTTAACAGCTTTATGTTTTTTTATTTGCTTTAATAATTCACATTTACCAAAAATCATCTGTTTTTGTCTCTTTCCACAGATAATATTGTGTTTTTAAGTGAACATCTGCGAGACCAGTAATGAAGACACCTTCCCAGACTTTAGGAACCAAAGGAAGCTATTTTATATAGTGTTACTCTGCTCACTGACATTAAACTCTGAATATAATTTGTGTTGGACCTTAACAATCATACATGGGCATAAAGTTATGTTGTTTGTGTAATTGTGTCATGCTGTCTAATTTCCGACAGAGGGCGCTGAAAGAAAGCACTTTGACATGTAAACACACTTTCCAGAGCCATCAACTGGATTGGACTCTCTTTGTATGAGAAGAAATGCTACATTTATTCTTTTTGGACTTAAAAGCATCATATTTGAAATTATGTCTAGCCTGATCATTTCTAATTTGTTGTAACGTCATACTCATGTTCATGAATGAATGTAGTACTTTGTCAGTAAAGTATTTGTTATGAACCTAAAATGTACGAGTAAAACACCTGGTTTCAGAAAGTTTTATAAAGTTAGCTTTGAAACCGAAAGAACACCAGTTTCATATCTAACTTTTGTTTTTCAGTCCTGTCTGTTTGTGCGCATTTTACCCATCGTGTTACAGTTGTTTTTGTCTGTTTTTCTTAGCCTCCAAAATATACCAAGACTATCTTAAATGCAGTTTTAAATCAGAGTAAGTTCACTTTTTTATGCAATTTACTCACAGCAAAAATATATTGACACAAATTGAGTTGAGGCGGTGCACAGAGTTTGGTACTCTTGGCTGTACACGGTTTGTTAAGAGATTATGCGGAGTCGCCTATAATTGGAGCATTTTTGCGTCAATCATGCAATGGCGACCTCCTATTGGTCAGACGAGCTGTCCGTCTTCCATGATTTTTGTACGCTGTGAGTGAGCTTTAAACGTAACAGCGCATCTGATTGGTCGCCTCACGGATTCCGAGGGCGGGGCATTAGATAAAAAAGTTTAGCATTTTTAAAGCTAATTTGTGCGTAGTGTTTACAAACAGCGTAACAAAATATAAACTCCCTTAAAAGCGCATACAATAATTTTTGGTTGGAAACATCCGGAACGTTTCCTGAAATGATCACAGCCACAAACAGTCCTTTGTAAACAAATTTTGCAACTCCCATCATTTCCACGCCCCGAATTCCTTCTCGCTTGAGAAGGGGCGACATTTCTCAAGGAAGCTGAGAGGAAAGTTCCGACAACACTGGCGACAGACGCGCAACTTATACCCAACTTTGCGCTGACAGTTCAGAATTCACTTCGAATCACGATCTGACGAGTCATTTGACGGATAAGCTGACAAACAGTCGTTTGTGGAGTCGTTGAAGCGACGCTGTGCGTGACGGTTTACTACAGACGCAGATCGAGGCATGGAAATAATGGATAGCGGGGAACCGTTTTTACAGTGGGACAAAAATCTCAGCGAATTGTCTGAACCCGGGGAAAACGACATTTTATACAGCACTGTAAGTAGGAATCATCTTTTGGTGCCGTGGCACCATTGCCATCCATGTTTTGATATGTTGCAACTAGTGTCAGATCACCCAGAATGTATCTAAATGCCCCTAAATCTAATCATTTGCTAGATTTAGTCGTATAAAAGCTTTTATTTGACTTGATCGTTCACAGAGACACTCTGTATGGGTCTGTCAGATTACTAATGTACCATGGGGTTCCTCTTGGCTCCAAGGGATAAAGTTCAGATGGTGCAGTCATCCAGTGCTTATGCAGGGCCACACAAAGCAATGCAGATAAGTTTAGCCCATATGGATAAAGTCAGAATGTAGTGCTCAAAGCCTTGAAGAGTTGCTGCAGGTTATGTAATAACAGGTTTGTCTTCCAACTTCTGCTCAAAGGGGCCTCTGGCTGACTAATTAGGGGGTTCACAGTTGGGTAGTTGCTGCCTAAAATATCCACGTACTTTTTTTAAAAATGCACATGAATGCATCAGGGAAAGTGTATTTTTGCTCTCATGTTTGTAACCATTTATAAATCCATTTTTCCTTTCACTTAATGGAAATTTACACAGCACAAAAGCACCTCTGGCATGAATGCATTTATGCAGATACAATTACATATTGACTACTCCAATTTATGATGAACAGCACATCAGGTGAAGTTAATTCCAGATGTGTGGTACGCACAAGCGGTTTCTAACCCGACATCCCAATTAAATTACCAGACACGGCACGTAACGCCTTTCCAGACAGCATCAAAGCCGGCGTTGGAGGTGCAGCAGTTTAGTGTGTCTGGGATTCATAACCCCGGTGGTATCAGGGCAGTAACATACACTTCCAGGAGAACTATATGTGCTTTGTGAAGGTTGTGAATGGTTCATATTCTCCTTCACCTTTAGAACAGAACGGGGTCTTTGTTTAAGGGCCCCGTCAGCCCCCTCTAAACACATACACGCTCCCCCACCTCATGGGTCTGTATGTGCCGGTCCTCACTTTTACTTTCGCTCCCCAGGGTTTGTTGACATGGAATTCCACACAACAATGCAAACTGTTTTCAGTTGAAGAGAATATAGCTTGCTTTGTGGGTTCAGCCAGTTGCATACGTCTGTTATCGTTATGCATGTTGCATCTGAGCTGTTTCCTTCTGCATTATGATTCAGCTGACTTGTCATTGCACGCCTGCTGACTTCTAAAATTAAATTCATATTGCATATTTAACCAATAGATATCTTCATAGTTTTCTAATGAATTGAAATGCAGCTGTTGTTTACAACGCAAATGCATTATTTTCATGTCTAGTGCATGAAAAAACCGATGCTTTTGACTGTAGTCTCTTCCTTTAATGCCTATGGACAGTCTTCTGACTGATCTATCATTTGAGGAATGCGAACATGCCCTTTTTATGACTTAGTAGGCCTTGAAATTGTCTTCCGTAACTGATAGTTGCGATTATGTCTTCATTCATTGTCAACTTTCTGTTGGGAAGAACTTGTATAGAGGGTGTGTGTGTTCATACCTTCCTGTATAACAGGCTTTGTTGCCACTTACTCTTTAACCAAAGTCATATTTCAGGTGATTAAAATAGTAAAATTAACCCAAGGCTCATTCCTCGCTTTAGGACGAGGGTTAAGGAGATGCTGAGGGGAGCAGTTCGGCAGTCTTAGTGCTGATAATCACACCGACACGATTAGCCTGGAAGGCACATTATCTCTTGCAGACCGGGGCCTTGTGGCAACCAGATGTACTTTCCTGCCCCGTTGGGGAAACCTGAGCACATATGAGGAAAGGCATGCACTTGGGCACTAACCTGTTTGTTAGTACTTCAGTTGTGAGACTTCAGCTGTAGTAGTGCATCGATTATTTGCATATCTTCTGTATCAGATGGTCTCATTTGTCCCAGCTGATGGTTTGATGATCAGCTGATAATGCATTCAGGTCAATGACTGGATCGTTGTTTAGGAAAGTTGTTTTTCATAGAAATAACAGTCATAGAAATGAATGAGCCGGATCTATTTTACTGGTTATTATTGTTATTTTTTAAATTTCATTTTGAGTTTGGGTCGTTAAGTTTGGGTTTGGGTTGTTTAAATTAATGTTATCGCATTGGACTAAAACCTACTAACTTGGCTCACACAGGGTAGAATGTCCCCCAAAAATTATCATTTATCGTTTCTGTACTAAAATGACTAGCATATAAAAATTTTCCCATTGTGTTAAATTATTTAATATTTAATAATATTAAATAATTACTATTAATAATTATTAATTCTAAATAATTATTATAATAATTAAATATAAAGAATATTTAATATTAATTATTTATTTAATTTTTAACTTAATCTTTTAACTTGTTTTCTTTTCTTTTTTTTTTTTTTATTGATTGATTTTTAGACCTCATTGAGTTTATGCACAGTGAACATTACCAAAATTATCCACCAATAAATAAGGTGCATACGCTCAAATAAATAAGGCCTACAGTTAATCAGTTCCAAAAATAAATACAAAATCTGTGCTAATTGAAACAAAAACCAAAGGATTGAATTTAAAATTTGGCTATAATACAGCATAATGAGAGATATATACAAGCTATTTTTAAAAAGCTGGTCATTTTTGACTGGGAACACCAAATTAGGTAAAGGATTTTCAGCCTAGCACAAGAGTTAAAGTATCAAGACTTCATCACATGACAGTGATAGAGTAGCAGGGATTAATGTGAGAATACAAAGTGGGATGTGTCCCAAACAAGTCAAAACATGGAAGTTTGTTATTAAGAATTTGTTGTTAAGGGGTGTAACACGAAGCAGCTTAGTTGTTTGTTGTAATGGCAGATTTGCTGTATTAACAAAGATGATGAGTGTTGTCAGGTTGGCGTATATCAAATCGCCTTCAAATGTAGCTCATCTAATCATCTGTTTTGTTGAGTTTGAGTTTTTGCATTTATGCCAGACTTACCATTGTTTTATGCAGTAAATGAAGTACTTTTAATTTGTAAAGTATTTCAGTGATCCCTTCCTGAATAAAATGATAAGATATAAAATGAGTCGTACTCTGACTCGTGTATGTCTGCGTTCCCTCTCTGTGGTCACTCACAATCAGTGACTGACGAGGATATCTTAAGAAAATAAATGATCTGTCTTGACTGTAGAGGCTGTGTGTGACTGTAAACACAGCACAGGAGTCTGGCCTCACATTTGTGCTTTTTTTTTTAACTTTGTACTTTGTATTTTTAAGATCTTATGGGACTGGAACAGACCAAAAGGCTTCAGTGGTCAAATTTACATACTCCTTTTTGCACTTTTATTGGAAGTACTGTTTTATTTATTTTTTATATTTTATTTTGTTTTATTTTAATTTATTTTTATAACTTCAAATTGAAATTAAATAAATATTCTATATTTTGTACACAAACACATGTATAATAAATTTTTAAACAGGGTTAGTATCGTTATCTAAAATTAAAAGTAAAAATAAAAGCATAAAAATGATTTTTGTTACTTAAAATAAAATAAATGTTATCCGGAATAAAATAAAAATATAAATAACTTTTATTTGATAGCTTAAAATTTAAAAATTAAATAAGAATTCTATATTTTATAGACGCACATATCTATATATAATAAATTGTATAAAAATAATTATAAAAATGTTAAAAATATTTCTAAATTAATAACTTATACTAACAGGGTTAGTATAGTTATCTAAAACTAAAAGTAAAAACAAAAGCATAAAAATAATTTTCGTTACTTAAAAGAATATAAATGTTAACCGAAATAAAATAAAAATATAAAAACTTTTATTTCGTAACTTAAAATTGAAATTAAATAACAATTCTATATTTTATTTACACATGCACATATAATAAATTGTATAAAAAATTCTGCAACATTATAAAAATACTTATAAATTATAAAACCAATAGTTTTTGTTTCTTAAAACAAAATAAATGTAAATCTAAAAATATACATTTTCGTTTTGAGTTTGACTTGTATGCAGAAAAAAAAACAAAATGACATCCTAAAAATGACAAAAATCTTACTAGAATTATAATGAAAATGGAAAATAAAGTAGTCTCAAAAGAGCAATAAAAATAATACTAAAATAACTTTTTGAATTATGACATTAATTACAATAAAGTAAATTATTATAATTTATTAGTTTATTATAAAAAATGTGTCCAGTGAGAAACCACCTAGCAGCAACCCAGAACACCCTAGCAACCGTATAGCAGTGTACCGAAATGGCAAATTGCAAAAATCAATTTTATACATATAAATAGACGATTCACAACAAGTCAGTTTATCAACAGCATCCTGTTTAAAATGTGTGGTCAGTGCATCGCATGTTAGGACAGCCTGATCTTGTGAGCTCTCCTGAGCTCTCTGACATTTTGCTAACATTTGTCACTCAGAAATCACGTGGTATTCTGATGACTCAAGCTTTAGCGGAGCGCTAAACGGAACGGGAGGGGGGCGAGTCTGTTGGCCGGCGGTCTGTAGTGAGAAACCCTCTGTGCTCAGTGTGTTCGGCATGAGCGGCCCGTCTTCTCTGCTCTCTGTGGGACGGGTAGACACAGACTCGGCCTGTTCTCGGAGCGGGCAGGGCGTTTGCCTGTCGTTCTTGCAGGCTGCATCATTTTGCGACACACATTCTTGCTCTTTCACTCTGAATAGATGGTTTGTATGAGCTGCAACTCGAGCCTGAACCTTCGCTAAGCGCACACACATTCATTACTCATTACCACGTCTCATTTTCTTCATCACGATCTTGTGGTTTCTCCCGGTCGTATCTGCCCGGTCGTTCTAAGTGCCCCTTGGAGGCTGATCCTTCTTCGAGGCAATGTATTTTTGGCATTGTTGTAAGTTGTAATGGAGGTGCTGCGATGCAGTAAAGGTTATTAGCTTCGGGAGTATAACATTGCATGAGAACCTTTTTTTTTTTCTGTGACAACAAAGCCACTAATTTTGTTAGTGAGCTGCAAGTTTGTTTTTATAAGCAGTGTATTTTTTCCTCAAATTGCATCATTTGCTTTGCAAAATGAAAGGGGATTTTTTTTTTTTTTTAAATCCAAAGTCTGTTTGCATATTTTGTTTTATTTTATTTTATTTTATTTTATTTTATTAAATTAAATATTATAAATTATAAATTAAAATTAAATATAAAAAAAATAATATTTTTTTATTTTTAAAGTAAATATCAGTTGATTAATTAGTAATTTTAAAAAAAAGTAAATTTTGGTTTTATTTAAAGTAAATCCAATAAACATTGAATTACACTGTACAAGAAAATACTTTCTACTGTAATTATTTGTGAAATTTAATAGCATTTTTTTGGCTGAAAATTGTTGTAAAGTAAATTTTACAGCTTTTTTTTTTTTTTTTTTTTCCAATTTGCCACATTGTTATTTAAACAATTGTTTAATACAATTTTAATGCATTTAATTTAATTTTAAAAAATCATGTACACAAAGTCTGTTTTGAAAAATTCAGTAAATCAGTAAAAATTCAATAAAAATACATTTTAATCTCTTATTATCTTTAATTTGATAGAAACAAACCAAATGATCAAATATTTCAATAAAGAAGTCAGATGTGCATAAAAAACGCTTCACAATTGAGTTAAAAACAAACACTTCAAACAGTAGGAATAATATTATAAAACAGTTGGCTCCGTTTGGGACACATTTTGCTCTGTATTTTCAGTTATATCTATTTTATTAATAATAGAAATCAAATTTTATTGCACATTAATTTCTGAGTTTACATCCCTCTTTAACACCATTGCTACTTGTGTATTGGACATGTAAGACGTCTTTCATTCCATTTAGTCACAGTTTTCCAGTTCCTTCCCTGAAAGAGCAAACAGGTTGTTGATCAAGTGTTTCCAATCAATCCAGATTTGATTTATTTGTTATGCACGTCATTGCATGTTTACATCCAGCGCCCTTTAAGGTCAGTATTGGCCAGATGTTGATTACAGTGGAGCCGTTTCCTGGACCCCTGGAGCTCCAGAATCACCAAACATTCACTGCAGTTTCAGCACATCACCATCTGAGGGGGGAAGGGAGAAAGGGACGACCCCGAATATGCAGGACATGTTCGGTCATGTTGTTAATTTGCAGCACAGTCACTGTTAAATGGATAGATTACCCAAAAATAAAGATTTGCTGTTAAATTGCTCACCCTAAGGCTCCTGATGACATATTGAGGTCTGTGCAAGACACTGAACATTATTTACAATATTATTACCTGTAATCCAGAGCCTTAGGCAAATAGTTGCAAATGAATCATTCTTTTGAACTGGTTCTTTTTTTAGTGAACTGGATGAATCAGTTCACCAAATTGGACTGAACTATCTGAAACAGATCATAGCTCAAGCAGCACAGATCTACAAATTACTTAATCAAAACTCACTTTTGGACACTCGACAATCACACCAACTAAAAATAAGCAAATATACCGACATATATGATCCTATGATGCTGGTTTTGACAATTCATTTGGTGCTTCAGTTATTCCAGCAGTCACTAAACTGAAAACGGTTCAACTCAGACCAAAGAACTAAATAAAGCATTTGCATCATTACTGGGTGTTTTAATAATAATTAATAATTGTGTGTACTCGTGAACTGGTTATTTGAATCAGTTAATTGAATTGAACTGTTCAAAGGAACCAGCTCGAAGTAAAGAATCAGATTTAGGTTTGGATGAGGCTCTGGATTGCAGGTAAATTTATTGTAAATAATGTTTAGTTTCTTGCACAAACTGATCATTTCGCTTCATAAGACCTCAATATATTGTCAGAAGCCACACATATTAATTTTGTTTTGGTTGCATGCTTATTTTTGAGTCTCAAGTGTTGGTAGCTGTTGACATTTTATGAATGATCAAGGATAATGGTTTCATCTTAAAATCATCTTTACTGTACCCTGAGGGTGTGTAAATTAACAGCAAATGTACATTTTGGTGTGAGCTATCCCTTTAAAGCCCATTTCACTAAATTAATCTGAAGATGACACACATTTCATGCTCAACAGTCGAGCACAGGCAGCTTGCGCAAGAATCAGGCCAATTCAAAACACTTGGAAAGTGACTCATGGAAAAAGTGAAGGACTTCACCACTGAAAAGTGGTGGGATTTGTCTTGGCACAAATACGATTTGCAAAGTGAACTTTAGGATAAGAATGCATAGCTTTCCCCAGACTGCGTATGTTCTTTGTTCTCTTTCCAAATGTCCACTTGACCACTAAATGGGATGTTTAACAATTGATTTTATTTCCTTTTTCAGATTAGCGTCCACAAGCTCTTTGCTTTTTCCAAATCTGAAGTCACAACAATTCATGGAATTTCATTGTTGATTATTTATGACCTGATTATTATTACTTTACCATACTTAGTGATATAGTTACTGGAAGCTGAGCAGTTTTGATTCACAACAGCAGTTCAGGCACTCATTAAACTCTAAACAAACGTCCTGTAGGGCAGGTTAACTCTGTATTTGGGTCAAAGAGACCCTTGTAATCCAGACAAACAGCTTAATGTCACTCGGCTTTGGCTCCTGTCCTGGAATACCACTACTTATTAATGAGACTTTTCTTGTACAACAACATTAAAAGAGATCTGACAGCCTTGCTGAAATTCCCTTTTGTTTTGAGGACAAACATTCTGGCTTTCCTCAGTTCTTCAGGACTCCAGTTCAAAATAAACTGATTTTTAGTGGCTAATATCAGTGAGTCAGATCCAATGATGTGTAAAGGACAAGGTCCAGCCTCACCAGCGGTGATCTTTGTCTCCTGCGGGTTCGTCTTTCCTCACATCTGTTTTGCTGCTTAAAGCGTTGCATCATCTGTGTCCACGTTTGGCTTATAAACTTCCCCTTCCTGCACACACATTCACAGCCCCCTTGAGAGGATAAAAAATTACAGGCCACTGTCTAAATCCGCCAACGCCACTTTTGGCATCTCTGTCATCACAGCTTTCTGAGCCTCCGCGGCTCCAGCAACTATTGGGATTCTCCAGCTGGGCAAAAACTCAGTGTCAAATTGCAGTACCCTGCCCCCAGTAAAACCACATGTACTCCACACCCGTCCAAGCTATGGACAAAGAAGCCTTCGTTCCGAAAATCCACCCAGCTGGATGCAGGCACTCGTATTGATGGAATAGAGAGCGTCTTACTTAATCAGCATCCTACTACTACATTAGTATGCACTATGTATATATTAAAGATTTTTTTTTTTTATATATAAAGATATGTGTGTAGTGCACAAAATTATTTTTTAATTAAATATTAAATGGAAAGATTTTTATGTAGTGATCATTTTTGATCACATATTTTAATGCAGTTTTAGTGCAATTTATTTGCCATGCAGTACTTTATTTCTGAATATTTTTATATTATTTGAATTAATTAATTGGTTTTTAATGCATTTATATTTATTACATTTTCAGTTAATATAAAATAAACATTTAATATTTTAAAAATATACATATTTTTGAACAAACAATATATTATATTACAAATAATAATATATATTATATTCAAAATTGTATATATATTGTAAATTATATATTGTATATTGTGTGTGTATTAAAAATTTTTTTTTTTTTTTCAAAGTTATATTTTTGGACTTTTGTTACTTTATTATTCAGAGAGGACAGTGGAGAGATGACAGGAAAGTATTAGGTAGAGAGAGGGGCGAGCGGGATCGGTAAAGGACCTTTTACAATTTTTAAATAAAATAAATTTTTCAAATAAAATAAAATATTTACCAAGAATAGCTGTATTATTTTTACATCTTTATTTTTTTGTTTGTTTTTTTTTTTAAATACTATTTTAATTTTAAAAATCAAATTAAATAGTCTTTAATGCTGATACGGTGTGGAAATCCCACAAAGTTTTCCAGAATCCATATTGACCATCATTTTTTTTAGTTACACTTTATTTTTAAGTTTTCCTTTGCTCAGAACTACGGACTGCATGATGCAGTCCGTTGCAGTAGGAACTGTTCCCACACCAGTTCCTTCTATCCTCGAGCCGTAGGAAACCTCACGTCTGTCCTCCTCGGAGAGAACGCTCTCTTCTATTCCTCTTAGAGAGAGCAGTCGACACCCAGCAATTTCCAGCAATCATCATAATCATCTCGTCACACACTCAAGAGTGTCAGCTGTAATTGCATATCAGCCGTGACTGATGCAGAAACGACATAACAGTACAGTTACCGTGTGAGAATTCATACAGAAATGCCTGGTACGAATGCATCTAGTAGACGACAGCTATGTTATGTCACACAACTTGAGGGCTTCACCCACTCCTGACCTGATTTGAACAGCTGCAATTTTTTTCATGCTACATGAAGCATTCACCTTAAGTGGCCTTGGAAATGCTCGCCATTTTCACGCTATGCTTTTGGGCCGAAGACAGCATTCCAGAAGTCAGTTCTTTTGCCAAATATGAAGTTCAAACTAGTTCAGAAGAGAACTGTTTATGTGAACTCATTTAACATGTTTAAATTCGGCAAACTCTGGAGGAACATCTGCGACATGCGTGTGTTTCTCTCCAGACGTTTTCTCACCACGGTGGGTGCAGACAGAGCTGCTGTTGAGTAACAAAAGTGGAAAATATAGGACAAGGCATTCCAGAACGACTTTGTCAGTTGTATTCGCAAATGGGTTCTCTCTCTCCTCGTTGCCTTATGTGATCGTTTAGATGTTTTCTTGTCTTTCTCCCTCTGTTTTTTGACTTAACCTCTGAGTCAGTTTGTAATTGATCCCATACGCTGGCTTCTCTCCATTTTCAGCCCAAACTCCACCTCTTTCCTTCCTGGTTTGCTTGCTTTGCCCTCGTTTAACTCATTTGTCTGACATCTTTGCTGGTGGCTCTTTTCCAAAACTCTGAAGAAGGCTCTAGATGGCATTTGTGAGCAGTCTGTGAGGATTTGAATTGAACTATACTGCATTTCGCCTGTGAAAATGTATCGGACAACAGTAAATGTGACTGTATCTTAAGGCAGCTTTGTGCATTTTGTGGGCAGTCCCACAATACACTGCAAAAGTGAGAGACAGGGTTTCTGTAGGTCGTAAAACGATCCTGAATTAGTCTTAGTTTGCCCTTCTACAAATGAAGGCCTTAAAATGTCTTAAATTCGTAAAGTAGCGGCATGTAATATTGCATGCACTGCAGAAATTTGGTCTTGTTTTCCAGTTTAAATATCAAGATAAATTTACTTGAGATGCAAAGTGAAGATAGCTGAAGTCTTGTTTTCTGACAAACCAAACAGAATTAAGTGAGTTTATGCTTAAAACGAGAACATTCATCTATGAGTAGGGGATGAAAACTTTTGAAATTGAATTAAGTTGTTTTTTTCTAAGCCCATTGGTGGATATTTGTTCTTGTTTTAAGCATAAGCTCACTTCATTTTGATCAATTTGACATTAAAATAAGACTTATTATCATGTATTTTGATTTAGGAATCTTTGAAGAATTATTGCTTAAGAATTCTTTAATTGGTTTTAAAATGGTCTTTAAAAAGTCTTGCATTGGCTTTTGTAAAACCTGCTAAAACCTTGGAGATAAATGTTGATTTTAAGTATTTTTAAAGTATTTTTATATTTCATGTATTGCAAAAAATAATTATATCTAATTAAAATCCCAATATTTGTGTGTAAAACATTCAATGTATTTTTATGCTTATTTGAGTCATGCAAACTCTCGCTTTTTGTGTAAAGTGCAAAGTTGCTGTGAATTACTATGAAGAGCGTTCCAAATCATCACTAATGACTTTTCTTTTCACTTAGGGTTAGAAGGCAGATGCATACTAGGTTTTTGCAGAGCAAGCCTCAAGTCTTGTTTTCTCCTGCTATAAACATGAGCTCTAAAATGGCATAATGTTGACAGGCCGTTCTGTTTGTATTTAGTGTGAGCCAAGCTGATCTGCTAAGTGGCCTTGGAAGAGTAAACTCTGCAGCATGCACTTTAACATGTATGCATTTCAGTTATTGATAGATACTGGCAAAATCTCACGGTAGGCCATTAACTCAAAGTCAACAGTGACGAAATTCAGATTTTCCTGAGTCTTGGTATGTAGCTCGCCATATTACTGTCAGTCAGCAGCACTGAGCGTGACCGTTGACGTCCTGTCAGGTTGTACTAGTCAAAGCAGCATTGTTTGATCTTGTAATCTGTCTTTGTTGGCTGAACCCAGAGACCTGCGTATCGCTCCATGCGTGATTGTACCCTGCTGGCTGTGCTGATGAACAGATGCACACGCAGGAGACGGCAGTTGTTTGAATGTCTGCGTTGCATTGACTCTTCCTGCGGATGAGCCGTCTGGACTCTGACTCATCGAGTCTGTTTATATTTATGTTCACAAATGATTGTTTAATCATGAAAGTATGGTTTAAAAGTGTGGGGCTTTTTTTTCCCCATGAAATGCTCACCAAGGCAGCATTTATATGATGAAAAATACAGTCAAAACTGTAATATTGTAAAATATTATTACAAATTAAAATGCCTGTTTGAATATATTTTAAAATGTTATTTTGGAAAAAAAAAAAAAAAAGTGAATTCCTTAAAATTCCTATTAAATTAAATTAATAAATATTTTATTTTATTAATTTAAACATTTTTTAAATATTTTATATACATTTTTGCATTATATACATAGTCCTTATTTTTTATTATTTTTTTATATTTATATTTTAATATTTTATATTTAACTTTTTTTAAAACTAAAATCAATAATGTATTTACATTTCTTTATGTTTTGGGCAAGTATACATGTTATAAGTGTGATAATGCACACTAATGCAATTTATATCATTTAAAATCGGTAATAATTAATTTAATAATATATAATTCAATAATAATTTAATTAATTTAATACCGCTAATAATTCATTAAATAATATTAAATTAAATTGTAATTCAGTAATTAATTTAAATAATTTGTTTTAGCTATTTGAGCAAAGAAAATAAAAATAAAGAATGGTTTTAGTTGTAAATATTTAAAATAATAATAAAACAAATAATTAAAATAATTAAAATAAAAGATATTTAAATTAAAAAAATTAAGTTAATTTAAACAAGAATTAAAACAAAAGTTAAACAATAATTTAGTTAATTTATAAATCATTTAAATATTTTTTTATTTGTTTAAGAAGAAAAAATGCACAGTCACCATAAACCCCTTCAGGATTATTTAAACATCCTAGTCAAAAATGCTAATAAATTATTTGAATTATTAAATTATTGTTTAAAATAAATACATTTTATTGCATTAATTGAAATATTTTTATATTTTACCTATATTTTTATATTTATTTTATATTTATGTATTTTAGTATTTGTTATATTTTATATTTAACTAACTATTTAACTGTAATAAGTGTGATAATGCAAAGTCAGCTAGTTAAATAAACCTCTTTAGGATGATTCAAGCATCCTTGTTTATGATAATTAGTCAAAAATGCTGTAGTTTGAGCTTAACATGTTGAATTCAGAACATTCTTCTAAACACCACCTGAGGAGAAAAGCTGAGGAAGCTCGTTGAACCGAGTTACCACAAGTGCTGCGTTCAGTCTTTAAGTGATGAAATGAATGTCTGGAAGCGTTTCAGCTTGTCCAAACCTGTTTGAGGAGCAGGAGACCTTCTTAAGATGGGCTGGGGGGCTGGAACGCACCCGTAGGAATGCCAAGGAGAGGGGAGGCTGTCGCTATTGGCCCCGAATCAGACCTTCTCGCTGGGATAGTAACGAGCCGCCTGATTGGATGAGAGAGAGCGTGATGCGCTCTGATTGGTGGAAAGGGTTACCCTGTGGACGCTTTACTTTCATGTTTTATCTGCTCCTCCAGGATGTGAGATCTGATCTTCAAAGAAATGTGCTGATGTTTTACGGTCTGCAATTAAGGACTGTTTAAACAAGCTGTTGTTTAATGAGCACTTCATTTTAGCTCTACAGTCACAGCCTGATCCTAGATCTTAAACCTTGCAGCCAAAGGCAAAACACTGTTTCAGACATATTTGTGACATACACACAAATAACATACAGTCACCTTATCATTATCATAAACATTCGGGGTTCATTTATCAATAATGACCAGATGACTGTGCATTATCACACTTACTGTGAATTGATAAATTGATAAAATATACTTTATATACTTTTAATTTATTAATTTAATAATTTAAGTAATTTATTTTTATTTATTTAAGAACAAAAATTATTGCATGTGTGCTTAACCCATAAATAAATGGGCATGAATTATTGATTTTAGTTTAAAATATTTAAATTAAAATATTAAATGGCATTTAAACAGTAGTTTAAATAACTTAATACTGGTAATTAGTTAATTCAATATTGTATAATTCAAAATACTTGTAATAATACTTGTATTAATTAATTCAATAATAATTTAGTTATACTTCAATAATTCATTTTAATAATTTAATACCAGTAGTAATTAATTCAATAACATATAATTAATTAATAATTTATTTAATTTAGTAATTAATTTCAATAATATACAACTAAATTATAATTTGTTAATTAATTCAGTACTGTAATAATTAATTTAATATTATATATTTTTAAATAATAATTCAGTTATAATTTAATAATTAATTAAAATAATTTAATACTAGTAATTAATTCAATAATATATAATTCAATAATAATTTAATTATACTTTATTAAATTATTAAAATGAATTATTAACTTAATTTGATAAATAGCTAAAGCAAAAAATAAAGAATGGTTTTAGTTGTAAATATTTAAAATAATAATGAAAAATGTAATTAATAAAATAAAATTAAAATTAAATTTGTGTTTTTCCTGTGCAGCACTTCACCGAGCTGCTGGATGATTTGTCCCAAGAGGCTTTGCTGGGGCAGCTGTTAAGCGACCCGTTCCTGTCCGGCCGTGGAGATGCTATGGACACGGAGGAGGATCTGACCCCCGCGTCTCCAGTGCCGCCACACATTCAAGCCGAACACAGTTACTCACTGTGCGGAGACTCGCGCCCACAGTCGCCTCTGTCCCATCTGCCTGGAGAGCCTGGCAGTGACGCCGGTAAGACTCAGCCAAAAACTATTTCCAATTTTATAACAGAAGTTAAAATAAAAGTCTAAATGAAATGCAATGTAATGTGTATTTTTAGGTGATTCAGACAATGACGAGTGGCCCATGGAGCAGGAAGATAAAGGGCTGAAGATGGAGCCCCTTCTGTGTGACCCGTCGCCCGTCCTGCTGCCCACCCTGACCCTCACTCTGACCCCTGAGGGTCCTGCCACTGAGCCCGTGACTGACGCCTCTCTGACCCCTCAGGCCGCACAGGTTAGACCGTTTAGCGTGAGCACGTGACCACACACATTCAGTCAGTGGGGTTTACTAAAGTGCTGATTTGTGCTCTTATTTGCAGGTGAAGGAGGACAGTGTGAGTTTCAGCCCTCAGATTAAACTGGAGCCACACGAGGTGGATCAGTTCTTAAACCTCTCACCCAAAGGTAAAGCACTGAATCAGACACTTTTGGGTTATTGCACAGAAAATAAATCTATCTGAGTGCATTGATGATTACAGTAAATAACATACAGTCACCTGGTTCTTGAATCGTCCTAAATGAGTTTATGTTTCGATAATGACCAGCTGACTTTACATTATTACACTTATTGTCTGTGTACTTGCAAATAAATAAATAAATAAATAATTTTTTTAATGAATAATAATAAAATAATACAATTATTAAATAATTAAAATGTTCTAATCTAAATATTTTAATTTAAATAATTTAATAATTTATTTTAGTTATTTGAGAAGAAAAAAGATGTAATGCATTACTTTTTTTGCATTTTTTATTTTGCTAAATTTAATGCTGTACATTTGTAGATACCAAAAGAGTGGGGATTAATTATTGAATTTAGTTTTTAATAACTTAATTTTAATAATGTAAATATCTTCATTTAAATAATTTAAATAGTACTTTAATAATTTAAATAATATATTTTAGTTATTTGGTAAGAACATAATAATTTTTAATAAAATATTAATTAAAAATAAAATTATTTGTTTATTTTTAATTGTATCATTTTAGTTTTCATTCATTTAATTTTAATGATTTATGTATTCAAGTACACATGTAAAGTCTTTTACATCTCAAATAACTAAAATAAATTATTTAAATTAACAACATACTGGTAAATACATTCATTTTAGTTTTCAAACATTTTTAAAAAATATTTATTTTTACAAACGTGTGTTTAGTTATCATCTCAGATAACTAAAATAAATTATTTAAAATAATAACGTACTGTTTAAATGATTTAAATTAAAATATTTTTAGGAAAATTGTATTATTTAAACATTATTTTATTTAAACTCTGTATTTCACGTACATTTAGGTATTTTAATTTGAACAATTTAATTTGAACAATAATTTAATAATTAAATAATTTAAATAATTTATTTTAAGTATTTGAAAAGGAAAGCGCTTATTACTCATGTATTTAGCAGAAATACATAAATAAATGGATATGAATATTGAATTACATTTTTAATAATTACATTGTAATAAATGAAATAATTTAATCGAATTTAAACAATAATTTAATCATTTAATTATTTTAAGTAATAAGAGAGAAACAGCTATGTGGAAAATAAATATTTGACCACAGAATGGTGCGATTTGACCAATCACAATCAATGTCTAATGTTTTTCTTTAGGTCTGGAGTCTCTGCAGATGCCGCCCACTCCTCCCAGCTCTCACGGCAGCGATTCGGAGGGCAGTCAGAGTCCCGTTCACCCCTGTGCTCCCGCCAGTCCCACACAGACCCCCGCTGTCCTCAAGGTGGCGCCAAGAGCCCCGTCTTCCCTCTCCAACTCTCCTCTGCTGACGGCACCCCACGTGAGTACAAAGACATCTTGTTCATTAGCAGCACGTGTAGCATTTTATTAAATAAGCTAGTCAAGTGACCTCCTCTCGTGTTGTGTGATCTGACAGAAACTGCAGGGCTCTGGTCCTCTCCTGCTGACGGAGGAGGAGAAACGCACGCTCATCGCCGAAGGATATCCGGTGCCCACCAAACTGCCCCTGTCCAAAGCTGAGGAGAAAGCACTGAAGAAGATTCGCAGAAAGATCAAGAATAAGGTCGGTGTCAGATTTCAGACTCGTAGAACTGTAAAAAGATGCAAAAATTTGATTCCTTTTTTTAACGTCAAACACATGATTTTCAGATTTCAGCACAAGAGAGCCGCAGGAAAAAGAAAGAGTACATGGATGCTTTAGAGAAGAAGTAAGTCTGTTAAATATTCATCAAATTTAATAATATATTTATAAATGTAACATTAATGAGGTACAAATAGTTGTTTTCTGCTTTCAAGATTTTGCTAATTTAAAATCCAAAGTTTCCAAAATGTGTCACTTTAAATGTTTTAAAGTTTTAAAATACATGTTAACATTATTATGAGTGATTCATCTGTGAACATTATTTAAAAGAAAAAATAATTTTCTTCATTAAAGTGTAAAATCTTGCTCCATGTATGCTTTTATGTTTGTAGTTTGAATAATATATAGATTTTAAATGTGAGTTTTTTTTCTCATTAAATATGCTTTTTCACTAATTAATAAATGAAATATTTTCAGTAGCTACATGAAACCCTTGAGATAAAACAGCATGTGACATATAAGTAGAATAAATAATTGTAGTTATAAACACATTTATATAGAGCTATATTTTAAAATAATACTTTTTAAAATAATAAATAATATAAAAATATTAGTTATTCTATGTATGTCAATATAAAGATTTAAATATATATTAAAATATTATATTATTAAATATATTATCAAACATATTTTCAGCATCTGCATTAGAACTACAGATTAAAAAAATTTACATGACATTGAAATTCCCTCTTCATCCACAGGGTGGAGACATGCTCCAACGAGAATAATGAGTTACGCAGGAAAGTTGAAACACTGGAGTGCACCAACAAGTAAGACCCTCAAACCTTTCCGTCATCACTAAATCATTAGCTCATAGTTTGTCTTTACGTTTTTATGTTGCTGGTTGAATTTTAGGTCATTAATGATGGATGATATGCAAACAGCTGTGTATTGATTGTGTAAATGTATGTGTGCGTGTCAGGTCTCTGCTGCAGCAGCTGCACTCGCTGCAGGCGGCGGTGGCAGGAAAGGTCCCGCGGTCCTGCCGGGTGACGGGCACCCAGACCTCCACATGTCTCATGGTGAGAGCTTCCTGCGTCAACATTCAGCTCATCTGCTTGCATCTGTGTGTGTGAGAATGAGCAAACACTAACAGAAGCACTGCTCTGTCTGTGCTGGTTTTGTTCTGTGCAGGTGGTGGTTCTGTGTTTTTCAGTGTTCTTGGGGAGTTTCTACCAAGGTCTGAGTCCCTGTTCCTCCATCACCAAAACAGACCTGAGCAGAGAGATCTCCATACAGGACTCGTACACCACTACAGGTAGGCATGCTGGGAAAACAGTACATGAATATACTGAGGCACACAGCTTTACTCTTCATCACTTCATGATTATTGGTTTAGAACTTTTACACACCATTAATAAAGCTATAATAATGTCTCTTTGTGTAAAGCTGAGGAAAAAACATTTTACAGATTAGATATATGTATTTGCTATGTAATTATACATACATTTGTGTGTGTGTGTGTGTGTGTGTGTGTGTGTGTGTGTGTGTGTGTGCACCTGGTATTCATCACGTTATGGGGACCAAATGTCCCCACAAGGATAGTAATACCAGTAAATTTTGACCTTGTGGGGACATTTGTGAGGTCCCCATGAGGAAACAGGCTTATAAATCATGCACAATGAGTTTTTTTGAGAAAGTAAAAGTGTGCACAGTCTCCTGTGAGGGCTAGGTTTAGGTATAGGGTAGGTGTAGGGTGATAGAAAATACGGTTTGTACAGTATAAAAACCATTACGCCTATGGAATGTCCCCATAAAACATGTAAACCCAACATGTGTGTGTGTGTGTGTGTGTGTGTGTGTATATATATATATATATATATATAATATATATATACATATACAAAATAATAAAATCAATTATTTGTTAAAAAATAGTAAAAACTAAAAAGAATTAATAAAATAATAGAATTAATTAATATAAATAATAATAATTATTATTATTGTTATTATTATTGTTGTTAAATATATATTATATTAAAATATAATAGAATAAATATTAAATGTATATAACAAAATATATTAGTAACTTAGTAAATAGTTATTTAAATATATATTTTATTTTTAAAATATATTTGAGTTTACAATATTTATAAGCGGTGCTGACAGTATCTGTGTGTATACACCGTATGCATTTGAAATGTGTATTTTAATATAATATGAATAAATAGTTATAGTTTTTATGTGAAATTTATGTGGAATATGTATATATATACTGATATTTTAGATATATTCGATATATAAAAAATACATATTTTACTTCCAGTATTTCTAAGCATCTGTTCTTTGTTTTGTTTTTTTGTTTTTTTGGATGTTTTGAAAATATAAAAAGATTTATTTCTATAATTAATATATTTAAATATTAATATATATTTAGATATATAACTATATTTATTTCTATAATTAATTATGTTACAAGATACATTTAGAAAAATATGTATGATCAATTATATTTATTACATTAAATATATTTGTATAAATATTATATGTAATGTAATAATATATATATTTGTAACAAAAATCTATTAAAAATAAATTACATTTAATTATCTATTTAAAATTAAATCAGTATTCCTCTTTAAGCGTGTCATTTGTCTCTGTATATCAAGTTGTGTGTTTGTGTACACGTACACTTTTGAAACACATTTGATGTAAGTAAATATTTATTAGTTTTACATGCAATATTTTTTACTTGTTTTATATTAGTTTGCTTCAGTACACAATATTGGCTGTTTATTTGTTGACCCAAGTATGGATTTAATATAAATGCAGAGGTAGTAGAACGTTTTCATATTGATCTGACCCTAATACACATGGCGCTTGTGTCTGTTACAGTCTCTCCTGTAATTTGCTCATTATTCCCTGTCTCTTGTTGACTAATGAATGGAGGAATGGCTGGATTGGGATGTATATTAGTCGTGTGCGCCCCACTCTTGAGCTGCTGAGAGTCATTATCAGTGCTTGGAGTGGGCCAGTAATTATCATGCCTTTAAAAGCAGAGCGATCGCTTAATCATCGCTGATCTCTGATCTGCCCGCGTCACGTTTCTCCCACGTGTGTCATTCAGTTAATGCACCGCTTTAACGAAACGCTACTGTACTAATAAAAGAGCTGCTCTCTTTGGATTTCAACAGTTTACACCTGATATTAATATCCATCTCAGGTGATACAATCACAAGCGCTCAGCCGAGACATCTGCTATTAACAGCAATAAAAAAAAAAACTGTCAGTGTAACCTGTTCATTTCCAGAATCTACAGGCCTTTCAGGATATAATTCATAATTAAATCATTAAAATATTAAAAATTGTAAAAATAAGTAAAATGACGTATATAATACATGATATAAATAATTATATAAATAAATAAAGTTTATATATATATATATATATATATATATATATATATATATAATATATTTTTATTATTTTCTTTTTAGATTTTCAAACCACAACACAAAAATATTTTATTATTTAAAAATGGAAAATATAAAATGTCAGTAAAATATATCTGTAAATCTATATCTAAATAAGTATGTCTGTATGTGTGATGTAATATAAAAACATTAATATAATTCTGTTTTACGTATTTTAATTCTATAAATTAAATATAAATAATAATAAGTATGTATATATGACAATTTATGTATATTATTATATATTTTACATTTTTTAAAATATTTTTAAAATACATACAAAATGACTATATATAGATGTGATAATTTATGCATATTATTATATATTATTACTATTATGTATATTGTTACATATTTTTTTACATTTTAAATACATGTTATGCATTATATGATATACATCATATTTTTGAAAAATTATGTAGAAATGGAAAATATGTATTTAAATTAAATATATATATATATATATATATATATATATATATATTAATATTTTTTAAATATATTTTAAAACATTTATTGATTTACATAATATACATATACATTAAAAGATATTTTAAAAAATATATGTTTGTATATGATCTGATGACATTTACATTAAATCTAATGAATTAAATAATAAATAACATTTACATTTGAGATAAATTATGTAATGGACCATGTTTATGCCTGATATAAAATCAGCATCTATTGTATAAAAAAAGCAATAAGAAAAGCCTTCAGTGTGACGTTTGTCCATTTCCACAGTGAAGTCCCGAAACCTGTTATCCATTCCGGAGCACGGGGGTCTGGACGAGCCTCATCATCCCGTCGGGTTGGGCGGGGAATATCCTGAATGGGACCGTCAGGCTGATGTAATGGCAGCTTGGCGTTTAGAACAGCAGCACAAACAGGAACAGGCGGAGCTACGCGAGGCAGAGCCCCACCCACTCATACTAAACACCAATGAAACACGAGCGCAGAAGGCCATTCTCATAGACCTGCACTCACACAGGTACTGACCCTCCTCCTGTAGCTGCTTTCCATTCGACGCGTTACAATACATGGAAGCTGAAGGTTTTTGTTGGTTTTGTTTACGCAGGTCAAACGAGACGGCTAAAGTCATACAGCTGGAGAGGACGGTCAACGAGACGTCCTGAGATCCCTTCTTCCTCTCCCCTGCAGCGGCGGGGGCGATAGGCTTCGTATTTATAGTATTGTTTTACTTTAGATGTCCTTTTTTTAAAATAAACACAAAAACTCAAAAACGTATTTTTATTCCATTCCAGCAGTATATCAAATTTTGATACTCATGTACACTATTTTCTTTTTTATATGCTTTGAATTTGTTTTAATATTCCTTCTTTTCTTTGTTTCTTCGCCTATTTGCCCCGTGCTACTGAGAATATGTGTAGTAATATATTGAATATGCATCTGTTTTTGTATTCGCACGACGATGATAATGGCATCATGTAGCATGTCAGTCAAAATGCAGTTCCAAAGATTGATGAAAACAGTGCAAAAGCTCTGTTTACAGTTTGAAGATGGCAGATATCCAAAGCATTTGTCTGAATTTGTAAATATTTGCAGTATCCTCTATTGTAAGTGTTTTGGGAGAGATATGAATGAATGTGATTGATTGTCATGGAGGGCAATAAAAGAGGGAAAATATGGACTTGACATGAAAAGGACGGACGCTCTCCATCCCGTATGACGTTGCCCTCTTTATTAAGGACAGATGGCCCTTTTTGTCCTCATCTGGCCACCATCCAGCCCCCGTCTGCGCTCTTCGGGGAGTAAAAGACGCTCGCTGACAAGTCTGGCGTTCTCTTGCTCTGATATGAACGGTTGTGACGACCTGAGTCCTGAGCGATCTGCATTCAGGCGTGCTGTGGACTCGCTTGCACTGCGTCCCCGTAGAATTGATCTGTTATTTATTATTTTTAGCATGCCTGCCATCCTCTTATCCTGGAAACAAGAGCATTTTGAAGGAGATGGTTTTGTCCTGATGCGACGCATTCGGATGCATCTGCATTGTCACGCAATTGTCATGTATTTGGCATAACGTCTTAATTACATTACACTTTCATAGCATCGCAATGCAGTTTCAGGCTCTTAAAATGATCTTCCTGAAATCACTCTGCCTTGTTCATGTTTTTTCTTCAAGCAAATAAATATTTTCCTTAGTAAAAGCATTATAAATCATGCGTCTGAGCTGTCATTTGACCGTTTATGCATGTTAGCTTTCTTTATATTAGCTTGATTTATATTTGTTGTCTTGCTAGAATGTTGAGTGATGTTTTTATGTCATCATACGACTACTCTAGTTGCTCGAGTAGTAATTATTTTCATTACGCCTGGACCTGCATTATAATTTTCCTGTCTCTCAGGGTGCTTTTTAATGCAAAAGAAAGGTGTTTTTTCCACATCAGAGAGCTTGGATGATGCACTTCATACATTAAATCACATTAGCCAAATTGTGTTAGAAGAAAAATGCATGTCTCTCATGACTTCTTGGAAAAATTATGTCTTAACCTTTGCATAAATGTGCTGTTGTAGACTTATGGAAGTGATTCTTCAATTACGGCAATATTTCTTTGGGTATTTTTGGTAAATGCATTTGTTCTAGTTTGATAAATTCAGTGTGACATTTTAATTATTTACCTAATTTTAAATAGTCTTAAATAACTGAACATGTTAGTATCTGAGAATTTTATTTAAAAAGCTATATATTTTTATTTTTTATAAAAAGTTAATTTATTGCTCACCCACATGTTGCTCTATCACACAAAAAATGCCATTATCAGGATCAAAATGCAAATTAATTGTGCATGATTTGTTCATTTATTTATTTATTTATAAAATCCAGATGAAAGCTCATCATACAGTTTAACAGTTTTAACACGTTTTTGTTATACATTTGTAAAATATTTTTTAAAATACATAAAAAATATTATATATATATATAATTGTATGTATACTATTATATATTATTATTGTGTATATTGTTAAATGTTTTTTTTTAAATATATTTTAAAATATATAAAAAATTGAACACATATTGATACACGTTATACGTTATATGATATACATTGTATTTAAAAAAAAAAATTAAAATGGAAAATATGTATTTTAATTAAATATATATATATAAAATATATATTTGTAAATATATATCTAAATAATTATGTCTGTATCTATGATCTAATATAAATTTATATTAATATATTGAAATATGATCTAATTTATATATATATATATATATATATATATATATATATATAGATATAGATATAGATATATATAGTATAAAATAAGAAATAAGCTAAAACACATTTAAAAGGTCATCATACAGTTGAACAGTTTTAAAACATTTTTTGTTTTATTTACTAAATATCTTAATAAAATAATTAAAATCATGAAGAAACTAATCAAATTTAGATATACTTAAAGAAAAATTCTGTTTATGTATATTATATTTTGCCAAAAAAAAACCGTTATATGAAATGGTTGGGGGTATGGCCAATATGATATATGATTTAATGTAATAATAATATTATAATAATATTAACATCCGCTTTTCTGTCAAATCAAATACTGGGGGTGTGGCCAAATAATATTAATATACAATTAAATGCGATAAGTTTATAATAACAGCTTTTCTGTGTAACAAACGGCAGGGGGCGTGGTCAGTATGTTAATATTAATGATCCCTATATAGCCTAATTATAATATTGTAGTTTTTAAATGAAAAATACAAGCGCCATAAATCTAAACAATCTACATCTATTATTCAAAAAGTGTTTTATTTATTTATTTATTTATTTCCCTGTGTCCCAGGAGGTTCCTGGCTGAACAAAGGGTCTGTATCACAATCAAGTCCGGTTTAAACGCTCGTGTAAACATAACGCGGCTTCTTCAGCGTCGCGTCTCTCAGCGGAGGTTCTTCCATCACGGTCACGGCGGACACGTCAGAGATCACCACGCATTTACACGCGCGTGTGCGCGACAGCTTGTCCAGTCGGAGACCCTCTGCCCTACTTTTATTGCCCGATGCTGAAGGATGAGGAGGAGGCAAATCCCAGAATGTCCTCGCGGATGGATGCAGCTGTTGTTGTAGTTCCGCGGATCGTGCGTGCGCCTAACCGTGAGTGAATCGTGAATCAATAGATAGACAGATAGATAGATATATAGATAGATAGATATTATTCATCCCATGAGGGACATCGGAGGACACATTTGGAAGGACTTCTAAGCACCGGAGGAGAGAAGGGGGTCCACTCAGTGCCGACCGGAGCATGATGGACCCCCTGGCCGACATTCGCGCGTCTCAGGCGGAGCGCAGCAGCAGAGGAGCCGCCGGTGGGGAATCAGCGGACGACCAGACACGCGGCTGCGGGAGAGACGCGGCGATGGGCGGCAGCGACAGTATGAGCAGCTTCGCCGACATGGAAGACTCGCTGGAGGAGAAACTCAAAGGTCTGGCGTTCAGGAAGCAGATCTCGTACAGGTAAATATGCGGTTTAATTCAAACCTGCGCCTTCGTGTACAGCCCTGCGTGTATTTCTCCACCATATGGAGCGGTGAGACATGTCAGATGGTTTGTTTGTGTGCGTTACTAAACAATGCAAACCCCATTTGTTGTGTAAATTAACACACACCCACCTAAATAACAGAACACAATAACACACGTCGTGCTGGGATGTCCTGTGAAGGGAGATTTCGTTTATTATCATGAGAGCAGCGTAAATGAATTACATTATGTGAAATACATGTCATATCTTTACATTGTTGTTTGGCCTGCTATTGGTTTGCTAGCAGGATTCAATTGTGTTTTCCTCTTGCACATGAAACCCTTGGGCAATCAGACAGGCACTTGTATTGAATTGTTTAATTGACATTTGACCAATTAATATAACATGAACAGAGCCATGCATGGCTGTATAATATGAATTAGACTTCATCTGCGGTACAGAGACCTATTCCCACACGTCAGGGTCAGGAGCTGCACGATTTGACATATTAAAGGTCATTTCGACACTGTGGAGTGGTTTTCAATTTCAGAATAATCTCTGGTGCATCCATTTAAACTAAAGCCATCTTACTTGCATTGATATATTTGCTTGTGCAATGGTGTTGAAAACATCTGTATCTTGTTTTTGTGGATGTACTGATCACATCGTTCATTCCAGATCAATGTAAAGACCGAACCGTATTGACAACACTGGTTTCA
Source organism: Labeo catla (assembly GCA_012976165.1). Lineage (NCBI taxonomy): Eukaryota > Metazoa > Chordata > Actinopteri > Cypriniformes > Cyprinidae > Labeo > Labeo catla. The sequence continues at coordinate 656,589 of VONZ01000298.1, read as the reverse complement.
TGCTGAAACTCTATTTCATGCGGTCACTTGAGAAAACTTGCCTCTTCTCAGAGACCCCTAGTTTGACCTCCCCCTCCTCTGTTTTTCCACCTGTCTGCGGAGGAGGGTCTCTACCACCCTTCAGAGTCTTAAGGTCAATCCTCCTCCAAGCAGATCAATCCTCCGCTCACAATTAAGGCTAGTCTCTGAAGAAATGATCAAAGGTGTCCTCTCTTTCGTAAGAACGATCTATATTCATCTCCAATTCAGATAAGATGCCAATAAGTCCAATGAAACTCAACCAAACAATCAGTAAAACAAACAAACGCAAGCCAGCGTGGCCTAAAATGCAAAGCATTTTAGATAAAAGTTCGGCTTTTTTAAGCAAACGGTCTGAAAATGGATGCTTTGAATTTGCCAAAGACAAAGCAGGCGCTGTTCCAAAATCTAGTGAGCTGCCTTGGGCTTTACTGTCTACATAGACAGCATCCGAACTGTAATGACACCTTATAAGTGATTGATTTGGATTAATCTATATAGACAGCAACTAGGATTCCTCACATTAAATGCACAGGATTTCTATCTAATTCAAACACATTAAAAATATATGCACCCACAAATACTGGGTAAAATAACATTTATTTTTATTTTTATATTAGTGCTAGGCAATGATTAATCGTGATTAATCACATCCATAATAAAGGTTTTTGTTTAAATATGTCTGTGTACTGTGTATGTATATAAAAAGACACACATACAGTATATATTTTGAAAATATTTACATTTTTATTATATATAAATATATTTAATATATAAACAAAACATTTTCATAAATATATACATGCATATGTGTGTATTTATATACACATAATAAATATGCACAGTACACACATATGTTAAGTACACAAAAACTTTTGGATGTATGCAAATAGCATTCCTCACATGAAATGCGAAAAAAAAAAAAAAAACTCAACTCACAGTTGTTTTCAGAGTGATTTTAATTGATTTCCATGATCCTCAAATACACATAAAAATATAGAGCACATTTTACATGTTGTGTAAAATAGTATATATTTTATTTTTATATTTATTTAGAATTTAATGGTTGCTTTTGTTTTATAATTTAATATACAAATAGCATTCTTCACATGAAAATCAAATAAAATTGAACGCACAATTGATTGCAGTGTGATTTTAATGCATTTCCCTGATTAGCAAATACACATAAAAATATATAGCATCCATAAATGTTGAGTAAATTAGTATATATGTTTGATTTTATATTTTTAGAATTTAATTTGTATTTTTTGTAATATAATTCTTTTTAAGCATATTTATCACTTTTTTACTCAGCTTGTCACAAAACAGTTCTGTGCTAAAAAAATATTTTATAAGGGAGCATAATCTGCTTAATAATCATTCTGCTACCTTTTGGAACAGGCTCCTCGTCTGAAGAGTATCTGATGTCTTAAAATGCTGCCTAGGTAGGCAGCTCACTAGGTTTTGGAACAAAGCTACAGTGTTCTTTTTCATACTCTCCTGAAATACAGCACTTCATATCATTTTTTTTGTTATGTAGTGAATCATGTTGGGCTTATAAAGAGGCTCTTGTGTCCGCTCTCTCTCTCTCCCCGGGACGCTCTAAGAGTGCAGCAGCAGACAGTGGAACATAAAAAAGAACTCATGCATTTTTAAGTGTCCCGATCACAGCCCTGATTGTAGATTTATACATGCTTGACACATTTTCACTCCGCCAGGCTGCTGAAAAGTTAAACATGCATATTTATTGCGGTCTGCTCAGTATCAGAGTTGGCCGTCTGCAAAAAAACTTGTTGCGGTGTTTGCCGAGCTTCTGCACATGGTGGATGGCGACTCATTTCCAATGCTAAATGGATTGACCAATCATGATCGAGTGTGGCGAGAATAAATTTACATCTGAAGAAGTATATTAATTGAGAAAATGAATGTGTGTTTTTGATTGGATTGTGAATGACTTGTTTATATGGCAGGTGGCTGGAGTGGGCGGGGCTGTAAAGAGAGGGATTGGTGATGTCATCAAGACAGGAAAGTTGTTTAGGAGTGGAACAAACGACATTTTAATGAACGATTAGAAACATTTAGTCTCATAATAACATGCAATCATGCATAATTATACTAGAAATGTGTAAATGGGGTCAGTTTGTTCATGCATTTTAAAGCCAGAACATTCAGTCATCACTTCGAGGAAGCAAGTTAGCAGGAAGTGATGCGCTGTGTCGCCAGCGACGCTGCGGAATAGATGGGAATGGGTTTAATATTTTATTGCTTACAAGTGTTGTGTTTTATCAGTGAAACTTTAATAAGGGCCCTGGTGCATTTAGTCATCTGTCAAGTTGTGCCAATCCTCCTCCCGTTTGGCTCTTTGCTTTGTGCGTTTGGCTGAAACGCCAGTTAGGACGTACCCTTCACAGTCAGTTTAGCATGCTGTGTTATTTTTTATAATTCTCATTTCTATCTGGCATTGAATCAGAGTGCGAAATGGCCGCCACACCTACTGTAAGCCGTGATGCACGAGAAAAAGTGTGGAAATACTGTATGTCGGCTCCATCGGTGACTAAATGTGCACGTACCTTTTTTGGACCTGCAATTGTTCTTTTCTAAGTTGCGCCTCATTGGCCAGAGTCCAGCTGACGTGTTTAATAACGCAAAGGTATGCTTATGTGCGTAAAAGAGGGCTTGTCTTGTCTCGTTTCCTGCAAAACCCAGGAGCATTCGGTTGAGCCTGATGGCTGACACGAATAAGGATTTTACATAAATGGTCATAATCTCTCCTGAAGATGGCTGTGTGCAAAGCGGCCGGCTTAACGCCGATAAAGCCAGTCTTTTTGCTTTTTTCCGCTGTGGCGGGGTTTGTATTGCAGTCTGAGGAGACGCATTAAAGGATTGGACTTTTGAAGCTTTTCCTTATTAGGTATATGAGTGTAAGAGGCTTTTCCTCAGCTGTTCTGTTTGGTAAAGCATCCAGCTGCACCTCATAAGCGGTCGAAGCAAAAATTTACTCCTAGGCTTTTGTTTTGCAGTAGGCCTGAACTGCGTTTCCACTCATTTGGGAGCCAAATGATGACTTAAATGACATGTCATGTCTAGTTAAAGTATTTGTTTGAGGACATTGTATGCAGTTTCTTCCATTCATTTTCCTACAAGTGGTCCGTTTCCTGTCGTTCCCCTGCATGACTCAGTCCTGCACCTGTAGTTCTGGCAGAGGAGCACCTGCAGACAGCCACCACACTGGAGGTGTGAGAGACTTCATCTCCCCCTCTGTCTCTTCATCCGTACTCCCCCGCTTCAGCAGGAGTTAACACTGTCTCGCCGTGAGTGCCGTTCGCCCGCTCTAATTCTCTCTGACACTGATGGCTCAAACACGCTCGCTGGTCTTTTATAAAACATGCTACGGCAGATGCCGTCAGTGTGTTTTAGTGGAGCATCAAACGAGAGAATGAAATGTGGTTTTTAACTGTCGTAGGCGTGATTTTTGCCGTATGGCTTTGGTTTGTTGCATCACTTACCCATCGTGTTAATAGTGATAGAGTGTATATAGGACAAGTGTCTTACCATAACAAGACGTTATTGGTTATACTGTTAATACATTTACATCAGAAGATAAAAAATGAAGCATTTCATGCAAATGAAGCAAAAAGGTTATTGCATTTAAACATGAAATGTTACTGCATTTAGACCCGATAACAATGTCATTGCATTTAGATCCAAAGAAAAATGTTATTGCATATAGATGCAAAAAAAAAAGCTGACTGCGTTCAGATGCAAAAATGATATTGCATTCAGATGCAATGACAATGTTATTGCATTTAGATGCAAAGAAATTATTGCATTTAAATGGGAAAAGTAACATTTTATTGTGTTGCATTTACATGGGCAAAGTAACATTTTATTTTATTGCATAGCTATAGATGCTAAGAAAAATTTTATTGCATATAGATGCAAAAAAAAAAAAAAATGCAAAAAGATGCAAAAATGATATTGCATTTAGATCCAAAGACAATGTTATTGCATTTAGATGGGAAAAGTAAAATTTTATTGTATTGCATTTACACGCAAAGAAAAATGTTACATTTTATTTTATTGCAGAGATATAGATGCAAAAATGTTATTGCATTTAGATGCAAACATTTTTATTGCATTTATATGCAAAGAAAAATGCAATTGCACATAGATGCTAATTTGTTTTTTACTGTGCTTAGATGTGCAAAGTAACATTTTATTGCATTAAATCAAATTAATTGTGTGCAATATCATAAGAGACATTTAGTAAGAACGTAAATATGATTTGTTTTAATTTCATGTTGTCCTTGCTGTCCTGAATGTGCTCCTGAACATAGATGTAGACCAGAGATTGCAAGTGAACACAGGTCTGTAATTTCTGTTGGCATTTGGACATTTTTATTCAATCATTCTTTGTTTCATTGCACAAAAATAGCAGATAAATCAATATTTATATGATCTAAGATAACTCTTCAAACAAATTTTGCATATTTTTGTGTTGATTTTAGGGGAAGCTCCAGAATTCTGTGTGATGAATGTAAACATGGTAAATGTGTTAAATGGAGTAGAGAGGACATGGTGTCTCAGTACACAGGCTCCTGCATATATACAGGCTGTACTGGGATTACTGGGTGGCTTTTTTAGCTGATGATGTGACGGGACTGAGTTTTATTCATGATCTGAATCCTGACGCTGAGTAATTTAACTGATTGCCAGAGCAGTAATATTGGTGTGTAATCCTAACTGCTGAACCCTTTTTATTCATTCATGTTAATGGCATATTAGAGGATTTCATCCTCTCGTGATTGCTATGGTTAGTTACCTCAGGTGCATGGAAATGTCCACTGGGTACTTGCTAACCTGCTTTAGTCTTTTTAATATAAAGTGAGTGGTATGACCAAAATCTTAAATCACAGTATGAATAATTAAAATATATTTTTTAAAGAAATGAATACTTTTATTCAGCAAAAACACATTAAAGTGAAAGCGAAGACATTTATGATGTTAAAAAAGTGATGTTTCCACAAAAATATGAAGCAGCAAATTGCATATTGAATTGCATACTGGAGTAATGATGCTAAAAAATTCAGAGTTGAATCACAGGAATAAATTACTTTTTAAAAGCTATTACAGTAGAAAATGGTTATTTAAAATCGTAAAATTATTTCAATATATATATATATTTTTTTTTTACTGATTTTTGATCAAATGTATGAACCCGTGGTACGCAGAAGAAACATATTTTAAAAACATTAAAAATCTGTTTTTAAAAAAAAAACATTTTAAGAAGTTTTAAAACAAAACAAAACTTGCTTCTGTATAATATTAAACAAAAATAATTTGGTAATGGCTGTTTTTTTTTTTTTTAAAGAAGCCTGTTTCCACCACAGTGGGAAAAATATGCATTTATAAATACAATGATATAATAATAATTTATTTTCTGCATTGTGACTTACATGTCATAACAATTATACAATTATGACTTTTTCTTCTCATAGTTGCAACTTTATTTCATATTTAACAACTCAATCTCACAATATTATACAGTGACCCTCATTTTTTACTAAATAAAATTAAAAAGGCCTAAATTAGCTAATCCATTTAATTAATGCATTCAGTTTTCTTTCTTTTATTTTCTATTTTTTTTCATTGCTCTCACGTTAAAACATCATAATGCAGTCGTGGCTCTAATGGCAGCAGTAAATGTAAAGATGCAGAAGAGCTCTAAAGTTTATCATCTATGTCTCAGGCTGGATTAGGTTGTAAACACGTGCAGCTCATTTGCATTCGCTCTGTGCACACATTATCTTTTCAGCGCAGTTCTCTGGTTCTGTCTCTCTCATGGTCTCTTTCTCTGTGTAATGTGCTCACTAATTATAGCTCGCCTCTATCCCTCTCCAGCTGTGGTCTGGGAGGTTGTGTATGTGTGTGTGTGGATGGGTTCAGCCCTTTATACACTGATAGCACAGGGTTACGGCAGCCCGGGCCTCATTTAGCAAATGATTAATTCAATTAGGCAGCCAGGACCTCAGGTGGAAAAGAAAAACCTGGAGGCCCTTCGCGTCCCTGAAGCCCTCCGAGAGGCGAAACGGAGGAGATCTGACCCGCTTTTACCGCACTAATGGAGGATTCAGGGTCCTGACACACATTAGCGTTGCATTCAGACTGCTGTTTTCAACACAACACAACATTTACCTGATCATTAGCAGGAGAGCCATCTGCCACCGTTACTCCGTGTTCAGAGGCTTTTTGGGACGCGCAGGGATTGAGTGGTGTATTTGAGCGGCACAGATCACGGATAACAACCGCATATTGTATTAAAGAAAACTCTGCCGGTCATGAATGGGGTTTTTTGGCATGAATGGTAGATTAGGATGTCAAGGGTTAATTTTCAGTTCAGAATTTGTGCTGTTGAACATCAGGCCAGTCATAGAGTGGAAATGAATCATGATAGTTGATTAATCGCCCGGAACTAGTTGATTATTAAGTTTTCCTCGATTATCTAGAGTTGTGTGCTTTATTTATTGTAATGAGCTTTTGCTGTTAGACACTTTGCATGATTAAAAAAAAACCTTCTCAGAAAAGTTGCATCTTTGAATTTAATTTAAAATTTAAAATTTAAACATACTAATGCTAATTGATCCACCCATTTTTAAAATTTAAATATTGACTAATTTTTTTTTTTTTTCGACTGTGTGTGTTTTTGTGACTTTTTTTTTTTTCCCCAAGTCATGAATGTGTTTATTTTGGCAATGGTCATAGAAGTTTAGGATGCCAAGGGTAAATTTCCTATTCAAAACTTGGGGTTTAGGTCAGCCGTCCAACCATAGAGTAGAGGTGAATCATGAAGGGTGACTAATCGTCCACAAATAGTTTGTCGGTTGTTGAGTTTTTGAGATTATGTAGATTTTTTTTCTTGTTTTTCTAAGTTTAGCATTAGTGCTTTATTTACCATTCTGAGCTTTAGCTGTTAAACTTTGCATGATAAAAAGCCTCTCAGAAAAGTTGCATCATTAAAATCAATTTTAAATTTTAAATTTAAATTTAACATTCTAATTCAACCCGCCCATTCTTTAAATTTAAATTCAGCACACTAACACTTACACTTTTTTTATTTTTGGACTTTTGGATTTTTACTTTTTTTTTTTTTTACACTGGTGATAGATGTTTAAGATGATTATTTACATTTCATGTGGTTTGGGATGTCAGGGGCTAATTTACTTTTCAAAACTTGTGGTTTTGGACATCAATCATAGAGTAGAGATGAATCATGATAGTTGACTAATCATCCACAACTAACTAGCCGATTATTATGTTTTTGGATATTATGTGGATTTTTTTGTCTTTTTATTTGTTTGTTTTGTTTTTATACATTTTAGCACAATAAAACTCTTTCTGCAAAAGTTACATCTTTAAATTCTATATTTAAATGTAATATTCTTCAATATTTTTTCATTCCTTTATTTTATTCCTTTTGCACATTCTACCATGAGTGTATTGTTTTTAGGATTTTAAGAACTAGTCAACTTAAAAAAAAAAAAAAAAAAAAAAGATGTAATGAATAATTATAGCTCACCTATTTTTCTTTACAGCTTAATTGGGCAGCCATGACCTCAAAATTTATATGTATGTTGTTCAGTATTTAAATTTAAAATTTAAATTCAAACCCAACCATTCTTTAAATTTAAACTCAGCTCTGATGAATTCATTATTGATTATTTATTTATTTATTTATGCACAATCCAACCTGTGTGTTGCATGTTTCAGATTTTTCAGATGTTTCAGGATTTCAAGTTTAAAAAAAAAGTATTTTTGGGGTCTATTTTTTTTCTTCTAAAAAAACTAAAAAACTGGAGTTTTATATATTCAACTGTCAGAGTTTAAATTGAGCTACATTTAATAGCTTCAGGTAAAAAAGCGAGCTGCGGTTCATCATTGTACCTATTAATCTGCGTCCACGTCCTCTCTAAGTGGGTTCTTGTTGAGAATAATCTGCAAAGTAGATCAGACTTTATTCTGATGACTTTATTCTGAAAAGTCTGGCTGTGTGAGCTCAAGACACCTGTAAGGATTGCCATCTGAAAATTACAGTAACTAAACCTGTTCTTTTTAAGAGGTTGGTATGAAGTAGACTTTTGGGACTCATCCTTCGAGGCCGAGCAGTTTCTACACGCTGATGTAGGTGTGCGGTCCGCCCGAGTCCATCTCAGCCCTGAGCTCTGCTCTTGATGGCGGGGCTATTTTCAGCAGATGGATGGGTCAGATAGGGGAGAGATGCGTGCTTCCGATGCCTCCCCCGCACCCTGCACCAAACGCCGAGGTTAATTATGGAGGTGTCAGCAGCCAGAGGAGGAGAACAGAGAGAAGAAAGAGCGAGAGGAGGTTTATGTACAGGCAGGAGTGGGATCCATCCCTCCCACATGCTCTCCCAACGATGCTCTTAATCTCACACACACTCACACAAAAGCATCACCGTCACAGTTATATGTAATTATACAGTCCGATCCCACACGCTCCCACTCGCGGAGCCCCAGAGCGCGCACGACGCCCGATTGTCACGGTAACGTATATCTATATCGTGAGAGAACATCACATTCAGTACAGAGCGTTCAAACACTTCCTCCAGCAGAAAAAAAGATGTGCATTATGTATTATGACTGAGTAATACATTATATTCACAATGACTGATTATGATGAATATTTATGCGTATATATTTGAAAATTTGTCTGTCTGTAAATTTCTAGTTTATACCCTTTTCATTTATAAGTTTTGTAACCGAGTGGTCGTAGAAACCGAGATGTATGGTAATGTATGTGACCAATTAGAATTTGAGTTTGATTTTGAGTTTGAATTTGAATTTAAGGTTAAATTTAAATTTGAGTTTACATTTGAGTTTGAATTTGAATTTGTGATTGAGTTTGAATTTGAATTTGGGTTTAAATTTGAATTTAATTTAGAGTTTTCTTGGAACAGTGAACAACCTCATTAGTAAAAATGTTTGTATGTTTGAATCATTTCAGTGAATCAGTTCAAACTGTCAATTTAAATTTAGCAATTTAATTATTTGTCTGGATGGTCACTCAGAAATGTTTTTGGAAATACTGTGGTATTTTTTCATTCATAATTTTTTGTATAAAAAATATTTTAAAAAATCATTAAAAATATTCTATTAAATTAAATAATTTGTAAGTTTATACTGGTGCATTAAATGCAAATAATGAAATGTGTCAATTTGAAGAACATATTTTTAAACTAGATTTTTACTGTATTTTAGTTCTTGCATTAAACATTTTAAATCAAATTAACAATTATGGCAATTTCCAAGCAAATTCATAATTTTCAAGAAAATGCATTTACATTAATGTATTTGGCTGATGCTTTTGCATTGCATTCTTATGCATTGAACCCATGTCCTGAAATGCAAAGATATATAATGAATATCTTCAAAATATTGAGAATTTTTTTTTTTTTTTTTTAGCTATATCGCTCAGCTGTACTGTATGCAGTGTTGTTGTTACTAAACTCTGAGGGGCCAACCTGACTTGGTTTCCTGTGATTGTTGTTGGCCAAAAGGCAGACTGAATGTGTGTGTGTGTGTGTGTGTGTGTTTGTCAGGTCACAGACAGTCAAGGGAAGGACACAGAAACTGCATGGGGTCTGGACCTCTCCCTCAAAACACCGGGAAATGTGTCACAGCTGTTTCTGTTGCACCGCAAAGCAATTGAAAGAACAAATTTTACATGCAAGAGCAAACTGTGCACATAACGCAGTATTATTGTGTCTGTATTGAATGTCCGCAAGAGAGAAGAAATCATTGTTATTTACAGCGTTAATAAAGAGCCGCCGTCCATACGGTTTACCCGCAAGGATTTTCTTTGATGTAAGATGCTAAGCTTTAAAAGATAATGAATCCATTTATCAGCAGAAACTATTTCTGTTTAGACAAGCATCGCTAATGCTATTTCTCACATGTGATTCGAACAAACTACTAACTGTAAGAATTAGACATTTGGTACAGACATAAATGATACCTCAAGTTTTGCCGTTTATTGAGTGTTCTGTAACTTTTATAACTGATCATACTTACAATGTAGCCTGGCGGATGATAATCAAGCGAAAAAGTCACATAGACTTAGATTGAAGTAGGGAACTGAGACAATATCTAGGCATTATGACTGACCCAGTAAGCAACCACCTAGAACACCCTAGCAACTGCAAAGTGACAAGATAAAAGCCTCTCAGAACAACATAGCAACTCAATAAATAAAGCTTAATGCTGTAACAACTGCATAGCAAAGCAATAAAACCCTCTTAAAACACACTAGCAACTGCATTGCAATGTGAAAGTAAAACATCCAGAGCACCCTAGCAACCACATAGCAACAAGATAAAAACCATTCCATGGCAACAGCATAATAACATGCAAAAAAAACCCAAAATACCCTAGCAACTACATAGCAACAAGGTAAACACTGAAAACCAGTCAGAACACTATAGCAAGAGCATGAAAAACACTTGTGCCATAGCAGCTGTGTAGCCATGCAATACAAACCCCTCAAAATACCCCAGCAACTGCACAGTATTTGTGGGAAAAAAAAACACCCAGAACACCCTGGCAACCACATAGTAGCAAGACAAAAACCACGTCATGGAAACAGCATAGCAATGCGATTTTAAAAAAAACAAACAAACAAACACAAAAAAAAAAACACTCAAACACCAAAGCAACCATGTAACAACATGAAAAAGCACCCAGAATACCCTAGCAACTACAAAGCAGCCATATAAAAACTAAAAACAACTCCACACGCTATAGCAGTATAACAGTATAAAAACCTGTGCCTCTTAGCAACCATCTAGCCATCAATGTGCAAACTTAAAATATGCAAGCACATAGCAATGTGAAGAAACAACCAGAACACCCAACATTTGTGTCATAGCAATAGTGTAGTCATTCAACTGGAAACGCCCTAACAACGACCCAGAACACCCTAATAATCCCCTAGCAACCACCTAGAACAACAACATATCAATTTGGAACCAGAGCACTCAGACACCATAGCATAGTCAATAAAGCACCACTTAATATTTTCTTTAGAAAATTTAAAAAATGTAGTTCACTTCTGTATTTTCAATCAAATGATTGACTGAATGGCTTTAGTTCTTTTTTTTTTTTTTTAAGAAATCACTTTATTTTTTGCCTTCTTGAGTCTTTCAGTAAGCTGGAGTGATGTAAAATGTGTGACAGGAAGCTGGTGTCGCTACGCATGAGGATCTTTAACAGGAGAAAGTGTCAGAACGCAGGAGAGGCTGAAATGAATAGAGCGAGAGGCGATTACCCAGGAGCACTTGGATCCGCGTGAACGGCACTCGCCAAAGCCAAACCGCCCACGGACCCTGCACCCGCTGCACTGCAAAAAAAAATCACTCTCTTAATCAGTATTTTTGTCGTTTTCTTGTAGAAATATCTATACATTCTAAAAAAATAGTTGAGAAGCGAAACTGCATGAGATAATCGGACGAGAGGACAAAAGACGAGGGGGAGGGAGATAAATGTAGGACAGAGGGATGGAGGGGATAGTGTCTTTGCTCCTTCATGTGGTGAAGGACGAGGTGCATGTGGCCCACAGCAGCTGGTCTGCCGGGAGACGCTGAAGTTTGACCCTGACGGAGAAGGAAAGGGAGAAGGGTACGGAAAGAAAGGGAAGGAGAGAGAAAGAAGAGACAAAGATGAAGTGAGAGTTAAGGAGGAAGGTGAGAGGCTGTAGACCTGAGAAGATCTTGAGAAAGATAAAGAGGGACTGAAGAGGATTGTACGTGCCCTACATATTTATACCCTTTAGTAGAGGAAGGATTGAGGAACAGATTGTCACATCGCCATGAGGAAAGGACACGAGAACACTCTGCCGTCCCTCATGTGTTCCTCTCACACATGAGGCAAGGCAGAGCAGAGACAGGACGGACAGAACGACATGTGAGGGATGACAGTCATTAGTGGACTGTGGAGGGAAAGTGTGTGTCGCAGCGTGAGGCTGGGTGGTGATGGATATAAATATCTGAGCACTGTTGTTTGGGGAGTTCAAGCGGGAAAAGCCCAGGCTTCCTGTCTGACCGCTATACCAGCAGGATGGGAGTTCTGTTGCACACTTATAAATTCACAATACCCTAAATGCATGTTGAATTTCAGTGCACTTATTGAAACGCTGTAAATGAATATGGTACTACACAATGAATGCATTAGCGGACTAATGCATTTAAAGATTTTAAGTGCTAGAAAGCTGCTCCTTCCATGAGTGGCACTAGTGCACACTTACATAAACACTCTTCGATTGGTCAAACTGCTTGACAGCTACACATACAAACACCTGCTGCCAGTGAACAGTTAGTCCGGATTTGTGTCGTGCATTTCCTACGCTGTTATCAGAAGGCGCAGAGTTAATTTAGCTGAAATAATAGCAAATCACTAAAGATGCGATGATCATTTATCTGTCAGTGAATCAGGCTTGTTGAGCTCTTCCATCACCGGCTCCACCGCAGATGTTATCTGGGTTTTCAAGAGCGAAGGCGACATCCCGAGAAGAATAGCAGTGAAGTTTGTTCTGTATGTGCGAAAATGTTATGTGAAGAAAATTCCATGCATGTGCATTGTTGGACATTTGTTAGTAAATAAACTAGTGAGAGTTTCAGAAGTGTTAACAAGAGTTTATTTTTCCCACTCTTGGTCCAAATGCGTCCATAGTTGAAGAAACACCCATATATAGCTGGATCTGCCCACGGGATATGTCCACCTACCTCTTACTTCCATTTCTTCCCCATGATCCGGTCACAAGTGTGATGTATGTGCTGAGTTTGCGTATGTGTGTGTTTGTGTGTCGTTTTCCTGCCATTGTCAGTGGGTGTGTGTCAGGCTGTAGTGACAGAGCTCAGGGGCAAATGAGAGAAACGTGTCTCCATCCGGCACACACATGAACACATAGTCACAACAAGATCACAGACACACACATACAAAAAGGGAACCTGAGGGAAATCGGCCCCAACACGTTTAAACTGGGTGACTAATACTCTGACCACATTTATTCAGGAAACATTAGCGTAATAGTTTGGAAACTGCATCCTTGCCTCGGGACAGGGTAAACAGCCAAAGCATTCAAAGTAGCTGGGTCAGAAAATGTTTAATTCTTTCCTGAATTGCAGCAGGTATGATACTGAAACCAGCACTTTGTTTCTCTGGGAACTTTTGGGGTCATAGTAGAAGTCCTTGGACCCCTGTTTCAAGGACAAAGTCCTCAGGAGCACAATGGTGATTATTTGTTTCTTGTTGGGTTCAGTTTGCAACCTTCCGGATACTGTTTTCCACTTGGTGGGACTCCTGTGTGCAGTAACCAGAGGGTTGCAGGTTTGAACCCACCATGAAAACATTAGGAATCCCTCTGTCCCAAATCTGACACATATGCGTAAGAGGACTTGTGAGACACCTGCTTGCTGCAATTCGATAAACGGATAACAGGACGTGTGCTAAAAATGAAGTGCTGTTAGTATGTTGTGGGATGTTCTTATCTGGAATTGCCTCTTGATATACTGTAGTGTTGTTCTGTTCGCCACGTTGTTATCAGGACGCTGCTGGCTTCAGATAAAAGCACGAAGATTGAATTAATGCTAATCACCGATCTGCCCGAGATTCCTCTCAGGCTTGGGGTCTCGCGGGAGCTCTGCATACACGTTGATTTTGTTACACTTATTACCTTTGGCACAACTTCCTCTCGCTCGTGTTTCTTCACCTCCCCCCACCCCCCCAGTGCTGAGTCTTAGATCATAATCTCTGGAGTAAGAGGGAGGCATGAGAAAAAAAGTCCATGTCAAGGACTTTCTACTCTGATGAGAATGAGAAGAGGAAGAAGGATTGTGCTGTGGAGCGCCAGTAGCCTTGAGGAAGTCGGTAATGGTGAGGCTCAGAGAAGCTGTCCTTCAAGTGCATGTTCGCCAGGGCCCCGCGGGTGGGAAGGATCACAGCGAGCACACTGACCCAGTTAGAGAGCTACAAGGAGGGACTGAGTGAGGCAGAAGTAAAGAGAAAAAAGCGAGAGTGACAAGATCAGACTTTTTCTGCAACAGATTGTGTCCAGATCATTCATTACTTGGTTGACATTCTCTTTCAGCCTTGTTTTTGCTCTTTCTTAATTACAGGTCAATTCAAGAAAGAACTTGCTGGCGTATGTCAGCAGATCCATGACTATTAGATTTTACATAATCAGGCTGCTCACAAAAGCTTTGCATCATCAGAGTGTGAGGTCACCGAAATAAGTCACATGCTGTAGAGTCACTAGATTGCGACTCGATCAGTCTGGGCAGAGCAGAGAGCCAGTGAAATACTCTGACAGATCCCTGGATAAAGTGTCCCTTTGTAACAGGTTGCCCATAGATTGTCTTGCAGAAGGTCAACTTGGGTTACATAATGGAGCTTAAAATAGCTCGAAGTGCTAGACGTGGGACTGACCTTGTGGTTTGGATCTCGGGGGCTAATGATGCCAATGATGATTGTGAGAGATTCTTGTCTGTCTCTGGTGACAGGACAGGATCTGACACCCGTACACACCTCCGGGTTCTCAGGTATCCTCCATCAGGTCTCAGCTATCTGACGGCCTGATGATCTCAGCGCCGCATGGGCAACGGGAGGGTGCGTTAGGCGTGCTCTGGCTGTAGCAGGCAGCCATGTGTAACAGTGATGTCAGCCTACCTTGCAGTGGTGGAAGCGAGCCGTCTGCTTGCCCAACTTCGGATGCTGCTGGACAAGAGGTAGGAAGCCCCCAGAAAGTTAGGAAAGGAGGATACAGGCTGAGAAGAAGAAATGGAAGGATGATCAGGGCCCAGAAGACTGTAGAGGAGAGCCGATTATGCGGGAAAGGGCGGAAGCGGAAAGTGACATGGTACCACAGGCTTCTCGGCTACAGGTTAGTGACAGTTTTGTGGAGTGCTACATATCTCCTCAGCAGCAGAACTCTACTCTTTTACTTCTCAGACCGAGAGTGGGTGGCGCGGAGAGATGATATCATAGCTGTGTATGTGGGTTGACACCTGACTTTAAGCGTGGAGGGAGTTTTCATCCCACACGCAACTACAAAACCTAATTGGCCGAGACAATGGGAGCGGGGACAGAGATTATGATGCTGACAACAAGATTTAAAACTTAAATACACCAACGGTGGCGTGTGTTGGACTGTTGCCATGGCTACACAGGAGGGATGATATTACCGCAGGGTGTCGTGGGAGGGAGCGGCCGCTAAATTGAACACACATCCCCGGCACTCGCACATGTAAACCCTCTGTCCGTCCCTTCACTTGGATAAACAGGAACTCGCACAGCAAATTAACACCGGCCGATGATACATGTCACACACATGCACATCATCCTTCTGCAATCTCTCAGTGAAGCCAGACCTCTGTCAAAGCTGGTTTTAGTAGAACTAATTCCATTATAGCAGTCTCACTGATTGCTCTTCCTGTCTGTTTCCACCGGCTCTGGACGGTATGTGGCGTATCCTTTATCTCAAATTGTGTTCCATTCTGCCTGCGCGGTGTGCACTCAGTTGATTACTTTCTAGTGAAATGTTCTGCTGTCTACGAAATGACACTGTGTTTACCCAGGACTGATTATGCGGCCTAATGTATGGCGTCTTTAAACAGTGGACATCGTTGATTGATTTGCTTAATGCCACGGAATAATATTAAACAGAAATGCGTTACTCATTTACCTGGCTGAAATGGGAAAGAGGACATTTAGGACTCAACCTCTCTACGTCCTCTACGTTCACTGAGACATGAGAGACTAATGACTTAGTATTCTGGATGTTTTCTAATGAAAGCTTTCTTACTCAGCCCCTCATGTTGCATGTTTCCTTCATGAATGGCCTTTTCCGATGTATGCGTCATCTTATTCAAAACATTTATGTTTTACGACGTAAATGTCAAATTACTCCAAGGAGAACGACGTTGTTGAGATCTACTCTGAAACCCTTTTGTCAGGAGAAAAATCTGAGAACTCAAATCTTGTTTCGTCTCCAAATTGAGATGTTTAAGAGAACCTGGTTTTGATTGTTCTCGCCTACGCATGTATGACACATTTGTTTATGTATATTTGTTGTCGAGTTCCTGGCCTTCACCGCATTTCGTCACGGTGGCATGTTTCCAACGCACATGTCATCCGCCAGTGGCTCTATTTTTAGCTCGGAGGGTAAAGGTGCGTGATCCCGTGGCCCTGGCTCGCTTTACAAAAGAGCTCGTAACTGGACTCTCACTTGTGTTCTTTCTGAACGGGATAATTTTAGATGAGGATTTGAAACTTTCAGCAGGGTGTCAGGTGTACGGCCCACCGTTTCCTCGCCCGTTGTTCTTTTCACCCCCTGCCTCCGTTGCTTGTGTCGTGAGTGTGTGTAAAATTATACACCGAACGTTGGGTCACTTTCAACCTTCGCTTCAAAAGGGACGGCCATATGGTGGTGTGTGTTTACTATGTTAAATACTGAACTCTTTGGAGGAAGGTCAGGTGGCAGCAGTTTTGAGGAAGGAGTTTGGAATTCACATGGAATTCATGTTCACTTTGACATATTAGTAGACTTAGCTTTTTAATGCAGGTGTTAATGTACTTGAGAAGCGCTTTAGCCCCAGTATCCCATAAAACTCCTGAAACTTATTTGCTCTCTTTGTGTTTGTACAGGCAGTGTGGGTCTTTTGTGAGGGCCATACTGGCATTAATATAAGTTTGAGAGTGTCTCTGATACTGGCATGGGATGATGGCTAATATGGAAGAATGACAGACAGAGGAAGCGAACACACGATACTGACTCATGCAAGTCCCTTGCTGAGACACGAGCACACACACATTGTATCTAAGAACAGTCTTCATACCATATGAGGCAGAGGCTCTCTTTGCATGCAGGGAATTATGGGAACTTCCTGGCCAAGCAGACTGGTTAACAGATTGGTCTGGATCATTTTGATACTGGCACAAGGTAGACGACCATCTCCTGTTGCGTGTGTTTGTAGTGTGTCCCCGCTTTAGCTCCACAATGACTAGTCCTTTTATGTGCAACAGCAAGGAGCTTTAGCCCAGATGTCAAAACCTTCAGTCCAGCAAGGTCTCATTATTTTCTCTTGAATGCATTTACTCTTGGGCTGAAGCTATTTGTGGTTGTTCTGCTCCGCAGGAAAGCCATCTCGCGGTCGGGCCTCCAGCATTTGGGTCCAGCGCACAGTCCCTTCCCTGCCCTGAGCAATGGACCAGCCAAGGAGCTTCGCAGCACAGTGGACTGGAGCGTAAGTGTTCTTCATCTGTCTTTCTGTGTGTCTTATCAGCTCTCCCATAGTAGAAAATGAAATGTCCACCTAACAACCTTCCAAATTACCCTTGCAAACACCTAACAACTGTCCAGTGTTGTTTTAGTAGTATTTATATCATATTATAATATTTAATAATATTTTGACTTGTTAAAGATAAGAGTTGTGCATTAGTTTTGCACATATCAGCACATTCGGACGGGTGGGCGCGGTTAGTCGTGGGCAGGTCCCGCAAAGACCGTTGGCATGGCAAAAGAGAGACTCGTTAATCCAGGTGCTGTGTGTACAGATGGAGACTGCTGAGGGGGCGGAGCCCAGCGGGGCGCTTCCTGTGCGTCTTTGCTGGCCTTTCCTTCCCCGCTAGTTCCCGACGTGACCAGCGCAGCCATCAAACATTAATGCGCCTTCCTAAAGCTGCTAAGTGTGTGTGTGAGTCGGTGCTAATTGAAGCCTCACATAACAGTGACGTTGTTGCTTTATGAAATACATGCGTGTGTGTGTGTGTGTGTGATTTGAATATGCGTTATCTGAATGTTTTTGTACTTAAATGCTTCTATGCTTTGCATAAGTCTAGCTTTATACTATGTAGATTGTTTCAAAGTGGCTCCACAGTAATAAACAAGAAGTATTCATAGTGTAAAATTATTCATTAATGAACTTAATACAGTTGCAATAATGTCATTATTTAGTTCTGTTGAGTTAAATTTAGTTCAATAACAGAGTGTTGCAAAGTTAATTAGATATAAAGCAAACTCATAACTACAGCGTAAAAAATATTTTTTAAAGTTATCAGAGTATGTTTTATGAAAATCTTCCTACTTAAAAATTTCATGTTTAATTTAATGTGCTGCTTGCTGTTTCTTTATAATGAATTGTAAAATTTACTAGCAATTTCTGGTTGAAAATGTATAAAGCATTTCTACAGAAAATAGTAGTGTCATTATTTAACTCAGTTCAGGTTAGTTTTGATTTAGTTTAGTTTAATAATACTGCAAAGTTCATTAAATTGTGAAAGAAGCTTAATTTAGCTATATTATAGCTATATGTATAACTAAATGTGTTGAAGTTGAAATGTGTGAAGTTGTCATTAAAACCATACACCATGATGTTAATCAGTTAGTATAAGGGTATTTTTGTATAAATGTAACAAGTATTTTTGTTTTGTTTTCCTGACAGAGTAAAATTTTCCATGTTAAATGCATATTTGCTAATTTTCTGAGAATTTAATAGAGTGCACTAGCATGCGGATGTTAGCCTTAAAGCTAACAGACATGGACTGTCAGTGTTGCCAAGTCGCAGAATTGGGCTGCTGTAACACTGTTGCTGCATTTTTTTTCCATGTCTGTAGGTTAAAGCAACCCCAATAACATTATATTTAGCCCCTGGAATGCAAACTGTACCGGGGAACGTGTATTTTACCCAACTGGGCTACTTTTGGGTTTGTTTTGAGTAGCAATTGGGCAGGTTTTGTTTCGAAAACTTGGCAACCCTATGGACTCTCATTTTGAAGGCTTTGTACATTTGGCATGCGTATATGCTCATTTTGTGAACTTTTAAGAGTGCATTAGCATGCAGAATTGAGCTTCAAAGCTAACAGACATGGACTATGTCTCATTTTGACTGAGACTGTGCCCTAATAATTGCATTTGTTGGTCGCATATGTTATTGACAATGGTTACAAAAGTAACCATTACAATCTAAAGTAAGAAGGCCTCATTATGAACAACTGCATGCGTGAAGGTTGTCATTACAGCCTTATATTGCTACATGCTAATTAGTTAATGTAAGGGTTTTTTTTTTATTCTAGAGAGCATTTGATCAATATTTTTAAACTTTGCTTTCCTAAAAGAGTAAAATTTTAAACAGGGTTGCCAGGTTGCCTGGGGTTGCTTCAATTCACGGGCATGAAAAACAACCCACGGCAGCCTTGCTAAAGTAGCCCAGTTCCGTGGGAAAACTGTGGACTTGGCAACACTGATTTTAAATGCGTAATAGCTAATTATGTGAACATATACAAGTGTATTAGCATACAGACGTTAGTTTCAAAGCTAACAGACATGTGCTGTGTCTCATTTTGAAGGCTGTGCCCTCAAGTTGTCAGCTGCGTACGTGTTTGATACTCAGAAAAGTAACCATTACAGTCCAAAGTATGAAAGTTACATAGCTATATGTATGTGTATAACTGTATACACGGAGGTTGTCATAATAGCCATATTTTGCTACTTGCTAATTAGTAGATAAGGGAGTTTTTTAAATTCGAAAAAACATTTGATCAATTATTTTAATTTGCTTTACTGAAAGAGTAGAATCGTGAATTTTATATGCATATATGCTAATTTAGTTAGTATTTATAAGTGCATGCATGTCAGCTTCAAGCTAACAGACAGGGACTATGTCTTATTTTGAAGCCTGTGCCCTCAAGTTGTCACATTTGTCTGCCCCATATGTCATTGACACTGACTCATTTCAGAAAAGTAATTATTATAACCTAAAGTAAGATAGAATTACATACGTTTTTATGCCTCACAAGGAATAACAGTAAGATTTATAGTGGTTGCTTTTCTGAAATGAGATGTATGTGACCTCCAGACAGCATTTCCAGAGACATAAGACACAAACATGAACTAAAAGCCACAGAACTTTTAATTTGATGTCTTTATGCACAGGAGAATGCAGTGAACGGTGACCACCTGTGGCTGGAGACGAACTGCTCCGGCGATCTTTGCTATCTGGGCGAGGAGACGTGCGTGGTCAAGATTGCAGTGAGTATAACGTGGTTAAACAGGTTAAAACGGGCGAGAGAAGTCAGACGGTTGCTGTATTTGCAGGGCGAGTTGAAGGCAGAGGAGAGAGTGTCATTAGAGCGTTTTAGCACTGACATTTTCTTTCATGAGATAATATGAGGCTGGTGTGTATTGAAAGGAAGAGGCAGCTATTAGTCTGAGAATGTACAGCAGGTAAAAGGATTTTGTTAGGCTTTTGTTAAAGCGCGGCGCCACACTCTGATGTTTTCAAGAGCCGTGGCAACTCTATTATTGCCACTTCAAGCAGTTGGCAAAATCCTTCCTTGCCTCAGAGGAAGCTTTTTACAGCTGAAGATGAGAGCATATACCTCTTACAATTGAATTTTAAGATGCCTCGTTGATGTGTGCTTTTGCTCTGTGACAAATTGCTGTGTGTTTTGTGCTGTTCGGTTCTCTTTAAGAAGTCGGCTCCCCGGAGGAAGTGTGCTGCCTGTAAGATCGTGGTCCACACGGCGTGCATCGAGGAGCTGGACAAGGTGAGCCGAGGCAGAAATATCTTTTTAGTTCTCATGCATCATCGGTACGCCCTCCACAGATGAACGCTGACGTTCATCTGTTCAAACAGACATCAGGAGGATGATGAAATCGGATGAGAGAGTATAATCTAGGTATTGCAGTTATGGTTTTTAGGATCAGGAGTTGTGGGTCCCTGCTGTTGCAGTGTTTAAAATATATTTGTCAGTGCAGTTGCATAAATAGATAGGGGGAAAAATATCAAGGGTAACAGGATAATATATCACAATATATATTGTCTTGCTGGAAATTTTATGAATGTTTTACTAACTATGTTGTTATGTTTGTTTTTGGAGTTTATGCAATTGGATATATAAGACATTTTTCAGAATTATTTAATATTTCAGAGATTACTTTTATGTTTTTAATTTTAAAATGGTGATAATGAACAATAATAATTTAAAAATGTGATAATAAACAGATAACTCTGTTTTTAAAAATGTTAATAAATAATGTATTTTTTATTCTGCATTCCAAGTAATATCAATCAAACTGCAGTTGGGTTGTTTTAATTAATAATATAATAAAAACTTTTAAAAAATGAGTTATCTGTTTTTGCAAATAAACTCTTCATAAATATGTATATATAATTTCACATTGTATATATTACAATACTAATATTATATTACAATTTATGTATTTATATTCATAATACATAAATATAAGTAATAATATAATATAATGTTATAATAAATATTTCAGTAAAATTGCATGAAAGAATATCCAGTTAAATAAGTTGCTGAAATTTTAATGAAAAATGGCTTGTATTTTACTAAATATAATATAATATAATATAATATAATAATATTTCCATTTATTTATGAGTGCTATTGCATGAGTAGACAACATAAATATCAAGTTAACAGTATATATCGAAATCTAATTTTTTTGCTGAAAATGTAATGAAAAATACTTATAATAACAATGTGGTTATGTCTGTTTTTAGTTTAATGAATTAAATATATCATTTCCTAAAACAATTAGTAGTAATAATAATAATAATATATATATATATATATATATATAAAAATATATTAAAAAAAAAATATATATATATATATTTTTTTTATAAATCTAATTTTTAAAAATATTTTTTTTTGCTGCAAATGTAATGAAAAATACTTGGAAAAAAAATAGTAAAAATAATAATAATATAGTGTGTGGGTCTGTATTTCACATAAAAAATTGACAATTTCAGTCAGAAACTGCTAGTAAATTTCACAGATAATTACAAAGTAGAAAGTTTTGTTTATGTAAAACGTAATTCAATGTTTGTTAGATTTATAAAACAAATATATAATTAATTAATATTTATTTTAAACATTAAAAATATATTTTCTTTTTTATTTTGAAAGAATATTTACTTTAAATACAAATAAATAATAAATATTTAATAATTCTACTTTATTCTCTTTCATTCTCTCCTCATAGATCAACTTCCGCTGCAAACCCACCTTCAGAGAGGGTGGCTCTCGATGCCTTAGAGATGTGAGTCCACCTCATCGCCACACGACTGTAAATCATGCTTCACACTGAAATTTATCATATACTCATTACAATCCATGTGCTATGGCAGAATGAACCCTTTTTGGCACATTTACATGTGACCTGTTGTGTCTGTTTGCGATAGCAGAACATTTTAAGACATCACTGGGTCCATCGCCGGCGACAAGAGGGGAAGTGTCGTCAGTGCGGAAAAGTACGTCATGTCTTCAAGGTTTATTAAAGAACTCACATGCAAAAGTCTAGCATGTTTATGATGTGTTTTACTTTCATTATAGAGTTTCCCACAGAAGTTCTTCCACAGCAAGGAGATCGTGGCCATCAGCTGCTCTTGGTGCAAGCAGGCAGTGAGTGGGAGTTTGTTTAACTTGCTGGTTTATGTAATGCATGCTTGTTTCATCTCTTTCTCTGTTTATCTCTCTGTCCTTCAGTTCCACAACAAGGTCACGTGCTTCATGCTACATCAGATCGAGGAGCCCTGCTCGCTCGGAGCTCACGCCGGGGTCATCGTACCCCCGTCCTGGATCATCAAAGTCAGGAAACCGCAGGTACGCTCAACTCAGACGGTGAAACTTTTCCAAAGTTTTTAGCAGCGCTTATGAGGAGCCCTGAGCCTGAGGTTTATGTGATGTCCTGCAGGAGATGCTAATGCAAAGTGACACCAGATGTGTTTTGAAGCTGCGCTGTATGATCTCAGTTATGCTGATCAGCTTCGGCTTAAATACGCTTTGATGCTGCAAGATTTGATATTAGCAACTGTGTTTCATAAAAGTCGTCTACGTATTTTATATGGAGCTTCTTCCATTGTATCATACACTGCGAAAATGATTTTTAACTCAGTATTTTTGTCTTGTTTTCCAGTACAAATACACACACACATACATGTGTGAATTCTGAGAAAAGTCAGAATTGTGAGATGTGATATTGGAGTTACAACAAAAAATGTATTTTAAATTTAAATTTAAAAGTCATCAAGTTTTATTTTGCCATTTTGAAAAAAAATATATATATAATAATATAATCATAAAAATGAAGTTCACTGCAAACATTTTTTTTCATAATTTAGATTTTATGTCTTTTATAAACTTAAAATAGCGAGATGTAATCTTAGAATTAGAACAAAAAATGTATTTTAAATTTTAACTTTAAAAGTCAAGACAAAAGGAAAAACAAGACAAAAATACTGTTTTAAAAAAAAGGAAAACAAGGAAAACAAGACAAAAATACTGTTTTAAAAAAAATGGCAATGTACACTTAACATCACAGTTTATCTGTTGCCTTGAATGCCGGAATTGAATTCAAAAACTGACCCATCATATCAACAATCATAGCAGATATTTAGACCACACCCGCTCTGATGACACGCTCAGCTATGATTGGTTTTTTATGCATCGATGGGACAGGTTTTTGTCATGTGGCACGTTACTGCTGCTTTCAATTCAGGAGTTACTCAAAGGGAAGTTGCTTGCTTGTATTCAAAGTGTGTTCGGAATAGTTCAACCAAGGGAAATCTTGTAATTATTTTCTCATCTTCATGTCATTCTGAACCCATATGACTTTTTATTCTGCAAAATAAAACATTTTTTGCAGTATGTTCACACTGCTGTTTTCCTTACATTTTCAGTTAGTTCATTTTGGTCTTTTTCTCATGTTTTTATGGTACTTTTTTGCCTTTTTTGGAATTGGACAGTTGTCAGCATTTGCTTTAGTAGGTAAAGCGATTTCTTCATCACCTGGTTCGGAGCAACATAAGGCTGATTAAATTATGAAAAGGTTTTCCTTTTTGGGTGAACTATTCCTTTCATTAAAAAATGAACACTTCTATCAGTAATGGTCAAACTTTAATTAAACTTAGTCCTGCTGGAGTTAGTTTTGGTATGTTTTGGCTTAGTCGGCGTCTCTCTCCTGTGTCCCAGAGCTCATTTAAAAACTCCACTCGACGGAAAAAGCGGACATCATTCAAACGAAGAGCCAGCAAAAAGGGGACGGATGTGAGTAGATCTGATTCCTGTCCTGTCCCTCCTTTTAAATGATGCCACAGTGTTTTCTGAGGGCTTTCTTCCCTTAACTCCTGCTCAGTGATCATCTGTCCCCACAGCTTACTGCAGTGGTGTGTATGTGTGTATTAGTGTGCAAATGTGCGTTTATTGAAGTATAATGAAGTATAATGACTTCTGCAGGAATCAAAATGGCGTCCGTTCATGCTGAAGCCACTGCCCTCACCGCTGATGAAACCAGTGCTGGTTTTCGTCAACCCCAAGAGTGGCGGAAACCAGGTGATGTTCTGTATAAAGAGACTAATGGAGGAATAATGTACAGTCATTATAAAACAATAAACCATCAAAGAGCCATAATGACCGAACGACTGTACATTAATCTGCTTAATATGTGACTACTTGGCATAAATATTTAATTAAAACATAAATGGATACATTATATAAACAATTTCAGATAAAATCAATATTTCATGTCCATTTATTTTATTGTGTGGGAAGAGAGTTAAATGCAATCTGTGTATCTATCAGTCAGTTGGCCTGTCTGGCGTTCTGTCTTTTTCCCCGTCTCTTTGTGGTTGTGTCTACCATCCATCCATTGTTCTGTCTGTGTGTCTATCCGTCCATCTACCTATCTGTCTCTCTGTTGTTCTGTCTAACTTTATGTCTGTCTGCCATTGTATCTAACATGTGTCAGTCTATCTACCACTGTGATATTCTGTCGTTCTGTCACTCTGTCTGACATTCTGCCTGTCTGTCATTCTATTTGTCACTCTCTGTCATTCTGTCTGTCTGTCACTCTGTCTAATGTTCTATCTGTCTGTTGTTTTGTCTCTCATTCTTTCTATCTGTTGGTCATTCTGTCAACCACTGTGTTGTTCTTTCTGTCTGTTCTGTTTGTTTGTTGTTGCATCACTCAGTCGTTCTATCACTGTCATTCTGTATTTATGACATTCTATTTGTCTGTCGCTCTGTCACTCTGTCGTTCTAGCTCTCTGTCTGTCATTCAATCACTCTGTCTGACATTTTGCCTGACTGTCGTTCTGTCACTGTCACTATCTGTCTGTCGCTCAGTCTGTCACCCTGTCTGACATTCTATCTGTCTGTTGTTCTGTCTGTCACTCTGTCTGTCGCTATCTCTGTCATTCTATGACTCTGTCATTCTATCTGTTGTTCTATGACTCTGTCTGTAGTTATTTTTGTCTGTCGTTCTATCTGTCACTCTACTTGACGTTCTACTTGTCGTTCTAACTATCACTGTCATTCTACTTAGCATGCTGGCATTCTGTCTGTCATCTATCATTTTGTATGTCATTCTATCTGTCTGTCTGTCTGTCTGCCTGTATTTATCACACTATCATTCTATCTGTCTGTCATTCTATCTGTGACTGTCTGTGGTTCTGTCTGTCATTCTGACTATCACTGTCATTCTGTCTGTTGTCTGTCACTCTCTGTCGTTCTATCACTGTCGTCCTGTCATTCTGTTCAGCTGTTTATCATTCTCCTTCAATCTGTCTGTTGTTCTGTCTGTCATTCTGTCATACTATCTATTGTTCTCTCTCAGTGACCTTCTGTCGTTGTCATTCTGTCTGTTTTTCGTTGTTTCTGTCTGTTCTATTTATGACTCTTGTTTTGTTGTCTGTCGTTCTATCTATGATTTGTATGTCTGTTGTTCTGTCTGTTGTTCTACGTATCACTGTCATTCTATTTATCACACCCTCTATCTGTCTGTCATTCTGTCTGTCTGCTGTTCCGTCTGTGACTGTTGACCTGTCTGTCGTTGACCTGTCTGTCGTCTTTCTATCATGCTGTCGGTCTTTCTGCCTATTGTTCTGTCTGCCATTCTTTCTATCACTGTCATTCTATCACTCTGTTTAGCGGTTCATCATTCTCCTTCAATCTGTCTGTCGTTCTGTCATACTATGTCATTCTATCTATCGTTCTCACTCAGTGACCCTCTGTCACTGTCATTCTGTCCGTTTTTCGTTGTGTCTGTCTGTTGTTCTGTCTGTTATTCTAGGTCTTTCACTCTGTATGTCATTCTATGACTGTCATTCTGTCTGTCTGCTGTTCTGTCTGTGACTATGTCGATCCTTGTCTGTCGTTCTAACTATCATTTTATTTTATCACCTGTCATTCTATTGTTGTCTGTCATTTTTTTCTATCACTGTCATTCTGTCACTCTGTTTAGCTGTTTATCATTCTCCTTCAGTGTGTCTGTTGTTCTGTCTGTCGTTCTGTCTTTTTATCTGTCTGTCGTTCTCTCTCACTGACCTTCTGTCACTGTCATTCTGTCTGTTTTCTAACTGTCGTATAATCTGTTGTTCTCTTTATTACTGTTTTGTTTGTCTGTCATTCTATGTCTGTTGTTCTGTCTGCCGTTTCAAAGCATCACTCTGTCATTCTATTTAGCACACTGTCTGTCGTCTATCACTCTGTCATTCTATGACTGTCATTCTGTCTGCTCTTCTGTCTGTGACTGTCTGTTGATCTCTGTCTGTCGTTCTATCACGATGTAGTTCTGTCAGTATATTGTTCTGTCTGTCGGTCTTTCTATCACTGTCATTCTATCACTCTGTTTAGCTGTTTATCATTCTCCTTCAATCTGACTGTCCTTCTGTCAGTCATTCTGTTCGTTTTTCGTTGTGTCTGTCTGCTGGTCTCTGTCTGTCTTTCTAGCTGTCATAATATAACTGTCTGTTGTTCTGTTTATTACACTGTCTGTTGTTTTGTTGGTCTGTCATTCTATGACTGTCTGTTGTTCTGTATGTCGTTCGAAGTATCACTCTGTCATTCTATTTATCACGCTGTCTATCTGTCTGTCTGTCTGTCTGTTGTTCTGCCTGTTGTTGTTCTAATTATCCCTCTGTCATTCTATCACTGTTTAGCTGTTTATCATTCTCCTTTAATTTGTCTGTCGTCCTATCATTCTATCTATCATTCTCTCTGACTGTCCTTCTGTCACTGTCTGTCATTTTGATGATGTTCTGTCTGTGGTTCTCAGGGGACGAAGCTGCTGCAGATGTTCATGTGGATCCTGAACCCTCGGCAGGTGTTTGATTTGTCTCAGGGAGGGCCCAGAGAAGCGTGAGTCTCTCGCTTTCAGCGCTCTTTCATTACATTTCAGATCATCTCTCCCTCCCTTAATGCGCTTTAACCCACCATTTCTTTGTCCTGACCACATTAATTATGTAGTCGTTGGATCTCAGCACTGCTGTGTTCTGTGAGGGAGTTCAGTGTTCTAGAAGCTTCTCTCCCCGCTGCCCACCGCCTCACTTCGCCTCAGTAATTGAGCCGTGAGGCAGCAAAGCACAGGCGCTCGGATGGGCTCTACCGCTGACAGAGAGAGAGAGTATTAAGATGGGAGGGCAGACACAGCTGGGCGGCTGGAGGGCTTTTCTTCAGAGCTGTCTGACAGAGCTGTGATTAAACTCCCTCTATTAAAAACAGAAAACCAACACACGCACATGCAGTGGCCCCCAAAACATTTAATCCATGCTTAATGTCTGAATCTCATTGCATTAGAGGGAAAAAATGAAAATAACAAATCAAGTGCCACTGTTAATTTATTAAGTTTTTTAAATATGCCTTAAGTGTCCAAATACTGTCACTTTTTGTGGTTTAAATTGCTCTTATGTTTGGATTTGTTATGCAAAATGGAGTATTCTGTTAATTAGCATGCTAATTGATTACACATGCATCAGTAACACACATCACTATTGTTTCCCTCCATCCGTCAGGTTGGAATTATACAGGAAAGTGCCAAATCTTCGCATCCTTGCCTGTGGAGGAGATGGAACGGTAAGATGCAATGCATGTTGGGATGATCATATACTGTACATCCACCCCTCATGAAGTTTAGACATTTTGGACGCACCCCCCTCTGGTGACAAATGTGTGGAACGACAACGGACAAGCGGTGACAAAACACTGTAATTAGCTAATGGTAGCTCTGTGGTTTGCATCGTCACGCTTTCTTGTGGGTAATTTCTAGATGTATGAGTCATGCGAGATGAAACTGGAGCGCTTTTGCCATTTCTGATCCTGAGATTGAGCGGTTTGTTCTCTTTTGTGGTTTAGGTGGGCTGGATTCTCTCCGCCTTAGATGAACTACAGATGAACCCACAACCTCCTGTAGCTGTGCTTCCTCTTGGTACAGGAAATGACCTTGCCAGGACACTGAACTGGGGAGGGGTGAGTCAGCTCATCTTAAGTCGTCTTTATATTAAATGATAAATGTTCTGATTGGCTTAGAAGTTGCGGTAAGTGAATCACTTATTATTTTTTTTGTTTATTCTTAAAATGCTAAAAATATGTCTAAATATAAAAAAAAAATGTATCCTAATATGTTTAAAAATGTCTAAATATTTACAAAAATGTATATATTTAAAAAAAAAACACATCTTGTGTTTTAAAAGATGTCTAAATATTTTTTTTAAAAAATCCGTAAAAAAAAAAGATAAGTCTAAATATTTTTAATGTGTCTAAATATTTGTTTTTTAATTTTTTAATAATTTTTTTAAATGTCTAAACATTTTTTTAATGTCTAAATAATCAGAAAAAAAATCTATTTCTTTAAAAAAAATCTACATTTTTTTAAATATCTTAATATCTACAAAAATCTTTATTTTTTTTTTTAACTGTTTTAATTTTTATAAAGACATGTCTAAATAAAAATGATGATGAAAAAATATTTTTTAAAAGCTTTATATTTTTTAAAGTGTCTTTAAAAAATATAAATGATATGACTAAATATATTGAAGACTTTAGAATGATAAATGTTTAAAAAAAGTCTTAATCTACAAAACTGCATTTTTTGAAAAGTATGTCTTCAGTTGTTTAAAAGAATGTTTAATTTAAAAAAAGTTAAAAAAATGTTTTAATATCTATAAAAATATCTTTAAATATATATTTTTAAAACCTTTTTTTAATATTAAGATTTTTTTTAATTATTTATAAATATATTAAAAATCTTACTATGATAAATATTTAAATGTCTTAGTATCAAAACTGTCTAAATTTTTTTTTCCAATTTTTAGGATATAAAGGGTGTTTAAATATTTATAAAAAATATCTTTAAATATACAGTATATTTTTAAAAGTATGTCTTCATTTTTTCAAAAGATTTGTCTAAATATTTTTTTAAAAAATAATTATTATTATACTTAATATTTAAAAAGTAAATTTTTAAATTCTTTCTTTTTAAAAATTCTTTTTAAATACTTTTCAAAATCCTAATATTTTTTGTCTTATTAACAGTTGTCTACTTTTAGAATTAAACAGGCTGTTTTTGCTGCAATAAATTATATTGAAAAAAATATAAATTGATATTAAAATGGTACAATGGTTATGTTTTCCTGAATTTGAATATGTAACATTTGCTGCAGAATTCAAATTTACATAAAAAGCATTAGTCAGCTCTGATGGGTTTGCTGTGATTGGTTGAGAGGCAGTGATTGTGCTGTTGGCCGGCTAAGTGGATGTCATTATTAAATGGCGCTCATTATTTTCCATTATTCTCTGACTGTGTGTCTGGAGAAACACTGGCCTTGAAATCTGGAGTGTCTCTCAGTTTTTTTCCCCGTGTTTCCCATGCCTCAATCTAAAGTGTATTATTAGCAATGAAGCGGGTGTAATGATCCTCGCTGTCTGCTCTGAACATTTGAATTGATGCTCTAATCATTGCAATTCACGTCAAGTACTGTGTTTATGCCAGGAGTAAACAGCCCTTTGCATACAGTAGCTGTGTTGTGTAAGACCTCTCGACTCAACTCATCATCTCTTCGCGTCTCAGGGTTACACAGACGAGCCGGTGTCGAAGATCTTGTGTCACGTGGAGGACGGGACGGTGGTGCAGCTGGACCGCTGGAATCTGCAGGTGGAGCGATCGGCGGTTCAGCCGGAGGAGGGAACGCAGAAGGTGATCGCTGTATTCATGCTGACACAGCGATTGTGTTCTGTTTATACGCTGCTGATATATTTGTGTGTCTGTTCTCAGCTTCCTCTAAACGTGTTCAATAACTACTTCAGCCTCGGCTTTGATGCCCACGTCACACTGGAGTTCCACGAGTCCAGAGGTTTGTGATGCTCTGTTTTACCTAGAGGCATTTCATTTTATTACTACACCTATTAGTCAAGGTTTTTAATGTTAAACAAAGTTATTAATATTTTACTTAAAAGTATGTCTTAATATTTCAAATGATCTTAATATTTTCTTTAATATGTTTTAACCTTTTTTCATAAAACACAAATCTTTAAAAAGTTTAAATATTTTTAAAAGATATATCGTAATATTTTTTTATAAGATGCATTTGAATATTTAAAAACAATTCTTAATGTTTGTATAAATATTTTAAAATTATCTTAATATTTCAAGTCTTAATGATATTTAAAAATGTCATAATATTTTTTAAAAATGTCTTAATATTTTTTTAAATATATCAATTATCTTAATATCCCCAAATATTTTTTAAAAGATATATCTTAATATTTTTTATGAGATGCATCTAAATATGTTTATATAAATATTTGTAATTATCTTAATATTGCAAAAGTCTTAATATTATTTAAAAGTGTGTCTTTATATATATATATATATATATATAAATATTTTAATTTTCCAAGTCTCAATATTTTTAAAAGTATTTGTCAATATTTATTAAAAATGTATGTGAATATTTTTTTAATGTCTTAACAATTTTTGTATAAAACATAAGTCTTTTTGTAATTGTCTGAATATTATTCTTAAGTCTTAATAATATTTAAAAGTATGTCTTATTTTTAAAAAATGTATCTTAATATTTTGTTTGTCTTAACATTTTTTATAAAACACATATAGATATTTTTTAATTGTATTAATATTTAATATTAATTGTATAAATATTTAATATTTATTAATAATTGTATTAATTAAATAATTATATTTAATAATTACAATTTATTATATTTTAGAAGCTGCTTCTAAATATTTTTCAATTATATTTTTATAATCTATTTCTTAATGTTTAGTCTTAATGCATTAATATTTTAAATATATCTTAATATTATTTTAAAGATATGTCTTTTTCTTTAAGATTTAGATATTTTTGTTTACAAAAATTATATTAATATTTTACATGTTGACCTTTTTCCACCCTTAGAACTAAACAGGCTGTTTTTGAATTTAAAATTAAAGAGTAAAATAGTTACGTTTTCCCGAATTTAAATATCTTAACTGTGGAATGAAAATTTGAATTCAATAATGTAACCTGAATATTCCATTTATTAAACTAATATTTAATTTAAATTTGAATGTTATCATTGTTTATCATTTTAATTCTATATACGTTTTTTAAATAATTTTAATACATTTAATTACATTACTTGAACAAAGTAGATTAAATATGTTAATGAGCATAGCTAAATTATTATTTAAATCCAGTGAAACTTTAAATGCATTAATGTCTTAGTCAATGTTTAAAATGGCATTTTCATAGATATTTTGTGTGCGTTTTCTAAGAGGATGCATGAACATATCACCATACCTTTATCTTTTATATGTAAATGTTTTGATTGGATAAGTTGTTTATTGTGTGTACTTCACATTATCATAAATGTGGGCGGGGAGATGTTAATATGATGACATCATGCTAGCTGAGGTCTTTATGTATCAGTCATAATCATTTGTCGTCGTGTTCCTTCACAGAAGCCAATCCCGAGAAATTCAACAGTCGCTTCCGTAACAAGATGTTCTATGCAGGGGTAGGCAGAGTTCCCATCAATCTGACAGAGTAAGTGTGTGTTTTAGTGTGTGTGTGACTCTCAGTTTTGTCCCCTCAGGCGGCTTTCTCCGACTTTCTCCAGCGGAGCTCCAGGGACCTGTCCAAACACGTCAGGGTGGTGGTGAGTATGAAACTTCAGCACAAGACTCCCGTGAAAGTGTGTGGTTTGACAGGACCCGCACGCTCCAGCTGTTCCTGTCTGCTCGTCGTCCACCTAATGTTCTTCTCTGTAATTATTTTTCTTCTGCATATTGGCAGTGTGACGGAACGGATCTCACACCCAAGATCCAGGAACTGAAGTTTCAGTGCATCGTCTTCTTGAATATTCCCAGGTGTGTGCAAAAATAAGGGTCAGCCTCAGGAAAAGGTGCCATTTATGTCTTTTCTAATCAGAAATTCTGGTAATATATATTTTTTTGTATATTTACATATTAGATATTAATAACAAATAAGTATTAAATTAAATAAATATATATAATATATAATAATTTTTTTATATTAAATATTTATCTTAAAAAAATGTCAAAATATTAATTAATTAATTAATTAATTTATTTATTTATTTAAATTTTTTTTACCAGGTACATAGCTTTAAAATTACATTTTATATGTAGCATATATTATCAAATATTTGTATTCATATTCTGAAATTTTAAATGTTTAGATTTTTAAAAAAATATTATGTCTAAATATTTATATATATTTTTATTAAAAAAAAAGAAAAAGAAAAAACTACATTTTTACATTTAAAAATACATTTTATATTTGTAGCATATAAAACTGTTTAATTTTTTTATATTAATATTAAATATTAGTATGAATATTCTGACATTTTAAATCATTTGATTTTTTTTTAAATATTATGTCTAAATGTATATTTATATATATATATATATATATATATATATATATATAATTTATTTATTTATTAATCTATTTTTTTAATAAAAAAAAATACTCTGACATTTTAAATGTTTTGATTTTTTTTATTTTTTTTTTATTTTTATTATGTCTAAATTTTTTTTTTAATTAAAGAAAAAACTTTAACCAGGTGCATATCTTTGAAAATACATTTTATATTTGTAGTTTATAAAACTGTATTAATTTTATATTAATATTAAATATTTTTTGTTAATATTTAGATATTTAAAATGTTTAGATATTTAAAAATATAAGAATTAAAAATCTAAATATTTTTAAAAATATGTATTCATGTCTGATAATTAAAAATAATTAACTTACAAGACAAATCTAAATAAAATATTAAATAAGATATGACCGTTCTCTTTGAAAACATGTTTTTCTATCAAGCCTGGTACATTATAAAAGTGTCTGGGTTGAAGGTCGGTACAAAACAGCTAATAATGGCCTCAGCAAACACATTAGTTTTGTACTTAGTGCCAAGAAAAAGTTCCGTACGAATGATTACTGTGATATTTTCCCCATAACAGTGTTGAAATGTTGAGCTTGAAAAGGTCAATTATAATAAGTGTGGCTATAATGAAGTACAGATGAAGACTGTAAGAGAAACTTCTGACTTACGTCATGTCACTTCCTCAAATGTGATTTCAGAAAGATCAAACCAAAGTTTAAACTATCTACGAGGCGAAATGTCACAAAATAACAGAGTTGGACAGGGAAAAATTCAGCATTTTCTAAGAAATGGCAAAGAACATTAAAAACCTCATAGACTGAAGGCATTTTATTTTATAGCATTTATTTAAAAAAAGTAAATAAATAATTATATATATTTATATATAATTGATAAGATTTCTGTATTTTTTTTGTTTCTGTATGATTTCTGTATTGAACAGCATCATGCAAACTGGATAAAAACAAAACATTTATAATAACAACAATATTTACAATTATTTATTTATTTATTTATTTATTAATATAATAGTGATGAATACGGTCATGCAAAAATATTATTTATTTATTTATTTTTGTAAATTAAACAGATTTTTTACATTTATTTGTAAACCTTTGAAATATAATAGTAATGAGTAGGGTCATACAAACTGGATAAAAACAAACGTTTAGTTTTTTTTTTTTTTTACTTTATTTAAACATTGAAATATAATGGCAATGAACAGCATCATGCAAACTGGATAAAAACAAAACATTAAAAAAAAAATTAGTTTTTTTTTAATGAGGTATTTATTTATTTATGTATTTAGTTATTAATATAATAGTAATGAATAGGGACATGCAAAAAATATTAGGGTTTTTTTTTGTAAATTTTTTGTAAAAAATTTTTTATTTTTAATTTAAACCTTTGAAATATGATAGTAATGAATAGGGTCATGCAAACTATATAAAATAAAATAAATTAAGCTTTTAATTGATGATTAATTTGAGATTATTTGAATCTTTCAAATAATGTCAAAAAGTTCATATCAGTAGGAAGTAATTGTATCAGTAATAATGTAGTAGCGTGTTTCCTGAGCATATTTCCTTACTGTCTAATGGGTTTTTAAGTTATTTCCAGTTTTTACCTGAAGAATTCATTCTGCTTTTGACTTCAGTCTTTATTTAGCTTATTAACTGTGTGTGTGTGTGTGTGTGTGTGTCTGTAGGTACTGTGCTGGTACATGCCGTGGGCACTGACCACCGAGATTTCGAGCCTCAGAGGCACGCGGCCGGCTGCATCGAGGTGATCGGCTTTCATGGCCTCACTGGTGAGTGTTTGAACTCTTTCAGTGTGACAGAGAATGAAATGCACAGCTCATGGCTTACTTGTATTTCCCATCTTTCACCACCAGGCGGCGCTGCAGGTGGGCGGCCACGGCGAGCGGCTGCATCAGTGCAGAGAGGTCGTCCTCACCACCTTCAAGACGCTGCCCTGCAGGTGGAGGAGAGCCATGTCGCTCCTCAACTCTCCGCATATCTCTGAGGAACCAGGCCAACATGGTGCAGAAGAGCAAGAGACGCATCGCCTGCCGCTGCTCAACAGTGAGTCCCTCAAACACACTGACGCACCTGTAAGATGAGGTTTAACGTGTTTAACAAGTTTTGTTTTTGATTTCAAATATTTTTTGTGGTTTTACTACATTATATTTATAAACTGTTGTAAATATTTTTTAATTTTATATTTCTTTATATTTTCATTTTTTACAATTATTTTTTAGATTTTGTACAAAAAAATTTTAATTAAATAAATAATGATTTTTAAAATTATTTTTATTTAATTAAAAGTCATATAAATGTTTCGATAAAATAAAGTATTAAAATAACATTATTTTATTTTATTTTAAATGTTTCTGATAAAATAAAGTATTAAAATAACATTATTTTATTTTATTTTATTTTATTTTCTATACCAGCATTGTTGACTCTATGAACTGAACAGGCAGAAAAATAACACTAATCATTAACCAAATAGCTATTTAAACAGTTTGAACTTTTTATTACATTTTTTCAATTAAAAAAAAAAAAAAAATACTTTTTAAAATAAATAAAATAATACTTTTTTTATAAAATATTGCAAGTAGTAAACACAATTTAATTTAATGTTTGTTATAATAAATAATTATTCATTTGAATGTGTCATGATTCTTTATATATATATATATATATATATGTGTGTATAAACTGTAATACTTACTGTAATACTATGTTTTTTTTATTTTTCATTATAAAATAAAAAAATTCATATATATATATATATATATATATATATACATAATTTTTGTACATAAATTTAGAAAAGCTAAAAAAAAAAAAATACATAAAAAATAATATATATCATATTTTGTGGGGGGAAAAAAAAATAATTTTATAATTTTCATAATTTAATTTTATACCCCCACAAAAATATCTAAACAATATTTAAAGTCTTCATGTGTATAAATTACATTTTCAATGCTTTTTAAATAAGTTAATAGATTCAGACACACAACTTACAGTTGATCTCACACATTGAGGGTCTTTAAGTGTGTTTCCTCTCAAACACACACACAGATGTTAGCGTCTGTATGCGAGTGTGTAACTAACAGTCTAACACTGTACGTGTGGCTCATGTGTGCTCGACTGGTGAATGTTGTAGTAACAGCAGCACTAATCCACTGCTCTCTGTGCCGCTCTCAGTGGGTTTTTCTTTTCTTTTTCTTTCTTTGTCTCCATCTCTCTTTCTCCTCCTTAATTACCGGTCGCCCTCCATGCGTTTGTCTGTCATCTCCGTCCTTCTCCGCCTCCATCTCTCTCTCTCTCTCTCTCTCTCTCTCTCTGTCTCTGTCTCTGTGCTGACTGGCTTGGCTGTGCTGCCTGTGTTCCTGTGTGGCTGCGCTGACGCAGCATTCAGAAAGTGTGCGCAGCCGACCTGCGCCGCCTCTCTGCTCCCCCCGACTCCTTCTCTGTGTAAGTACGGTATCTCTCAACATCCCTCCAGCACACACACACACACACACACACACACACACACGCAGAGGCGTGTGACAGAGCGTGTGTGTATCTGTGTGAGTCGAGGGCTCTCACTCATGAGTGTTTTGTGTTTTCCGCTCAGCTCACAGCGCATCTTAAAGTCAACATGTAATCAAAATCGACCCCGTTTACAGGCATAATGAAGGTTTCTGGTCTGGTACACAAATCAGTCCAATAAAGGATTTGTATTCATAATCAGAATTTATGCAATATACATTTCATATAGAATTTACATGTATATATTTCATTTAAATAAAATGATTCATTTAATTGTAAAATTATAGATATAAATAATAAATTATTGTATAATTTAATTATAATAATATATAATTAATCCTATATATATATATATATATAGATTAGATATATATTCTAAAGTAATATGGTAATATGTAATATTATTAATTTATTTATAATTATAATTTATATATAATTTATACTGTTATGTACATATATAATTGTTGCTATTATTATTATTATTTTTGATATTTATTATTATTATTTAACTTTTTAATTTTAATTTATATTAATTTCTTCATTTATATATATATATAATACTTTAAATATTTTTAAATATTTTAATTAAATATTGATTTTTTTTCAATTATTTTATTTAATTACAAAATCATATAAATGTTTTCAATAAACTAATAAAACAATTTGAAGAATCATATATTATTTAATGAATCATATATTTTTTTTAATTTTAGACATATTTTTATATATTTGTAATTAAATAAAATTGTTAATAATTTATTATTATTTTTATTTAATTAAAAATATGAACGTTTTTGATAAAATAAAAATAAATAAAATAATTAATGATTT
The DNA here is from genome assembly GCA_012976165.1 of Labeo catla. Taxonomy (NCBI): domain Eukaryota; kingdom Metazoa; phylum Chordata; class Actinopteri; order Cypriniformes; family Cyprinidae; genus Labeo; species Labeo catla. The sequence goes on along the minus strand of VONZ01000298.1, from coordinate 619,415 downwards.
TTTTTATTATTTTTAATTTTAAAAAATCATATAAATGTTTTCAATAAAATAAAGTATTAAAATAACATTAATAATAAGTATTTTATTTTATTTTATTTTATTTTATTTTTCTGTACCAGCATGGACTGCACAGGGAGACAAATAACGCTAATAATTAACCAAATAGCTATTTAAGCATTTTGAACCTTTTATTATTATTATTTTTTATTTAAACAAACAAACAAACAAACAAAAAACACATATAAGCGTTTTCAATAAAATACAACTTTTTCTGAAATATTGCAGATAGTAAACACAATTTAATTTAATGTTGGTTATAGTAAATAATGATTAATTTGAGTATGTCATGATTCTTTCAAGGGTCAGTCGTGTTGACTTGAACAAAGATGACAGATTTGGTCTAAACAGACCAAATGGCCACAAAAAGCATTTTTATGCATTAATACCTACAGTCCTTCCTGATCTTCACCTGTCCTTTTGTGAAGCTCATTTTCACTCTTCCTCACACGCCCGTCATCGTCTGAAATTAATGTGTTGTTTTCATAGCTATTCATTATGATTGAGTACAATCATAAAGTGTTTTCATGCAGTTCCTGTGAGCATTACCTTTTGTTGATTAAATATTTCGTAAATGTGCAGTCAGTTCTCATTTGCTGTCATCTGCGTATCGCAGCCCTCATGCCGTCCCTGAACGCCTGCGTCTGCGAGTGAACCGCATCATCCTGCAGGAATACGAGAGCATGCAGTTCGACAAAGAGCGTTTGCGTGACATCTGTAAGTTAATACGAAAGTTTCCCACAATTCATTTGCTGTAGGAAGGGTGAATATGTGAAGTGACTCACTCTGTGTTTGCTTGTTCAGCAACTCCTGTTGGCATCGTGGTGGTGAGAGGAGACTGTGACCTGGAAACCTGTCGACTGTACATTGACAGACTGCAGGAGGTAAGCACTTCCCATGATGCTCCTGTCAGACTGATAAATAAATACTGACTGCATTTTTTGGTCCTGTAGTTTTATTTTTTTATTTCAATGTTAACATTTAATCTAACCAAAGCTTTTCACCATCATGTTATAAATTCTTGTACTCACCTATTTGTGTCTGTTGTTGGCAGGATTTGCATCAGGCGCCCTCTACTGGTCACAGAGTGCATTACCAGGTAAAGGCCTCAATGGGTTTGGGCAAAATTCAACACACAGGATGTTAAATTGGAATGACAGGAAGTGGAATTTACTACATTTCAACTCCAAGAAATGTATCAAATTCACAGAGATGAATCTGATTCACAGTGATGAATTATATTAATTATTCATTAAAATAATTATACCTAAACATACCCAAATTTAAGTTTGGTACTGTCAAAACAATTATTACTGCCATCAAAACAGATGTTAAGAACCACAAATTGTTCAAATAAATAATAAAAATGAATATTGTCATTAGAATTTAAATCTATACATTTTGTAATAACTTATTAATAATAAATGTATTAAATAAAAAATATAAAAAAATATTCACACCAGAATTTAAATCTATTAATTGTGTAATGATAATTGAATTATATATATATATATATATATCATCCGAATGTAAATATTTTATTTTGTAATGATAATTTAATAAAAAATATAGATTAAAAATATTCACACCAGAATTTAAATAAATTAGTTTTGTAATGATGACATCGTAAATATAAAAATGTAAATATAATAAATATAAAAATTTAATAATAACAGTAAATATAAAGATTAAAAATGTTAACATCAAAATTTAAATCTGTTAATTGTGTAATGATATGATGTTAAAATGTTCACATCAAAAATTAAATAGTTAGATTTTGTAAAAATAACATCATAAATATAATGAAAATATTCATGCCAGAATTTAAATGGATTAATTGTGTAATGATAACTTATTAAAAAATAAATATACAAATATTTACATCAGTATTTAAATGTTTTAATTTTGTATAATTTTTTTGATAATTTAATAAAAATATATATTAAAAAGATTTGCATCAGAATTTAAATAATTTACTTTTGTATTGATAACATGGTAAGTATAAAAATAAAAAATTAACATCAGAATTTAAATATATTAATTGTGTAATAATAACTTGATAAATATAAAAAATTCCATTATTCAAGAATTGTAAATATTAATTTTGTAATTATAATGTAATAAAGAAAATATTCACATCAGAATTTAAATCTGTATTTTTGTACCAACTAAAGTTTAATTCACTTCTAATAATAATGTAATATTATGTAAATTATACCCCAAAATACAACATATGTTGTGTTATTATGTGTGATTCATACTAAACTAAACTTAGAGTTTAATTAATTTGGTACTTTTGTTTTAGTTTTATTTTCATTCAATTCGGCATCCAGTTTGACCCCTCAATTTAAATTGAGCAACTGAATTAGATAACATCATATCATTCTTAATTATTTACTTCTCTAATGTGTTTATGTGTGTTTTGTCAGGATGAGAGCACAGGTCTGCCACGACCCAGTTCAGCACACAGACTTTCACCAAACTGGAGCTTCCTAGACTGTGAGTCACTTCATTTGCATTGTAAGATGACACATACTCTATTCATGTAAACACTTCTGTTGATATGTTTATTCTGTTTCCAGCTACATCAGCTGACCGCTTCTATCGCATAGACAAAGCTCAGGTATGATGACCATACTGTGCTACGCAATGTGCATCATAACAACACTATCAGGAAGCTGCATAATGTGCATTTGTGTATACAAACAGGAGCATCTGCACTTTGTGACCGAAATATGCCAGGATGAGGTTTTCATCCTGGACCACGAGGCCCCAGCGGTGAGCCAGGTCCGGGTGCCGGGAATGCCAGACGTGGTGGTAGAGCCCAGTTCCGGGTGAGACTCATCAATACCTTGTGTTTCTGTTTATTTCCTGATGTTTTTTTTTACCTCGCTGTGCTGTGTAATTGCACAATAAAGCTGACCTTTGATTTTTTTTTTTCCCTCCTCTGGTTTCCTTATTACAGGGTTCCCCTGACCTCAGAGGAACAAGGTAAAGTACAAACTCAAATACTTTAACAGGTCTGTTTTCTTTAGTGGCTGAGGTTTCCTGTCAGAAGTCATATGATTAACCCATATTCTCACAATGCAAAGTCATCCCCAGAAATTCCCTCGTGCATGTCATTCCTATTTTTTTTTTTTAGGATACTTGCTACCTTATGCATGATCATTACTCATTGTTTTAACGAAATCTCTACCTTTTTTCCAGCACTCCTGTTGGCTGCTGTGAAAGGAGACGTGGAGGCGGTAAGATCTTTTTTTAATACATCTAATTGTTTTATGTATTCGAAAGTGGAAGCGTTTTTGAGAAGTGACTCAGCAGGGTGGAGCACAAGCACTTGCGCAACTATTGTGACAGCTTGTGTTTTTTTTTCTGGTTAAAAGTATCAATGTATTCTTATTCATACTGACTCAGGATCTGTCTCGTGTGTCACAGGTGTCGAGCTGTTGCTCCAACGGGGTCAGTCTGTTGGTGCGTGACTCCATGGGCTGCACCGCTCTGCACCTGGCCGCCCAACATGGGCACACGGCGATCGTGAGTTTTATTCTTGAACACGGTGAGTGAGACGAGCCCGTAGACACGCACGCTTCTGTGTTTGTGTACGCAGAGTTCAAAGTTTCTTAGTCACATGATCAGCTGGGACAGAAGGGATTTTTTTTGTGTGCGAGTTGCAGTCCCATTTCAAAACCAAAAGCAGTTTAGAGTAAATAGCTGTTTCTAAATATATAATGGCCCCAAAGGCATTTTGACACAAAAATAATTTAATCACGTTAAATATAAAATAAAATTCAAACGAAATAAAATCAAATCCAATTAAATCAAAACAAATCAAATAAAATCATATTAAATACATATATACAAAAATGTTTAGTATAGATTTTTTTTTTTTTAAATGTCAGTATACATTTTTTCCAAATTTCTTAGATGTCCAAAAACCTTTTGGTGCATACAAAAAATTGTTAAAATAATAATTTATTTTTTATATGCGTATATGTATAAAAGTCCAAATACTTTTACAAGAATTTATTTTTATATGTATATATAAAATACTTTTTGTATAAAGTATTTAACGTTTTTAAAGTGACATTTTTAAATGTCTAAATAATTATGGAATTAGTTAATTAATTAATAATTAACTAATTTAATTTAGTAATTTAAAGTCAATTTTAGTAGTTTTTTTTTATTTATTATATGCAGACAAACACAAATATGTGTTTGTTTGTTTGTCTAAAGTATTTAAGTTTTTAAATGTCAAGTGACATTTTTAATGTCTTAAATTAGTTAAATGTACAATACTTCAGAAAATAAAGTACTTTTAGTAAATCAAAGTACATTTTTTTTTATTTGGTAATTTAAAGTATTTTTTTTAGTAATTTCTCATTTTATATTATATGCACACATATATTTTTATTTATTTGTTTGTTTGTTTTTGTTTGTTTATATAAAGTATGTAAGGTTTAAATGTCAAGTGATATTTTTAAATGTCTTAAATGTCCAAATACTTGAGACATAAATAATAATTAAAATACATTTTCATGTGCAAAACTCTTATCATCTTATCATCTATTTCATACCCACACAGCATTTTTACGTCTTATATATTACTTTTATATTATTTAATTTATACAATTGTATAAAAATATATTTAAAAAATATACAATAAAATACTATTATTAATATTAATACCAATATGAAAAATATTTTGTAAAAATACTATAATTTAATATATATATATATATACAACTTTAAATAAAATACATAATAAAATACTATTACAAATTTTTATACTAATATTAATATATTATTTTACAAATCTATATACTATATATAAGTTTAATCTTTTCACTCACATGCAGTATTTTGATAAAAAAAATGGTTTTGTTTTGTTTTTTTCAGGGTCAAAGCTGATGTTGGATTTAACTGACAAAGACACGTACGTAGCTGCAGTTTGAAGTGTTTATTTCTGTGTTAGTGGTGTAAACTGGCATTTCACTTGTCTTCATTTTCTTTTTTCCCAGCGGTGACACAGCATTGCACAAAGCAGCGTCACAGCAGCACATGGAGATGTGCAGACATCTGCTGGAGGCCGGAGCTTCCCTCAGCAAAACGAACTTCCTAGTGAGAATCTACTCGTGTTTCCTGTTTTGACATGTGGTGTCAACAATATTTGCATATAACCACAACTCAGCAGTCAGATTGATGTCACATTGTCATTTTCAGGGAAAAACTCCCAAGGATTGTGCCCTGGACGCCGGGAACTCGGAGCTGGCGTCCCTCATGGAGAGCCAACCGGTGGAGGAGCCGACGGCGCACGAGGATCTAGAGACGGCTGTGTGAACGGGCTCACGCAATTAGAGTCAGGAAGATTTTTACCCACGGAAAGTGGCTGTCAGCACTCCTCCGAGCGTCCGCTCGCACTCGCAGAGAAAGAACGAAAGAGCGTGAGAGACGAAAGACGGAGAGACGTGACTCGAGAGCGCCTCGGGCTGAGAGAGAGTCCTCGGGATCGTGTCTAGCTGTTGTTTTTCCACTGATGTCGCTGTGGGGTTTTAGCATTTATTTATTGCTCTTATTTATTATAACTATTTATTCAAAGATGGATTGGGTTTTAGTTTTAGAGAAAAAAGACGTTGCCAGAGATGCATCACGTTGTGTGCCAAAGACACACAGAGAGGAAAAACATCAAATGAAGAGAGGACAGAATCATCACAGAGATTTTAAACTCAGACTACAGACTTTTCACGTTTTGTTTGTGTGCCGTTACAGTGGCGTGATTGTGAAATTATCTTAATGACGACGAGATACGATCTGAGCCATATTCGATGCAATATGAATGGATGACATTTGTGCATTTATCTATTTAATATTACATTACATTAATGTTTCAAGACAAGCAAAGGAACCGGATGCGTTTTTCCATTGGTGGCAGCTGAAATGCCAAGTTGACAGAAGAACGACTAAACCAAATGAACGGCGGCGAAAGTTAAACGTGGTATTTCAAACACATAATTAGTCCATGTCAAATCACTCATGACAGGAAATGCCCAGCGATGTGTCTGCATGAGAACCGGATCACGCTGAGCCTTCGTGAGATCCATTTACATTCGAGTGATCTGCTGTGTTGTATCATTTTAAAGCATTATTGTGCATGGAAATTTTGTTACCTCTCTGGATGTTTCTACCCCTCAGTGATTATGTAATGGCATTATTTCTTTTTTGTTATTTTAAGTTATATGAAAAATATGAAATCGTTCGGTGGATGTATTTTGTTTGTTTTTTAAATCTTTTAAAAGATGGGACTACTTGAATGTTTTAGTTTTTTCTAATTTCTAAATATCTATTTTAGGTGTGATTGAGGTCAGTGGGTGAGTAGACATGGCGGGCATGTGGAGATGTGACAGATATCACGTTGCACGATCTCAAAAATGTTTTTCATTAAAGGGCAGTTGGATGGAAAGCACCAGTGTTGTGTGTTTTCTGGACAGTCGAAGTCATCATCCTGATTTACAGTTAGAGAAATAACACGCAATGTTTCCATTCTTAACTCAAACTATGGACATTTACTTTCTTTTCTCCCTTAAATGCAGTAATGTAGTATGCAAACAAACTTAAAATGAACATTTGCCCCTCTTTTAGAGTTGATGTCAAAAGTTTACACCCCCCCGCCCCCCCCACTTTCACAATCACTGAAAATGTTAGTTATTTTACCGAAGTAAGAGGGATCATTCAAAATACATGTTATTTAGTACTGAGCTGAATAGGATATTTCACATAAAAGAAAAGTATTTCACATAATAGCCAAATTTATAAAAATGACCCGGTTTAAAAGTTTACATTACCTTGATTGTTAATACTGTGTGGTTACCTGAATGATCCACAGCTGTGTTTTTTTATTTGTTTGTTTGTTTAGTGATAGTTGTTAGAGTCCCTTGTTTGTCCTGAACAGTTAAACTGCCTGCTGTTCTTCAGAAAAATCCATCAGGTCCCACAAATTCTTTTTCCAGCATTTTTCTTTATTTAAACCCTTTCCAGCAATGACTGTATGCTTTTGAGATCCATCTTTTCACACCGGGGACAACTGAGGGACTCATATGCAACTATTCCAAAAGGTTCAAACGCTCACTGATGCTCCAGAAGGAAAAACAATGCATTAAGAGCTAGGGGTGAAAACATTTGAACAGAATGGAGATGTGTACATTTTTTCTTATTTTGCCTAAATATTATATTTTTTCATTTAGTACTGCCCTTCGGAGGCTACAGAAGATAGTTACATATTTCCCAGAAGACAAAATAGGTTGAATTCACTCTGATCTTCAAATTCCAAAAGTTTTCACCCCCCGGCTCTTAATGCATCATGTTTCCTTCTGGAGCATCAGTGAGCATTTCTACCTTCTGTAATAGCTGCATATTAGTCCCTCAGTTGTCCTCAGTGTGAAAAGGTGGATCTCAAAATCATTGTTGGAAAAAACCAAAGAATTTATGGGAACTGAAGGATTTTTCTGAAGTAAAGCTGGCAGTTTAACTGTTCAGGACAAACATGAGACTCATGAACAACTATCACTATGTGAAATATCTTATTCAGGTCAGTACTAATAAACAATAACATGCATTTTGTATAAATGTATGTAACATTTTTAATTATTCTGATGGGGGGTATAAACCTTTGACCTCAACAGTACTGTTTACATTCTTATTTACACTTTTAAGGGATTGTTTAGTGTCTTTAAAGTGATTCTTCACCCCAAAATTAAAGTTTGGTCATTTACTGACTTACTGACTTACTTATTTCAGATGAAATCAATGAATCAATGCGGTGAATGGGGTTTCTGTTAGATCATTTGACTCTGACTCACCGTGCGTCGTATCCAGGTTGCCAGGTTTTCACAACAAAACCCGCCCAATTGCTACTCAAAACTAGCCCAATCCCGTTTCGAGAGAGATCCCCTGTTAAAAATCACGTTTTTGGCGGGGTTCCACTGGTAAAATTCGTGTTCCAGGGAATAAATATTGCGTTTTTGGGGTTGCTTCATCCCGCGGACATGAATAACAACCGGTGGCAACAGCTTTAAAGTAGCCCAATTCCGCGAGAAACCGCGGACTTGGCAACACTGGTCGTGACGTACGTTTGGATCCGCCTACAGCGCATATATATGTTTGAACTTTCGTTCTAGTCGGGATACCTTCACGTAGAAAACAACAGTCATGTAAGTGTTTGAACTTTCATTATATTTCTTAACCGAAAGATTTTTTTTTAACTGACCGTCTCAGACTGTTTCTTGTTTTTCTTAAAGATGATCAAGTAACGTTAAATTTGGTTAACACTTCCGTGGTTTGGGATAGACGTGTTGATAATGTAGAAATATGTCGAGAATTTACAAAACATCAAGTCGTGCGAGTGATTTGTGTCTAAGTTTATGGAGACGTCTAAGACTGAAGACAAAATGAAACAAACATCTTAAGTTTATAGGAAGGGGTGGAGAACATGTCCAGACACATTCACTCACCATTTATTACGTATCTCGAGTACGTATATAATCAACTGATGGGTCACTTTTGTCAACAAACTTACGGATTCAGTCAATCTTATCCTGTTAAATTAAATGTAAGTTAAAAGAATATTCAGTGTTAAACTCGTGACTTCCATTCCAAGGGCATTAATGTATGTTTTAGTTCGTTTTTGCAAACTCTAAAGAAATATTGCTTAAAATAATTGGAGTACAGATTATTAGTTACATTAAACTGAAAGTTAACCGTATGTAGTTAAATTAAGCTTGACAATTTAGAGTAATTTAAATTAATCTTTAAAAACATGTTTATTTAGATATATCTTATTTTGAGGCACACTGAATATCCATATATTCTAATATTCTTCAAATGTAAATTGAATTATTTGTAAAATATTTATTGCAGTTGCATTTCCAAAATGAAGTTAAATTGTTTATTTAAATTATTATTCATTATTATTATTGATGTCTTACTTTTTCTCTTACTTTTTTTTATTGGATTGATACTATGGTTAAATTATGGATAGTGTAGCAAAACTGTGGGATTTATGCTGATATCGTCCAAAACCACACTTTTGGAGGGCAGTGTAAAATAAAATATACACATATTTATTGTATTTTGATTATTTGATGAAGTGTTTTGCTGATGTATGTTTGCATATCTCACCAGGGATCAGCAGCACAGTAACGGTGACGTCCAGACGTCTGGGGCGGACAGTCTGGAGTTCAGACTCTTGATGGCATATACCCGCAAGAGACGACCCGCCGACACCCGCCTGCAGCAGGACGTCCCGTCTTCGCCACAGCCGACTGAAAAACACCGCAAACCACAGAAAAATAAAAGCAAGAAGAGACTTTCTTTTCTCTTAAAATGTATTAAACCACAGACAGATGAACTGCGAGAACAACAGCCAGCGACACTTGACAGTAAGTGTGAAATATTAATCTAAATGTGTGGCTGCTTAAAGTATTTTATTTTTTTTAAACATTCCCTATTGAGGAAGTGAGATTGTGGAGATTCCAGCATGTGATTTGTTTCCATCAGCATCGGATGATGGGAAAATAGATGAGGTGGAGAACATGGTCAGTGAGCTGACAGAGATATCAAACTCTGTGCACTTCACATCATCTGATATAGAACCGGACAGCGTAGATGAGGAGTCTGGTAAGAGCTTATTCTTCTCGTTTGATTTAGATATATTCGCTGAGTCATTAAGATGTGCTTAGCTCCATCTCATCTGCTCATTTCTGTTCTCTTGGCAGATGTTGCGAGAAAGCTGGCTGAGATCCTCAGAGAACAGGGCGATGAATTGAATGAGAAGGTAGGTGAAATGAACCCGCATTATTTATTCCTGACCACGGGGTGTCTCTGCAAACACAGTTTCGATTTCATAAACATCACCTATGTTCTGTCTTTGAAACTCTCCTGCAGATAAAGGCAGACAAGGTCTTGCTTAACATACTGCAGTCCTCTCTCACATACGGCTTCTTCAAGAAAGTAATGGAGGCTTTTTGCAGCGGTGTCTCTCCAGACGTGCCTCCGGAGCAGAAAGACAAGAAAGTTGATGTTGCTTTGATCTGTGAAGCCACCAGTCAGCTTGTTGGCATCCACTATCATCCCATGACCTATGTGATGAACTTCGGCGCCCGGTATTTAAAGGAAAATTACTCTGGGTGGATTAGCAGAAACATGCATGTACGCAATGTAAGCGCCTGTTTGACAACACAGTTATTCCCATCAACAACATCTGGTATAATAACACGTATAATAAATATTTTTTTCCTTTCACAGGGAGAAGTTGGTGACGAATCCAAGGAGGAATTCCAGTGAGCAGATGAGATGCTTTCCTCACATTACAAAAGTCTTTCTCAGGGGCACAGGCACTTTATTCACTTGAAAAAGAGATTTTGTTTTTCAGTGAACCAGCAATGATATAGTGTAGCTTGTTTTTGTCCCCCACTACATCCTCATAACATTCAAGAGGGAAAAAAAAGTAGTTTATAGTGCCAAATCAAAGCGTATGTTCAGCATACCTCACGGAAAGTGCTACGGATACTGGCTCTAAACATTACACCAAAAGTAGTGTCCAGGTGCTTTGAAAACCAGCATTATACATGTATACATGTTTAGCTCCACCTGTAAGCTATTTTTGGCATTTAATGAGGGAACCAAATTATTGTTTTTTGCCCTTTTGTAAAACTAGTTTTGTTCTGAAATGAACATTTATTTTCTATACTTGAATGTTATAGTGATTTATTTAAAAAATATAAAATGTGTTGATATGTCATTTTTCAATGTGATTAAAAAATAACTGTGAAAATGTTACCTTTTGTCTGTTTAGTTTTTTTTTTTTTTTAACACTACTGTATTATAGAAGTATTATAGAAAACCTAAGAAGGCTTAGGTCTCCCAGTAATTTCTATATGGATAAATCTCTTTTCAACAAATTTTTGGCCATATAGTGTATTTTATCAATTAAAGGTCATCGATTAATCTTTTGGTTGAAATCTACAATCATTTGATCACCAGCCCAGCTGTTTAACCACTAAACCAAAGGATTCTAGTCAGTGGTATTATAATTATTTGTAATTAATCTACACTACCAGTCAAAAGTTTTTGAACGGTAACTTTTTTTAAATGTTTTTTAAAGAATTCGTTTTTTCTTACCAAGCCTGCATTTGTCTGATTCAAAATATAGCAAAATCAGTAATGTTAAATATTTCTACTATTTAAAATAACTGCTTTCTATTTGAATAAATTTTAAAATGTAATTTATTCCTGTGATCAAAGCTGAATTTCAGCATCACTACTCCATTCTTCAGTGTAATATGATTCTTTAGAAATCATTCTAATATGCTGATGGTGTTCTTTTGAAGTTTCTATTCATCAAAGAACCCTGCTTAGCTGTTTTCAACATCATAATAATAATGCTTTTTTTGAGCAGCAAATCAACATATTAGAATGATTTTTGAAGGATCATGTGACTTAAGTAATGATGCTAAAAATTCAGCTTTGAAATCACAGGAATAAATTTCATTTTAAAATATATTCAAATAGAAATCGGTAGTTTTAAATAGTAAAAATATTTCAAAATGTTACTGGTTTTGCTGTACTTTGGATCAATAAATGCAGGTTTGGTGAGCAGAATAGACTCTTTTACTGTTCAAAAACCTTTGACTGGTAGTGTGTGTGTGTGTGTGTTTTCATTTTAGTAAGTTTGTTGCGTTTTTGTCATCTTTATTTTTTATGTCTAGTTTTTTTGTTAGTTAATTTATTACTAATTAAACATTTTTTTATTTTTAATGTAACGTTTATTATAGTTTATTATTATTTTTATAATATCGAACTTTTTATAATTTTTGTTAACTGTAACAACCCTGTTTCTAGTAATTGATTAGATCTAATAACCACAGACTGTGGGTGTCTGCTCGAGTGCGCGCTCCCGCATCTCAGGTGAAACATGAGACGCGCTCTGTGCACCTGTCTTACCTGCTTGAGCGCAATTCCTCCGTCTTAGAGAAGCCTCGGTGAAATTCTCTCGAAGCTTGAGAAATGTCTTATCGCAAGGCTCAGGAACAGGCTCCTTGGATCTACAGGTGTTTGTATGTTTCCACTCGGCAACGCAGCCATGATGCATCACAATAGGAAATACTCACCACCGCGCTACTGCGCCGTCGGGTCGGCGCTAGCCCTGCCTCAGCTTAACCGCATACCCACCTTTTGGGTGGAAGAAGCTGACCAGATGGAGAAGAATTCACCGAAAGCTAGATCCAAAATGCTCAACGCGGTGGTGAAGAGAGCTCCGTCTCCCAAGAGGCCGCGAGTCTCTCCAAAACCCGCGCAAAGCGACGCGCTACCGAAGGTGGCGGAGAACGGGGTCGCAGGACAGCGGTCTAGAAAGAGGGGCTTCAAACCCCCGGATGTGAGGACCATATTCGAACCTTCAGCCAAGGACCCGCGTGTGAAAGAAGAGAAGGGAGAAGGACACACGTTTTGTGAGGGCGCGACGTACGCTTGGTGCGATGTGTGTTGCTCGTATATTTTTCATAGTGGCTTGACATGCACAGGTGAGAGCTTTAATTGTTATTATATCATTATTATATTATATTATCAGTCTAGACAAAGTCAGTTCATAACCATATGTGCCGTTCATCATCATGAAGACACTCAATGTTGCTCCTGTAGTTAAAAAGCGTCAGGTTGCCTAAATGTACATTTTATGCATTATAATATTTCATAAACACATCATAAACTCCATACGTGTTCTTGAGCTTCCTCACACCACACACTCCTTTACAGGCATGTTGACAGACTGGTTTGTGCTTGTAAATTCATTAAGTTGCACATTCATCACCCACATTTACCTTATTGTACTTATGTCACAAATGCATCTAATAATTACACATGACAGTGCACGTAGCTAAATGTAATCATAATTTTAAAATTTTATAAATTGTAAAATTTTCATACATTTTAATTCAAATTCCTAACAAACTAAACATTTGCAGCTGAAATGGTCACTGACAGTGACGGTTGACATTATCATTCCTTACTGAATGCCTTGCATTGTTTACAGCAGTGAAAACATTCCTAAAAATCATATGCAAAGCATTACCAGCCAAATTTGTATTGTAAATTATGTTATACTAAAAAAGCATGATCATACTGATGGCTAGCCGATTATTTCTTTGAGTGGTTGATTGGATTAGACCCTTGGATGAACGTTTCCCAAAGCCTTGAATTCATTCTCTGTAATATGTCTCTCAGTGTCTGAACTGCGTTTGTGCAGAGGTTGTCCATTCACAAGTGTTAACTCAAATGGAACAACTGGACAAAGGTAACTTTCACTGGGTCTTCTGGGTGCTCGACTTGAGTGATCAGGTAATTGAGAGCGAGAAAGTCACTGGCTCGGCTGATTAGCCCAAAAGCCATCCAATTTAACTAGTGAACTAGTCTGTAATTTCATTTTTAGGGGCCACTTGAATATGTGGGCAGAGAAAACATTCACTAACTCACGTTTTATGTGAGAGTTGTGTCTGTTATGATGATGTTAAGGTGGATAATGAGTTTGCTCGCAGTGGTTTGGTGGTTGCTGGATTTGTTTAGGTTTGTGTAATGAGGGTGCATCGGTGTGGGTCAGTGACCATGTTTACATGTACATGATTAATTTCCATATCCTGTCATATTTCAGTTTCTATAAATCTAAATAAGACAGCAGGAATATGCCTGAAAAAGTGTTATTGTTATTCATAACTAAAAAAAACCCTTAACAGTAAGATTTTTAGTGTTTTTAAAGAAGTCTGCTCAAAAAGCCTGTTTTTATTTGATCCAAAGTACAGCAAAAACTAAAATTTTGAAATATTTTTACTATTTAAAATAGCTGTTTTCTATTTGAATATATATTAAAATATAATTTATTCCTGTGATTTCAAAGCTGAATTTTTAGTGTCATTACTCCAGTCACATGATCCTTCAGAAATCGTTCTAATATTTTGAGTTGATGCTCAAAACATTTACTATTATTACTGTTATTATTATGTTGAAAACAGCTGAGTATAATTTTTCAGGTTTCTTTGATAAATAGAAAGTTCAGAAGAACAGCATTTAACTGAAAAAGAAATCTTTTGTACCTTTATAAATGTCTTTATCACTTTTGATCAATTCAATGTGATGGAGAGTTTGCTAATGGTCATAATGACTTTATAAATCTTTAATGCAGTGAAAGTAAAGCTATTCAGCCTATTAACTGGTTTCCACTGTGTTTAGTGGCATTTCTCTTTGCTTCACCTCAAATACAGTACACTAATACCTAAGCAAAATGAACAAAGATCCTCTTTCCACCTTTGTGGGTGACATTCCTGTCGCCCTCTCAGCTAGACTGCATTGTGTGCTGCTATTTGACACCCACCTGTTGGCTCCCCTAATGTCCATCTGTCTGTTTGTGTAACGCCAGTGACAGTGTGTCTAGAGAAGGCACACCGTCCTGTCACAGCACAACCAGATCACCAGACATGGTCACAGAGGGACCACAGGGGCCAGAGAACAACTGCACACACATACATAGACATACACACACTCAATGACAGGAGAGCATGAGCAGTTAGTAGTCAGAAGCCGTGATGCAGGAAAGACATTTTAGTCAGTAAAAGCTCAGAGGTTGAAGGAAGGCTAGGTGTTGATCTGGTCATGGGTCTGGGGAAAAGCTTTGCAAGAACTTTAAGAAGACTTACTGAAATCCTCTACTGCTTCCCGAAAGCCATGCGGCGCTCCGGACGGCTGGAAGTTAGTCTGCTGTGGAAGTCATCCGGTGGGTCTAGATCTCTTTGGCTTTTTGTAGTTTTGTCGTTCAGGCAAGCGGATGTTAGATGTCGACTTCATACTGGAACAATGAGGGCAGATATTAGTGTCATTTCTTGTACTGACATTTTAAGATTTTTGAGTTTTTAATTAATAATTTGCATGTGTTTGGTCAACAGTTAAGAGATTTTAACTCTTGCTAATACAAAATAGGTAGTGATACTCTAGATTTTTACATTTTCTGAAGCATATTGTTAGGGGTTGCATATGCAAAACTCACTACAGTGATGCTAAATGTTGCCGTTATTGCTAAATCATTGCTATCTGGTTGCTTTCTGGCATACAGTAATTCATTCGCCATGTAAATTGTTTTTAAACTAAAACATAAACTATACTGGTCGTCATTGTACATAGCAGGGGTTTTCAAACACAGTGGCACACAGGGGATCCTTGGAAATGTTTAGAGAACAAGCATAAAAAAATTACATAAACAATCATTTAAAAAATAAAATTAAAATGAATAAATAAAAATAGATAAAATATTTTTTCATAATTTTATTATTACAATATTTTATAAAATATATTATTTTATATTATTCATATTTTTAGAATTTTTTTTTTGTTATTTTAAGTAAATATTGAAGTAATATTGAAGTAAATAAATACTGTAGTGTAGCAGTAAAAATATATAAAATAATATAAAGTATTATTTTTCCAAATAATATTTTAGGTATATTTTTAATATTATTTTGTCATATTAGAAACTGGGTGTTCATACAGGAAACTATATGCACTGTAAAAAGTGGTAAGCTGCAACTGTTTCCTTAAAGAGCCATTTCCATTTCCTTACTTAACCCATAACATTTCATTTTGTTTGTATAAATAAATGTATATAGGTAAATTCAGTGGTATTATTATTATTATTTTTTAATTAAATCCAGTTAATTAATATGTCACCACTTTTTTCAGCGTATATAATCATTATTAGGGATCTGTGTCATCTAAAAGATTGAAAACCCCTGACAAATAGAAGCACTATATTAAATTTCGTCTTAAAATCAAATGCATTTCCAGTGAACAATGGCAATGCTGTTACTGAGGTCTGAGATTGTTGGTAATAAAAGCAGAGAATTAAGAGTGAAAGAGAGAGCAATTCAGACGTCCTGTCTATTATTCATCACATCTGAATGAATAAGTTAACATGGTGCTCATTTTCTTCAGCACTGACCCTTATTGCACACAGGTTTGACTAAACAGTCATCATCTACTAGACAGTGATTATGTTGTGGTCTGTCTGTGTTGTGGTTGTGTTGCTGGGGGCCATGGTGTCTCAGGTGATGTAATGTAAACCTCACGCTTTACATGCACGAATACAGTTCTAAGTATTGCAATGCCAACAGCTAGACTCCCGTCGGGCAAATTCAGGTCAGAGCACTAAAAACAAGGACAGGGCTGAGTCTGAACAGCTGACATTGATGTGGGAAGAAGTTCACAATAACACGTCAAATAGTTCATCAGTTTTACGTCCATTGACTGAAAGACTAGTCATGTGAAAGAATGGAGCGTCTTCCTGACGTTTTGTCACAGGCAGGTGTTGTTGTGTGTGTGTCCGTCTGCCGAGTGTTGTTTCAGCGGTCTGATCTAATCCAGCGCAGAGCCGTAAAGGAGCCGATCTGGAATGGAGAATGTGGCTCTGAACAGACAACAGCAGGAGAATCTCTATTGTTAGTTACCAAAAAGCACAGACACAGACAGGAAAAACAGATATCTGTGATCAACTGAGCAAGGACAGGCTTGGCTACTTTGGCTTACTTTAGTTTAGTCGTCATCTGCAAGTTTCCACCAACACACTCTATTGTTTTAGGAATCTGATATGAGAGAGATATGATGTTTGACGAGGAAATAACACTGTCAAAAATAAGCAACGTTAAACTGCAATAGTAGGAGACTTGCACTATTTTTTGCGAGGATGGAAAAAACGTGGACAAAGTAATAAAAATTGTGAAGAATGACACTTCTACCTGTCTAACACACACAATCACACTCTTAAACGAAGTAGAGAGAGTAAAAAAACACCTGGTTCATGCTGATAAAGTGCGTGTACTTACGTCAGAAGCTGCATTTTTTTTAAATTACAGATTATGTGTTCCTTCTTCCTGGTTGCTGTCAATCACAGTTTATGGCTGCAATCCAATTTGGATACATTTACTTGTTCAAAATTTGTTTTCCAGTTAATTGGTACTGTAAGGACGCATTAAATTGATCAGAAGTGACTGTGAAGATACTTAAAAAGTTATTTTAGGAACTAATTTTAAAGAAATGCTGTTCTTTGAACATAAATCTTTAATCTTTTATTATGGTTTTCACCATAATAGTAAGCAGCACAACTGTTTTAAACATTGATAATAATAAAAAAAATGTTTCTTGAGCAGCAAATCAGCATATTAGAATGATTTCTGAAGGATCATGTGACACTGAAGACTGGAGTAATGATGATGAAAATTCAGCTTTGCTGCACAGGAATAAATTACATTTTAAAACATATTCAGATTACAAAAAACAGTTATTTTAAAGGGTAATGATATTTCAGAATTTCACATTTTTCTCTGTAGTTTTGATCCAATAAATGCAGCCTAGGTGAGCAGAAGAGTCTTTAAAATGAAGAAATCTTACCAACCCCAAACTTCCGAATGATAGTGTACTTTAATGGTGATGGGATTGTACTTTTTATGAATGTAGAAAGCCAGTATTGGCACATACACATCACAAAATTAAGTCATATTTATTTTCATTGTGGTGTCATGACTGTATTATTCTCCCATATTGTTTGGAATGGGTTGTATGTTGATCTGGATGCTGTGTATATGTTTTTAGCTCTTTTTTAGCTCATTATTTTTCATTCATAGTGTTAGTGAAAGTAAATGCAATGATTATACTCTAAATGAACCTTAATAGTATTTTGTGTGAGGGTGGTAAATATTTAGAAAGTGAGACGCTGTGGCTGTGGGAATGACGCTTTCGTGTTACATGAGCTGTTAGTAATGTGTTTGTGTGGGAAACGTTTAAGAACTCGAATGACTTGTTCTCTGTCAACATGCAAAGTTTTAGAAACAGAGTCCCAAATATTGCACCATCACTCCACAGAGAGTATTGTGTGTGTGTGCGTGACGTTTTGCTCCTCGGGCAGGTCCTGATCGATAGCGCCATCCCTCATTACGGGAAGTGCAATTAAGGAAGAGACAGGCCTGCACTTCCTACTCGCCCCAGAGACCTGAACAGACTTTGTGTGTGTGTTGACATTAGCTCAGTTCCTACACGGTCAAGACCGCAGCTCTGTGCAAAGAACGGCACTTTAAGCATCATTGCCCATCATGCCCCACTATAAAAGATCCATCACATTACACTCTATCATTGCTCATCCTCTGTCATTCTGCTCTCTGCTGATTTTTTAAAAGAGCAGCATTCCTCCTGTTCCCCAGAGGAATATTTTATTGCTCAGAGACGATGACATCTCAGATGTTACCTTTAAGCGTCAACTTTGTCCTAGACAATGTACAAAGACATATATGAGATAATTGATAAATGCTGACATACAGTACAGTAGAGTTATGAAATGAATGTACTCACATAAGTCACATACTTTGGTCTTTGAAGAATTTATCAAAAAATGTTTTAGTTCATTTTAAGATCTCTGACTTAAGATTGTGGACACAGTTTGAGATTTCTAAGATTCTTCTCCAGAACTCCAGAATAGAGACATTTGTGTTCACTGGGGACCATTTGCACTCTATTCAATTGCATTGATGTGTAGCAGAGTAATTGAAGATATTAACAAGATCTTATTTGTATTTTCCTTGTCTGTTCAAGGGGCTGAAATTCGAGAAACAGAAAAAAAAAGAGAAACATTTTCTGTTTCTCTTAAAAAAGAGAAACAGAAAATGGATTATAGATATAACGTCCAGGAGGTAGATGGCTGTCAGGACAGACTTGAATGTTGACAGGACTGATAAGTTAGTGGAGATAAACTCTCTTTGCAAGATGGCAGCTGATCACGCCACTTTTAAAGACTCATCAAATCAAAACTGGCCACAGTACCAGTCATAAGGGTCAATTTTTGAATTTGGGGTTTCTGAAAGCTGAATAAAAAAGCTTTCCATTGATTTATGGTTTGTTAGGATAGGACAATATTTGGTCGAGACACAATCATTTGAAAATCTGGAATCTGAAGGTGCTAAAAAATCGAAATATTGAGAAAATCACCTTTAAAGTTGTCCAAATGACGTTCTTAGCAACGCATATCACTAATCAAAAATTAAGTTTTAATATATTTATGTTAGGAAATTTACAAAATATCTTCAACATGATCTTTACTTAATATCCTAATGATTTTTGGCATAAAAGAAAAATCTATAATTTTGACCCATACTACACTGGCTATTGTTACAAATATACCCGTCCTACTTAGGGTTTTGTGGTCCAGGGTCACATATAGTAGTGTACTCCTTAAAAAAGTTGACTCAGTTTACTTTAAACACAAACACACATTCAAAATTTTA
>VONZ01000297.1:452500-810420 GCA_012976165.1 Labeo catla | reverse complement strand
TGGTGTTGCACTAAATAGTGGTCACAAAATTTAAACTTCAAACTGTAAAACAGTCAAGATTCGAAACTTTTTTTCTTATAAGAGAAAACCCTCATACCATTTCAAACCCATAAGACTTTCATTCATCTTTAGAACACAAATAAAGAGTATTTTTAAATGAAATTTAGGTACTTTCTGTCCCTCTATTGATAATCTGCGCAACTATCACACAAAGTCCAGAAAGGTATAAAAACATCAATAAAGTATGTGACTCCAGTGGCTTGACAACACATTTTTGAAGTTAAGCAATTTATTATAACTGAAATATCATTAAAGTGATGCAATTCATTATAGGGGATGTATTATTTCCCTTTTATCTGCATGTTTAATCCAAGTGCCATTTTGAGATTTTAAAAAAGCTCAAATATTACATGGATTTTTGAAAATGTAATAGTCACCATTTGCATCTGTCATATGAGCTTGTCAGATCAACTATGTCTTACAATATACTTATTTTCAACTAAATAAACAGCAACACAGAGTCTCTAACGGGTGCAATTGGTTTTATTATCCTGCAACCAGCATAAGCACCATGAAAACTAAAAGTAAACACACAAATAGCTGGTTAATAAGCCTTTGGCATAACACAAATTTACAAATAAACCCTCACATCTTTTACAGTGCATCATCGTGCATTTGTACATATGCCATCCACATTAAATGACCCTTAAAGCTATTCAAAACAAATTCAAAACACATAAACAATAATTTGATCTGTAAACACATTAAACTTTTCTGGTAAAAGATACACAACAAAACAAAATTCCAGAAAGAGTCAATGTAGAAATGTTACATCATTAAAGATTTTACATCTCTTAAACATGGAACCAAAAATACACACCTCACGCCGCTCACCAAGGGTGCAAACTTTAAACTTACTGCTTCCTGATGTAGATGCTAGCTTTACGGTCTTTGAGCTAAACAGCACACAAATGTGGACATAAGGCAAAGCAACTTAAACAATGTTACAATAAACAGCACCAGAATTACACAACCTGAGTTTACTTACATATGTACTGAGCTTCTTGGACAAGAGAAATCTGAACAGTGAAACTGTTGATGGGCTATACAGGTTCCTGGGCTCACAGCCTAAAACCCAGTCAGATGAATGACCTGACTGTGAAAGAATTACCTCTAGCGACCTCTAGTGGCCACTTTACATGGCCCATCAATGAGACTCTGACTGTCAGGTAAGAAACAATGTGAGAAGATTCAAAGAATGGGATTTTAGATTATCTGTATTTTATTTACAACACACTATCATCAAAACATAAATTCTAATGCCAATAAGAAACATTACTTACACTGTATAAGAGATCTCCTCAGCTTGCTGTAGCCGTGTTTGCGTTCTGTTTGTGAGATAAACAAGCTTAGCCTGTTCCTCTCAGCGCGTCTTCTTCTGGGGTAAATACAATGAGGCTTATTCCTCTCAGCGCCTTCTTCCAAAAACGAAAGTATCCGACATAAACACGTTGCTGCTTTGTTTACAAGTTGATGTGGACTGTAATGTGGCGCGTCTCTCACGTGGATGTTTGTAATATCAATAGCGGGAACAGCGTGGGCGTGACCTAATTAGAGGTAATGAGCTCCTAGGGGGAAAAGGACATGGCATTGTTTTCATACGGATTACTTTAACACAGATTTGTGTTAAGACTCATTTAAAAGTAGACATTTCAAGGTTTCTATGGATATATCTCTCATGCTTGTGTGTCATGTATTCGCTGAGGTTTAGTACATTTTAGTGAGGCATTTTAACTGGAGACTGAGAAGTGTACGCAAAAACAAGTAAACCCTTTACAGATTCAGATGATGTATTACTTTTATGTATCCAATCAAAATTGAGGGAGAAATTTAAGTTCTTTTTCTGTCATCTGGAAAATATGCGAGTGCTCCCGCTGGCGCCTTAGCCGGCCCCAGGACGTCATTGTCTTTATTACGGTATATTGTACTGTATTTTTACAGATTTTTTTTTACAGTGTGGGCAACAACCTGTGCAGGTCCACTGTGGCATTAAAGGGGTCATTAACCAAAGAGTGCGAATGAACAACATGACTACATGAGACAATGAAAGAGCTGTTGTACGTTGTAACTTTTTTTGCACATAGCACTGGTGCTACAGAGGTTGAAAGTTTTAGCAGAGGCCAAACAGTTCAGGGTTTAGGGTGGGTGACATTGCAAAAATATCATATCACAATTTTTTTCAGGAATATCATAATTCATGATTTTATCGTGATTCTTTGTCATGTTGGCTTTACTATTAAAAAAAGAAGCTTTTTAAGATATCAAAATATCAAATAAAAAAAAGAGTGGCAGACATTTGGGCAAAAGTGGGTGGAGATAAAAAATCTTTGTATTTTATATTTGTTATGAGAAAATAAAAACAAAGATATACATTACAAATACGTAGTATTTTCCCCTCTACTATCAAATGTGTACTAGCTGCTGTTTAGTTATCCACATTATTCAAAATACCTTCTTTTGTTTTCAGCACAAGAAAGAAATTAATAATAGTTTGGGACAACATGTGAGTGAGTAAATAATGACAAATTTTATTTTTGGGTGAACTATTCCTTTAATGACATGAGGCACCATGTTTAGTTCTATCGCTTTAAGAGCTGCACGCATCCGTTTCTCTTTCAACGGTTTACTTTCATTTTAAAACATAACCTACTGTGTCTGTATGTAAACCTTATGCGCTTTTGACAGTAGCCTGTGCGGAATCAGTCAGACGCGGCAGTAATCACTTGCTGTTTAACAGGTGGGTGCGTGCGGAGTCAGGCCCATTCAAACTGAGGCACGTTCCCGGGTTTTTATGCATAGTTAATTGACTACACTATTAAGCTGCTTTGCCCACCGCCCATTATAGATCAACTAACGTAATCTATAAAGGTGCAAAACGCTTTTACTTACACATATTTTAGATATTTCCTGATATAGTTAACACGTTTGGAAATATACCGAATAAAAAGGGGAAAAAAATAAAAATAAAACATAAGCCTGCATAGCTATGCAGTGTTATCGTGGCTGCTGTGTGTCACATGACAAGCATCATCACAAATCGTGGCCCCTCAAAAATCATGAGTGCATGACGCTGCTCCAGCTGCTGTCCCAGACTCTCTTGACTGGAAAAAAAAGGGATATGTCTCCAGTGTGTAGGTGTAGGTGTGAATGGACTCTATTTGAAACTATGCTAACTGATACCTTCTCAATTAGCTTTTTATCTTTTTTATTTTAGATGCTGTTTTTGATATTGCTCTCATGATGTTGAGTGAACTGACCACAGGAGTTTAAAATGATCCAACCTGCAGCCAAAACGTAAACCATGCAGTGCTGGTTGTGGGACGCAGTGCGATTGCTGGACAGGACTTTTGGCTTGACAAAAACAGGTACAATCAGAACGATTGTGAAGTTTTGTAATTATGAACTGACTAGGTTTGATAATATTTAAAGAAATGTACCCAACTCAAAAGTGTTATGAAGGATTGCATGAACCAGTCCAGCAGAGGTCGCTAACGGGCTGCTGTAACATACCACTTTAAAGACTAACACGTTAGAGGACAATTTAATTCAAGCGAATTGACGGGCAGTAAGAGTTCAGTGTTGCTAGTTATTGTTGCTTTGGTGGATTTGTAAACAGTGAGTATGTAACTGTTTACAAGACTTTTGAGAACTGGATGTGGTAGGCTAGAGTTTTTTCTACAAAATGATGTGAAAATCATCTCGTTCAGTCGTTCACAAAAAAACAGTATACTGTTGCAAGTTGTTCAAAGCTGTGAGGAGTTGGTTGATTAGGCTTACCTCTGGTGCCAGGGTATCATGGGTAGATTTATGACATGGTCTGGTTAGCCTGGGCCTCTTTGTGGAATTTGGCTCTTTGGTTTCAACAATGTTCTTATCGAATCTTCAATTTGTCTGATTCGCTCTGACACCTACAATCTTTAGCACTTTTAATTCCAAGCTGCTACATGAGAGGTTGCTCTTTGCATGAAAAAAGTTTTATTGACAACACCCAAGACAACCAATAAACCCTCAACTGACAACGGAAAACATCCTGACAACAAATCTGAAATTCAGTCTAAGCTTTCATTTCACTATCACTTGGGACTAAGATCTTTAGTGTTCTCTTACACCTGCTGCACAGAAGTAACCAGACAGACTCCAGACAATGCCTTTGAATATGCTTTAATAATGGCTGGGAGGACGTCACACCAATCGCAAAGAATCCCCCAGCAATAAGGATACAACAGTTTATATAGGAAAAGTACATAGCAAAGGTATCAGCATGTCACATTACATCATTCTCTTCTAAAATATTTGGTTAATTTGTATGGTAAATCAGCTTGTTGCCCAAATCATGAAATTACAGACAGATGGCTATCAGACAGATGGCTTGTCCATGTTTCATGATTGCAACACTACTACAGGTTAGAAGTTAAAAGATGTTAGAATTTTCCTTCACATGCCATTCTCTCGCTTGTTACCTTATGAATGTGGCTAATTGAAAAATCCTTTAATACCTCATGTGAAACTGTTCGTTGTGATGTTGTGCTGAATAAAATCAAGTCATTTGTAAAATACTGAATAGAGGGAATGCATATTTCCGTTTACAGTTTTTTTTCAACTGCTTACAAAATATTTGCTTTTTAAAAACACTTTTAGCAACACACAATTCTTTATGTAAAACACAAGAATCTAACAGGAAGTATCTTGATTTGCCTTTTTCAACAACCTTTTAAAATGCCACACTAATTCAGTGCCTCACACTAAGCCCTCACATGTGCAAACACTCATTGCTTTACTTTACACCAACTAATTACGGCTTTAGAATAAGACTATAAATAGGCCACAGGTCAAGTTATACAGTTTTTCTCAGTGGCATTGGTGCATTCCTAATTTTGTATTTTCACCTTGATGCCCATATTTCTTTTTCTTTTCTATATCACAGTGTTTTAATGTGTCAGTGTAACTGTTTAGCTGTGAATCTAATAAATGGCATATATACAAAGTGCAGCATTCTGCATTTCAATACAGTAACTGTCATTAAAAAATAGTTTGTTTTCAATCTTGCTTTCGTGTTTACCATGAATTTTTCAACATCTCTCAGCCAATTACTTTTAATCTTGTACAGAAATATACATAGGAGCTCATGAAAGAAGAACTTTAGGTTTTGAATAACTGTGTGTATATGATATATCCAAAATTATTATATTATAGCAAAGGTGTTTGCTTTTGAGATGTTTTTGTAATATTTTGCAAGAGATGTGAGTCATTTTGCATTTTGTGCGTGCAATTCTTGATTGTGTGTGTAAAGTTTTGAAAATGTGTGTAAGCAGTTGAAAAAATGGTAAAGCTTTATGAGTCAAAAAAGAAAGAAAAAGAAAATTCAATGTTATTATGATATATTTATAGATTTCGGCTACATAACCGGATAGGTGGCGTATGAGGCGATACCACGCATGTTGTTCTGGTTTCTGGCCATACTGATGTAGCCTTTATCTCCAAATGTGGTACCCCAGCTGTTAAAGCAGAAGAAAACAATCAGCATTTGTATTTTGCCCTCTAAATGTTTTGTTTGAGACAGATGTTCTTAGTTTATGATCATACAATTTCACAGTCAGTAAACCTGTACCTGTTTTTGACCAGCCAAAAGTCCTGTCCAGCACGCGCACCATATCCCACAACCAGCACTGCATGGTTTATGTTGTTACCGCAGCATGGATCATTGTAAACTCCTGTGGACAGATGTAACATAATGTTAATAATCATGGGCGACATTTAAAATTAGGCTACTGGTTGAGATGTCCCGATCTAAAAGTTTACACATGCTTTTGGTCCATGAACTAGAACACTTGCTCAGGACATGCGCTGTCTGTGGTAGTTTAGCAAGGATCGGTTCCAGAATTAAATCACTGAGGCTGCTTTCACATATATTTTTTGCTTTGGTAATCACTGTGTCAGTCACTGCTATTTCGACAACGAATCCAGCATAAATATGCAGATGTCATCTTAAAACATTGCAACGTGTAAAACGAACGTGTCATACAATTTCTGAATGGATTATAGCCTAGCCCTAGAAAGTGAGCAAAGCTCGCTTCCTTTATTATCACTTACTGTTGTTTTCAACTGCTTACACACATTTTTAAAACTTTAAAAAACTTTACACACAAAT
Source organism: Labeo catla (assembly GCA_012976165.1). NCBI lineage: Eukaryota > Metazoa > Chordata > Actinopteri > Cypriniformes > Cyprinidae > Labeo > Labeo catla. Next base: position 804,212 of record VONZ01000297.1, on the reverse strand, counting down.
TCAAGAATTGCACACACAAAATGCACAACGCCTTACATCACTTGCAAAATCATGCACTGCATTCAAAATATCACAAACACATCTCAAAAGTAAACATTTGTCTAACGTTGCACACAGTTGTTCAAAACCTAAAGTTCTTCTTTCATGAGCTCCTATGTACATTTCTGTACAAGACTGAAAGTAATTGGCTGAGAGATGTTGAAAAATTGAACTGAAAACAAACTTTTTTTATGGGAGTTACTGTATTGAAATGCAGAAGGATGCACTTCTTATGAATGCCATATATCCATTTCAAAAGTACAAATTTACAGATTACTGGGATATTGATTGAAAAAGACTCGATAGGATTCACAGTTACACAGTTACAATGACACATTACAACACTGTGATATATATATATATATATATATGTGTATATATACCATCAGTGCTGTCTACAGCTTATACTAAACCTCTGTTTTGTTTAGTTAAATGTACGATACTTGCATTGCCTTGGTCGTTGAACAAGTGTCCGAATGTAGTGACCTCCTGCGCCTCCAGGAGGTCCACGAACCAATGGTAACTTTCACCTTTGGAGGGAAAGTTTATGACTCTTTGTCTGTGAGCCTGGTATTTTGTATATGTAATTCGAATGGGTGTTGATGCAAAACTACTAAGGTTTCTTAAAACACTAACATGTTGCAAAGGTATCAACATATAATATCCACCATCATTTAGATGATCAAAATACAAATTCAAAGAGACCAAACATGGCATATGTGGGTTATATGGCTAGTCATCTATCATAACACATGCATAAACAGTAGAAAGACAAATAGAAATACAACAGACAAAATTAAAATACAATGCAGTAATACTGTACACAGTGACCTGGGCTATGTGTGATAGGAAGGTCAAAGAAAGGTTTGTCTGTGAATGAATAGGAAATTGGTTGGTGTTAAGTAAAGCAACGGGTGTTTACACATGTGAGGAGTTAGTTTGGGGCACTGGTGATTTAGTGTGGCATTTTAAATCGTTGTGTTTGAAAAAGGAAATCAAGATACTTCCTGTTAGATTTTTGTGTGCTGCATAGAGAACTGTGTGTTGTGTTTAAAAAGTGCTTAATGAAATTGAAAACGGCTGAGAATGAGTGTATGGCAGATTTGGTGTGTGGTTCTGGTGTTTGAGTGTCAGGTTTCAGAAACTGTGTGACAAGTAAAGATTTTGTGTATAAGTAGTTGAAAAAAAACTGTAAAAGCATCATCACAAAGTGTCGTTATAATCAATGAAGCTTTCTAAACAACACAGTGAATCTCTTATTTACATCACGTCTGTTTAGCTGGTCATGAAATTATTCACGAGCGCGCAAAACTGCACATACAAAACCGATCCGGTGCTTTCAGCAGTGAGCAAATTCGGACAAAATAAAACGTTTCTGATTGGCCATTGCGTACAAGAAATCAGCAGATATGTCTGTGATTGACTACATTGCTCAACGCTGCAATAACACGTTGGATATCTTCAATTGCTTTTGCTTTCGTTTGAGGGTATTTAGCACCGTCTAGTACCTCCGTACAACCGGGCCTGAGCTTGGCTAACCGCTCCAGTTGCAGCGTGGCTGACAACCAGGGGTGGACTGGGACAAAATTTCAGGCTGGGAAATCTCACACTCATCCAGGCCATCCCATACACCCCACAACAAATTTTTTCTATGGCCATCATCATCATCATCATCATCATCATCACATAAAGAGTTTATATCCTTAAATCTGCAAAATAATTAAAGGTTATCTCTTGAACTTCCATTTACCTTTTTACTCTCTTCATTTTCCCTGACATCTCTCTGTTTCTCATGTGTATGTTTACTTTTTTCATTCTTTTATGTACCTGTAACTTTTTCTTTAACACATCTTGTTGCAAAACAATCACCGCATTGTAACTTGTTTGCACATAATATACATTTATTTTAGTAAAAAAAAATACATTTAAAAAGTACATTTAAAAAGTATTACATTAGGGCCATGTGTTATTGTTTTATCTTGCCTAAATGTCAAAATTAGTACTATAAAAGTTACATTTTTAATATATCTTTATAGAAAAATATTAATATGAAACATGTTTTTGCATTATCATGGGTCATGTTTTATCCTAAGGAAAAATAACCATGATTTTATTAGGCCTAGGATAAAAGTATAGCAACCATGTTTTTTTGGCAGATGAATTACCATTTGTATAACCAGAGTTTTACTACAAATGCCATGGTGACACTATATAGTGTAGCAAAACATTGTTAATTTGTGGTTACCAGTTTAGTAACCATGGTTTTTGGTTTTATTTTTAGTAAATAATGGTTGGTATGGTTGTTGTCTCCCTTCTAAACCTGTTATAAAACGATGTAAATATTTGCTAAATTCCTACTCTTTACAATAGTAATTATGTACTTTTGGTAATTTTGCAGTAATTGTCTGCTACTGCTAACATTTGCTAGCAGTGTAATGCTTGACTAAGTAAACAAAGTAAACTAAAATAGTCTGTTTATACATGTAACTGAACTGCACTGGAAGTCCTGTTCAGGACAGTTTTTTCTCTCTGCTCCATCCGGCACTTCCACTCGATTCTCTAGTCCGTCATCCTTTTGGCGCAATCGCGGATGTGTGGATCCTGTGCGGGGTGATTCGCGCTGCCAGTCAAGATGAACCGATTCATGATTTATTAGCGTTTTATTATTGATTCATTTGGAAATAATGACTTTAGTACATTCGGCAAGCAACAAGAACAACAACAAATATATATATATATATATATATTTATTTATTTTTTAAAAAAGTAGGACAGCAGGCCAAATTAGCTGCCAGGCCACCGGGAATTCTCAATGGTCAATCCGTCCCTGCTGACAACAGGGATGACTAACCATGTGTAGCCTGAATACCTTGATCTGGTAATCAGTCTGATTGAAATGTGTAGGGAAGAAATACTCACCACTGTGGTAAAAGTGAAACTGAGTTCTGGAAGCATCAACGCCCACTGAAATAGGTCCAATGTTAGCAACAGCCTGCTTCAGGGCCTCCTCATCTCCTTGACGGACATAACAGTAGCTGGTACAATTTGCTGCACGCTTGGATGGATTGTATCTGCATGGTCCTTGCTGTAGGATACATTTATTTATTAGATTACACTTATAATAATTATGAATTGCAGCTTTTTTAGAAATGGTCCAAACACTGATAAATCCAGTGATGTAGAGACCTAACTGCATATGTATCACTCAAATCTCACAGTAATAGGTCCTGGCACTTTTATTATTGAATGCAATCTCATCCTTGTTTTTCTACACATAGACCCACACAAAGAACTTACCACTCCTTTATAAGGGTAAGACGACTCAGAGTCTATTCCGCCATTATCAATAACATACTGGAAGGCAGAACACATAAAACCACCTCTGCAGCCCCTGTTGCTGTAACTGTAGGAACAGTCCACCAGATTCTGAGGACTGAGTTCGACCAGCTTTCCTGTGGTCTTCTTCAGCTGACCTTCAAGAGCCCCAACGGCACTGAACGCCCAACAAGAACCACAGTTGCCCTGAAAAAAAGGGAGAGAGAAACATAATAACAGTAGTAAAACAGGAAACTTTTTGCCTTTATGCTACATATAAAAAAACAACAACAAACAAACTTAAAACAAACAAACAAACAAAAAACAAAAATAAGTTATTCTAATAAAAGTTACAGGGACACAAATCTAAATGAGCAAATATCAGAGTGTATTCTCTCAAAATATACAGTATAATCATACCTGGTTCTTCACTCTGGTGACATATCCCTTAGCTCTCCAGTTCACAGAGTTTGGGACAGCAGCTCCAGAAGAGCCTGCAAATTCTGCTGTTTGCCTCTTAAAGTCAGGAGGGATGCGAGTTGTGGCCAATAACAGCAGAATCTCCTCTGTTGTCTGTGAAACAACATGGCACAAATAAGAATATGGGGCTGGGTGGAATAAAGAAACACTGGACTGATGTTCTCACCATGTCACCCATGTGGTTCATGCTCAGGTCATATGAATGCAGGCCCATGGAGGCCTCCAGGTTGTGAATGGTGATAAGTTCAAGGTTTCTCTCCCACAACTCCCTCCTGCTCAGTTCCTCATTCTATCAACATAAACAAGAGACAATTCTACGGTTTAATAAAGCAATACATTAAATTATTGACAACACTGATTAAAACCATCATAATCCCTATTCTGTGTTTTGTAAGGACTTTGATGTTAGACTACTTTTTGTCTTTAGTGCCATGTTGTAGTCAACTTGTAGTCCTATTGTTTCACTGGCCCCCTTTGTAGATGTGGGTAAAAGATCAGGTTTGAGATTGTCTGACAGATGCTTGTGAAATTCATATTCTCACCTTACTGGAGTAAAACTTGTTATGTGTCTTCTTCCACAACTCCCAGTTCTGTTCTAGATTTGTGTTGAAATGGGCCAGTGCTGCGCTACAACACACGGCAAACAGCAAGCTCCCGAGCATCATGGCCTGAAAAGAACAAAACGGCCTGTGATTAGTTACTGACATGCATTCAACAATCAGTATTTTATCTGTTATTACATTCTCATTGAATTACGTTGACATCTGGCTGATTTGTCATCAGCCACAATATGAAAAGATTATTGCAGTGAAGAAGAATTCTGAAACAGCTCACAATCACACACACAATGTTTCCTCCAGGGAGGCAAGAGAGGCAGTGCCTCTTTAAAATATTGGTGTAAAAAAAATTGTAGTACAAAAATGAAACAATGCAAACATTATAAAATTCAACATTAAAAAGTATATAATCATTTGTTTATTTAAAGAAACACTGTCCAACAGTGACACCAGCATGTAAAGTTACAGTGGGAGTCTGTGTGTGTCTTACCTCCCCTTAGCCCACTGAGTTTTAACAGACCCTTTAAAGCATGCAGTGAATTTGGTGGGGAGTAATTGAAAATGAACAGGGGGGAAAGTCACGTGAGGTTAGGCAGTGCCGCAATATGATGACTGGTGATGACGAAATGACTGGTTATGATAAGCTATGATTGGTTCATGTGATAAATTCCACCTCTTGTGTTTGTGCATCTTCCGTGTTTGTGAATCAGTCTGAATGAAAAATAAAATGGTGTTACAGTTTTTCTGAATTGCTAAAACACATTTTTTAAAACCATCACTCATTTTCTCAAAACCTTAAACGCAAATCCAAATGTTCAAACTAAATTCACAGAACCCCTGCATCTTCTGGCAAAATCAAACAATCGCTACAAAACCATTTCACCTGTACTCAACAAAGCTTTCAAATCATACACACATTAGTCAATAATATACGCACTACATCAAAAAATGGAGAACACAGTGTCCGTTTGGTTCACTGTATTTTACAGTTTTTCACATTTGCTAAAACACTAAACCCCATTCTGTAAACCAAATATATCCCCTCTGATGCGCATCATTCAGCAGTGTCCTGCATTAGTGATGAATGATGACAAATACGATTCGGGTTTAAATGACTTTAACACTTTAATGAGAAACTTTATGTTTATCACAGGCTATTGTATACCACATACTCCCGTACACATCCGGGCTTCTACTGACATTCTGGCTACAGATACGTGTCTGGTACAAATGCGATTTACATAACTAAGAACATTTAATCAATGTTCTACATCCCCTTTCTTTAGTAGTCTCTTGTCAAATAATGATAACAAATATCCACGTTAACTCAAAATCAAAGTGTGTATAACTGAATAGGCTGTTAATACTTTAACTTTATCATTTTACGAACAAATGAAACGTAGAGTGTTCACTCCTGACGAGTTATTGGTTTCACACAAACGCTTCACATGCTCTAAACAGCTTAACTAAATATACTTTGGGTTTGGTTTTGAGATTCTGCCTGATCGAGACACATAAAGCTTTTTTTCTGGTTCACTGTGGTGGCTGATGCTGCTTCAGTGTTAGGTGACGTCTTCTGTGTACTTGAGTCATCAGAAAGAGATGTTTGGTCTTGTCTTGGCGTACAAACTTGAGTGTGATCTGCAGGGTTGTACTCAACATTTTGGGGTGGTAAAGTTTCAGGGACAGGCAAAATGTGTCTTTGATTCCTTCTATAATCCCTCCCCTCTGATTCCACCACGTACGATCTTGGCTCCTTGCAGATGCTTTGATAGTTCCCACCTTATTGTAATCTTGAGGTGTTTGTAACCTGACCACTTCACCTTTCAGCAGGGGACGGAGAGGTTTGCTGGTTTTTTCGTAATACACCTTCTGTTGATAACGCTTGTGTGCAAGTCATTTTGTGACCTTGACGTGTCTTTTGGTAGAAGGGACTAGCAACTTCTTGGATTGAAAGGGTTGACCTTGTTTGTCTTGACATGAGTCTTTCCGCTGGTGATCTGAGAATTCCATCACAAGGGACGTTTCTCAAATTGAGTAAATCAAGAAAGACGTCTGTCCCATCTCGCTTTGATTTTTCCATCAACTCTTTTGCGCTTTGCACCGCTCTTTCTGCTAATCCATTAGATTGCGGATATTCTGGGCTGCTTGTTACATGTATGAAGTCCCAGGTATTTGCGAAGTTCCTGAATTGTTGACTGGAAAACTGTGTTTCATTGTCTGTAATCACTTTTTGGGGACTGCCATGTACTGAAAATTGTCTCTTTAGTTTTGCAATCACGGCAATTGATGTTAGATTGTGAAGAAGATCTACCTCGAAACATCCTGAGTACGAGTCGACCAGAACAAGATAGTGTTGGCCAGTCCATTCGAATAGATCAGTCGCAACGACTGACCAGAGAAGCTCTGAAGTATCATGCTGTCTTAATGGTTCTTTCTGTTGGTGCTGTGTGTTCTTCATTGGGGCACATGAAAGAGTATCGGCCAGATACATTTGTTTTCCTTTTTTGTAGCTTATCACAAAATCATACTTCTGTAATCTCAACATCATTCGTTGTAACTGTGCTGGTGCCATGTGCAGTGGCTTGTTAAGAATTGTCACCAATGGTTGATGATCTGTTTGGATGAGAATTTTCTTTCCGTAGATGTAGTCGTGAAACTTGCAATGCAAACCACATGCAAACACCACTGCGAGAAGCTCCTTTTCAATTTGAGCATATTGTGTCTCAGTCTGTGTCAGGGTGCGTGAGGCGTATGCTATGGGAGCATTCTCCTGAAGGCATGCCGCACCAAGTCCAAACTGTGAAGCGTCGCATGTCAGTGTGACAGGCTTTTGGACATTGTAATATCTCAATGTTGGCGGACTTGTGATGCACTCTTTCAGCTTGTTGAATGTGTCTTGATGATGTTCCAGCCAGCACCATTCAACATCTTTGTGAGTCAGCTCTCTTAAAGGTGCTGATAGGTCGCTGAAACTTGGAATGAATTTTCCAAGATGGTTAACCATCCCTAGAAAGCGCTGGAAATCTGGTTTGCGAAACTTGGATCTTCATCTGTTGACACATGGTGAATGTCTTTGTTGAACGAGATCAGTTTCATTTGTAAACAGTCCGGTAGTCCTATCAGTGGTTGCACATTTCTCTTTACCACATAGAATGAGAGGTTAAAAACCCTTTCGGATGATTGGCAGGTGAAAGTGACAAAACCTGCTGTGTGTATCTCCGAACCTCCATAAGCAAGCTTAGTGTTGTTTGATGGGCTTAATTCCTCTCCATTTTTTATTTTAGTGAACAAAGCTTCAGAAATCACATTGCATTTAGCACCTGTGTCTACTTTAAAATCTACAGAGTGTCCATTGATTTGTACTGTGCAAATTAGTTGAGTTTTTTTGGGGAGTTTTTATCCCCAATGTTTGAACAGCAGCTTTTTTTAACTGACACACCGTCCGCATAGTAGGATTCGTCCACGCTATCTGTGGCCGTTTCTTCTGGTTTGAGCTGGTCTACTGCTTTTCTTCATCTGTTTGGCATGTGCTTTGGTGTAGTTTTATAGCACATTTTGTAATGATTCCACTTTTTGCATTTATGGCACTGCTGACCATAAGCTAAGCATTTTTGCTTTCTTGCTTCATACTTGCCTCCACAACTACTATAGTTTACTATAGTCTGTGAGGCTGTGCGGTCAGAGATGGATCTTTTTGACATTTTAACTTTTGTCTTGTGATACACGCTGTCTACATTAGTGTTGCTTTTAGGCACTGAGTCATTGTGTGCTGATCAGTCAGCTTGTGGATTTGACATAATTCAATTGCTTTGGCTAGTGTTAGCTCACTGTCTCTCAGTAGAATTTTTCTCATGCCATCATTGGTCACGCCACATACGAGTCTGTCTCTTATGAGCTCATCTGTTAGATCACCAAATCTGCAAGTCTTTGCTTTATTCCTTAAATCACTCACGTATGCTTCTATAGTTTCACCGGGTTTCTGGTTTTTCATATTGAATTTGTGACGTTCCATTTTTAGGGTGTAGTCCAAGCCAAAATGTATGGCTAAAACTAAAACACATCCATGATAGAGAACACGCTCACAAACACACACATACACAGAAATTAAACGTTTAAACTTATATTAATGCTTATTCAAGATGATTAGAGACAGACACATGCACACACATTTTGTTGCACATTTAGATTTCTGAAACAAATGATAGGCAACAAAACTGCAAGTCTTCCCTTTTTAAGAGTTTAAATGTAATTTTCAGTTTTGTAACCTCAAAACATAATTGTCACAATTGTAAAAACGTATATGTCTGCATGAATACAGTGGTAAACTTTTTAAATGTGATCATACATGATCTTAATAAGAAAAAAAAAACTAAAAAATACTATATTAGTGATTTTAATGAGCCCATTAGTTGTCTTCTGGTGCCATCTAGTGGTTATAATTAATAACTGCAGAGACCTTACCATGGACATAGTAGTTGCATAAACACACACAGATAGATAGATAGATAGATAGATATACATGTACACATTTGCACACACACACACATATACATACATACATATGTATATATATATATATATATATATATATATTGGTATATATCCTTTGGTATATTCACCATGTAGTGATGTAGTGTCTAATGTATGATCTGTAGTGCGTATATTACTGACTAATATGTGTTTGATTTTGAGTACAGGTGAAATGGTTTTGAAGTGATTGTTTGATTTTGCCAAAAGAGTCAAAGAGTTCTGTGAATTTAGTTTGAACATTTGGATTTGTGTTTAGGGCTTTGAGAAAATGAGTGATGGTTTAAAAAAATGTGTTTTAGCAATTCAGAAAAAAGTCACTGGGGTGTATTTGCAGCAATAACCAAAATTACATTGTAGGGGTCAATATTATTAGGGGCCAAGCACCGAAGGTGCGATGGCACCTATTGTATCCGTTGCCGTTCTTTTTGTTCTTCTTCCGCTCTTGAGTCTATGGCAGCCCATAGAACCGCTTGCAGGAAAGTTGTGAAATTTGGCACACTCATAGAGGACAGTCCACAGCAAGTTTGGAGTCTCTAACTCAAACTCTCTAGCGCCACCACTTGTCCAAAATTTCAGTCATTTTATGCTTATACCTTTTGAACTGTAAGGCACAGAATCAAAATTCCTTTTGCCTCTGAATCCTTGGCTCATGCCAAATTGAATTAAGTCCAAAATTTAAAAATCGTAAGGTTTAGTTTTTTTTTTCTATAATTTTTTTTTTTTTGTAAAACTTACTTTTTCAAACTCGTCCTATACGGTTTGCAAAACCATTTGCAAAAATGGTTGTGAGGCTATATCTCCCCAATGATTTGGCGTATTGAGACCAAACTTGGTGTGTGTTATAACAATGATGACCTGAGGCTACCTCCAGTGTTTCGGCACAGTGCCACCTAGTGGTCAGGAGATATGGAAAATGTCTATTTTTTTTTATAACTTCTGAATGGTTTAGCCAAAAATTTGGTCTTTTAAGATTTGGTGCATCATGCTGAGTCCAACCATATCCAATTTTCCCATGTTTTGAATTTTGTCAAAAAATGCTATATTTTAGGAACTCTTTGACGTATCATTATGAAACTCGGTATGTGTCTTCTACTTTTTCGAACTCCTCCTAGACCATTCACCAAATTTGGCTCGGATCATCTTCAGACCATGCTGGCAAAAAGTTATGAATTTCGTGTCGATATATGAAACGGTTCTCGTTTAGCGCATCAACAAATTTGCTGGAAAGATGCCAAACTACATGTAAGGCTGTATCTCTGCAAAGCTTTGACATATTGACACCAAATTTTATATGTGCCATTGTCACCTCACACTGACCACACCACATCAATTTGGTAACAGTGCCACCTATTGGTCAGAAGTAATACACCATTCATTAAACATTAATAATGAAATTTCCAAAAATGCTAATAACTTCTAATTGCATTGACCTATTGTAATGATGGTTGAATCTGGTCTCAAAACATTCCTTGGGTCATGCCGACAACATACATACCAATTATACCACAGTTGGCCGAACTTCTTTTCCACCATTTGGATTAATGTACAAAATCTACTTGTTCGAAATCCTCCTAGAGCATTGGTCCGATTTTCACCAAATTTGACTCAAATCATCTTCAGACTGTGCTGAAACAAAGTTATGGATTTCATGTCGATAGACAAAACCATTTTCGTACAGAGCCACTACACATTTGAGGCATGATGCCAAAATGACTCTGAGGCTGTATCTCTGTAAAGCTTTGACATAATGACACCAAACTCTGTGTCTGCCATTGTCACCTCACACAGAACACATCACATCAATTTGAAAACAGCACCACCTATTGGTCAAAAGTGACAAGCCATTAAATTATATTATTATATTTTGATTTTTCAGCCATTTCAACTGATATCAACTGAAATTAAGCAAAGATCATGTTCCATGAAGATATTTTGCAAATTTTCTACTGTAAATATATCAAAACTTTGATATATTTTGATTAGTAATATGCATTAGAGTTTTTTGCAATCGCTAGGACACATTTCTCAATACTTAGGTGTTTTTTTAAAACTCTTCACACAGTGAGCACAACATCAGTCTATGTGGGCTAAACTGTGGATCAGTTATCATTGCTTTGGCACAAAATGAATTCATTGACGACATCAGTCAATTTACATTAATTCTTTTATCACTTCGACACAAGCACCATCAAAACTTTATGTACTAAACAAGCAAATTTGCACGTTTACATACTGTTTTCAAAACGGTTAAACTTAAATTCAAAACCTAGCATAGTATAAAAATGAATAAGACAGAAATTTGTAACATTTCTACATAGAAAAATATTCTGAGTGTAAAAAATCATATACTATCAAGCAGTTGCAGTAGCTGAACATCTTCACAAATGTTACAGTTTCCAAAAATTGATCCTTATGACTGGTTTTGTGGTCTAGGGTCACACACACACACACACACACATATATATATATATATATATATATGTGTGTGTGTGTGTATTTTTCCTTTTTATTTTTTTTGGTATATTCACCAAACTTAGGTGTGTTTATCTTTTTTAATTGCTTTAATTTTACTATTATTATTTTTTGTAGCTACATGCACTGGGCAATGTGTTCTCCATTTTTTCGATGTGGTGTTTAATGAATGAGCTGTAGTGCGTATAGTATTGACTACTATGTGTATTATTTGAAAGCTTTGTTTAATTTTGAGTACAGGTGAAATGGTTTTGAAGCGATTGTTTGATTTTGCCAGAAGAGTCAAGGGTTCTGTGAATTTAGTTTGAACATTTGGATTTGTGTTTAAGGTTTTGAGAAAATGAGTGATGGTTTCAAAAAATGTGTTTTAGCATTTAAGTAAACTTAAATTTGAAAGTTTTATACATTGAAAGTTTATAAATTTGAAAGCAACAAATTGAAACAACAGCATTAAAACAACAAAATCACTATCTTTGTAATAACTCACAATTTTTAGTTTCAATGAATTTAAAATTTTAAGGTAAACAGTTTACTAATTTTTATAAGTTAAACCAACAAATGTGTTTTACAGTGCAGCTATAGCTGGAACAGCTACTGTTCAAAAAGTACTTTTAAACTGCAGTGAGCTGAACAAATGAGCGTTCACACAGAACACATTTGTGCTTTAAAAAAACAAACAAAATGGAAAACAGCACAAACTGTTGAGACATTTTTAAACTTGATACAGCATTTTAAAAAAGTGTCAAGTGAAGCTGAGGAGAGACGAGGCTCAAGGGTTAAAAATGTGTTTTTTTCTAAATAAAGCTTACATAGAAATCTTCATAGAAGTCAATCATACTACATGGTGAAGAAAGTGCATGAATTTCTATTAATATCTATGTATACAGAATGAATCCTCAGAAAGATCATGGATAATATAAACTGTACTATCATTACAAATCCCTTTGAGGTAAAAGCTCTTATAAAAAACAATCACTGTGTTACAGTTATAACACAGTGGAAATGCTAAAACACATTTTTTGTTTCAAAAATCACTCATTTTCTCAAAACCTTAAACACAAATCTAAAATGTTCAAACTAAATTCACAGAACACCTGACTCTTCTGGCAAAATCAATCACTTCAAAACCATTTAACCTGTAATCAAAATCAAACGAAGCTTTCAAATTATACACATTTTAGTCAATACTATTTTTTTTTTTTTTGCAAACACTCTAAAAACTGCTGGGTAAAATACAACCCAGTGCTGGGTAAAATATGGACATACCCAGTGATTGGGTTGTTTTGACCCAGCGGTTGGGTTACTACCCAGAAGGCTGGGTTAAACATTAGCAACCCAGTTGCTGAGTATGTCCATATTTTACCCAGCGCTGGGTTGTATTTAACCCAGCAGTTTTTAGAATAAAAAGAGAGCATGGGATCTGCAAACAGTGTCTAATCTTGTTTTGCAGAAAGAGTGATTTATTTGACAAATCGGTTTAGGCTATTGAGAATTTGGTTTAGAGAATGGGGTTTAGTGTTTTAGCAAATGTGAAAAACTGTAAAACAGAAACTTTTTGAGGGAAATCATCAACACGGAAGACTTTTATTAAAAAGATGAATGCGAAAAATACAGAAAAAATGAATTGACGACTTAAATTGAAAACATTTCAAATTTCTTTAAGAAAAAGTTTGTAAAGTCACCACAATTAAAACCGAAAGAGAAACTTTTTGAGAGAACACTTAAAATGAGACTTTTATGAAAAAGACAAAACACATAAAAGTTAGTAAAAACTCTTCTCACCTCTGCACTCTCGATAAGCTGCACTTCTGGTCGTCTGTAGAGGAGATGATAACGAATGTCTCTGAGTTCCTGATTCCTTTGCTTTTTATTCTGTTGCTTTGCCCTGTCACATGATAGATAGATAGATAGATAGATAGATAGATAGATAGATAGATAGATAGACACTCTTTTTGCAGAACTTTTAACAAGTTCTGGCAGCTTAAACAAGGTATGCAGATCTCATGAACATATTCTCACTCAGACACAGTTTGCCCTGTGATGAACGTGTCATGCAAAACCCCAAACAGAAGTAAGCAAAAATTAAGCACAACTGCAACATGGCTGTCATTGTTTACACACAATAATTCAAAATTCTTCACACTTGCTTCTAAATATTTAAATATACAAAATATAAGCCAGTTCTAAGTGCACAGATGGCACAGGTGCATCCGTCAATCTGAGAGTTACAGAAGAGTGTAAACACGAGGTGGTGGAAGAGGAGGACGAGGAACAGCAAAACCAAGAACAGTCTTCAGATGAAATTAGAGCTACTGTGATCGACCAGTGTTCTTGTCCACAGAATGACAGAGTTCAGCCAAATTTGAGCAGATTCTCTATGGCCACCATAATCAGTTAGAAAGTTCAAAAGTAGCCATTTTTTCACACTGTTTATATATATATATATATATATATATATATATATACAGGTTCATCTCAGTAAATTAGAATGTTGTGGAAAAGTTCATTTATTTCAATAATTCAACTCAAATTGTGAAACTCGTGTATTAAATAAATTCAGTGCACACCGACTGAAGTAGTTTAAGTCTTTGGTTCTTTTAATTATGATGATTTTGGCTCACATTTAACAAAAAAACACCAATTCACTATCTCAACAAATTAGAATATGGTGACATGCCAATCAGCTAATCAACTCAAAACACCTGCAAAGGTTTCCTGAGCCTTCAAAATGGTTTCTCAGTTTGGTTCACTAGGCTACACAATCATGGGGAAGACTGCTGATCTGACAGTTGTCCAGAAGACAATCATTGACACCCTTCACAAGAAGGGCAAGCCACAAACATTCATTGCCAAAGAAGCTGTTCACAGAGTGCTGTATCCAAGCATGTTAACAGAAAGTTGAGTGGAAGGCAAAAGTGCGGAAGAACAGAAGATGCACAACCAACCGAGAGAACCGCAATCTTGAGAGGCTTGTCAAGCAAAATCGATTCAAGAATTTGAGTGAACTTCACAAGGAATGGACTGAGGCTGGGCTCAAGTCATCAAGAGCCACCAAACACAGACGTGTCAAGGAATTTGGCTACAATTGTTGTATTCCTCTTGTTAAGCCACTTCTGAACCACAGACAACGTCAGAGGTGTCTTACCTGGGCTAAGGAGAAGAAGAAATGGACTGTTGCCCAGTGGTCCAAAGTCCTCTTTTCAGATGAGAGCAAGTTTTGTATTTCATTTGGAAACTAAGGTCCTAGAGTCTGGAGGAAGGGTGGAGAAGCTCATAGCCCAAGTTGCTTGAAGTCCAGTGTTAAGTTTCCACAGTCTGTGATGATTTGGGGTGCAATGTGATCTGCTGGTGTTGGTTCACTGTGTTTTTGAAAACCAAAGTCACTGCACCCGTTTACCAAGAAATTTCAGAGCACTTCATGCTTCCTTCTGCTGACCAGCTTTTTAAAGATGCTGATTTCATTTTCCAGCAGGATTTGGCACCTGCCCACACTGCCAAAAGCACAAAAAGTAGAGAATCTATGGGGTAAAAAAAAATGCAGATGAGCTGAAGGCTTCCATACCACCTCAGCAGTGCCACAGACTGATCACCTCCATGCCACGCCGAATTGAGGCAGCAGTTAAAGCAAAAGGAGCCCCTACCAAGTATTGAGTACATATGCAGCAAATGAACATACTTTCCAGAAGGCCAAAAATTCACTAATAGTTATATTGTAACTACATGCACTGGACACTGTGTTCACCATTGTTTGATGTATGATCTGTAGTGCATATATTATTGACTAATGTGTATATGATTTGAAAGCTTTGTTTGATTTTAAGTACAGGTAAAATGGTTTTGAAGCGATCATTTTATTTTGCCAGAAGAGTCAGGGGTTCTGTGAATTTCGTTTGATCATTTGGATTTGTGTCTAAGGTTTTGAGAAAATTAGTGATAGCTTCAAAACATGTGTTTTAGCAATTCAGAAAAACTGTAATTTATTTTTATTTTTTTAAAGATTTTTAAGGGGATTACATATTTGTTGCTGAATAATATTTTAAATTACAAAAAACAAAAAACAAACAGTGACAAAATACATCACTAGTAAAATAAAATACTTAAAATATAATACACGTTGACAGTTCTTACTTTTTTTTAGGATAGTCTGAACAGCCAAAAGCAAATACAGTCATGTCCCAATCTAAAACTCAGCATAATCATGTAGACAATCACACCCAAACAATTATAAAATCATTACCTGGACAATGGAGAATTAACAAAATTGAATTAATGGAATGTAGGAAATGACCAGAGATTACAATGGGGCCATAACATGCCCACAGTATGTCTACAATGTGGGCTGAGTGTGGGCACAATGGGGAAGGTGTGGGCATACTGTGGGCTGGGTGTAAGATCAATGGGGAAGGTGTGGGTATACTATGGGCTGGATGTGGGCACTATGGTGAAAGTGTGGGCATACTGTGGCCCGAAGTATACTGTGTGAACATGCTCTGTGGGTCCGTTAATAATAACAAAGTTAGTTTCCCAGTGTCCCAGCCAAAAATGTTTACCCAGGGCCCCAGCAGACCCCACAGTATCCTTTTGAATGGAAGAGTGGGCAAAAACCTGTGTAGATCCACTGTGGCATCTAAACCAAATTCTCAATAGCCTAAACCAATTTGCAAAACCTTAAACAAGTTTAGGAAGTTTAGACACTGTTTGCAGATCTGATGCACTCTTTTAGCAAAACTCTAAACACACTCTCACTCACTAAGACACAGTTTGCTCTGTGATGAACTTGTGATGCAAAACCCTAAGCACAAGAAAGCAAAAGTTAAGCACAACTGCAACACGGCTATCATTGTTTACACACAATAATTCAAACTTCTTCACACTTGTTTCTAAATATAAGCCAGTTCAAAGTGCACATCAGTCTGAGAGGTAGGGAAGAGTGTGAATACAAGTGTGAATACAAGTGTGAATATATATATATATATATATATGTGTGTGTGTGTGTGTGTGTATACATGTGCATCTCAATAAATTAGAATGTTGTGGAAAAGTTCATTTATTCCAGTAATTCAACCCACCAATTCACTATCTCAGCAAATTAGAATATGGTGACATGCCAATCAGCTAATCAACTCAAAACACCTGCAAAGGTTTCCTGACCCTTCAAAATGGTTTGGTTCATTAGGCAACGTCAGAGCTGTCTTACCTGGGCTAAGGAGAAGAAGAAATGGACTGTTGCCCAGTGGTCCAAAGTCTTCTTTTCAGATGAGAGCAAGTTTTGTATTTCATTTGGAAACCAAGGTCCTAGAGTCTGGAGGAAGGGCGGAGAAGCTCATAGCCCAAGTTGCTTGAAGTCCCGTGTTAAGTTTCCACAGTCTGTGATGATTTGGGGTGCAATGTCATCTGCTGCTGTTGGTCCACTGTGTTTTTTGAAAACTTTTTCAAAAGTCACTGCACCCATTTACCAAGAAATTTTAGAGCACTTTCATGCTTCCTTCTGCTGACCAGTTTTTTAAAGATGCTGATTTCATTTTCCAGCAGGATTTAGCACCTGCCCACACTGCCAAAAGCACCAAAAGTTGATTAAATGACCATGGTGTTGGTGTGCTTGACTGGCCAGCAAACTCACCAGACCTGAACCCCATAAAGAATCTCTAATATATGTATATATATATGTATATATATATTCCCTGATAACATTCCCTGATAAATATATATACATATATATATTTATCAGGCTCAGATGTATAGGTTTCTATGTAAGTACCGGTATTTCTGATTGGGCTGAGGCTGGTATTTTAGCAAGTTTGAAGAAAATGTATTTGATGGCCGTATAATATGTGTTGAGAGCATTCACTCAGTATCATTATCTCATTTTTGACCGAGATGGATTTTAGCTGGTTTTGCATCTGAACTCTTCATATATACACTCATGTGCGTGTATTTTTCCTTTTTATTTATTTTTTATTTTTTTGGTATATTCACCAAACTTAGGTTGATTTCTTTTGAGTGTGTGTATGTTTATGTATCTTTTTTTATTGCAAAATAATTACTATATACAGTAAACATTCTCTTTTTTTCTAACTACATGCACTGGGCACTGGGTTCTCCATTTTTTTTTAATGTAGTGTCTAATGAATGATCTGTAGTGTGTATAGTATTGACTGCTATGTGTATTATTTGAAAGCTTTGTTTAATTTTGAGTACAGGTGAAATGGTTTTGAAGCGATTGTTTGATTTTGCCAGAAGAGTCGGGGGTTCTGTAAATTTAGTTTGAACATTTGGATTTGTGTTTAAAGTTTTGAGAAGATGAGTGATGGTTTCAAAAAATTTGTTTTAGCATTTCAGAAAAACTGTAAGATACAGAGTGAGATTAAAGTAGAATAGAGAGTGAAAGATTAAAATTATTCATCAGGGTTGTACGTTAACTTCTTTTGCACGTAGCACTGGTGCTACAGAGGTTGAAAGTTTTGTAGCACAGGCCAAACAGTTGTAGCACAGGTTCAGGGTGGGTGATATGGCAAAAATATCACATCACAACTTTTTTCAGGAATATCACGATTCACAATTTTATCATGATTCTTTGTCATGTTGGCTTTACTATTAAAAAAAAAGCCTTTCAAGATAACAAAATATAAAATAAAAAAGAATGGCAGATATTTGGGCCAAAATGGGTGAAGATAAAAATCTTTGTATTTTATATTTGTTATGAGAAAATAAGAACAAAGATATACATTACAAATACATAGTATCAACACGTTCTTACTCCTAACTCCTAAGGGTACCCCTTTAGCGTCATTTTTCGACGTGCAGGGTACTTTACGTAAGAAACCCTTGGCGTAATGTGCTGACGCGAAAGGCACTGGGAATTTTATCACCATGATTAAATTATATATTGGGTAATATATTCCTATTATTGTATATATATTGGGGTGTGATTTTTTTCAATGCATACAGTCGCAACAGTTTCATTTATATTACACTATTTAAATGTGTAAATAGTAATAGACATAACCTACTGTGTTTATATGTAAACCTTATGCGTTTTTGACAGCAGCCTATTAGATGCGGAATCAGTCAGACGCGGCAGTAATCACTTGCTGTTTAAAGGTGAGTGCGTGCGCTTCAGTTAGGCGCTCAGAAAAAGCAAGTCAGAACAGCACGTGAATTAAATGTTTAACCGGCAAGGCTTTAAAGCAGAAGCAAATAATGCACTTTTCTGACTGTGAATAAGTGCAGTATCCTGCTAGTGTGACTCTACTACTGCTGAGTTAACATTTGATGTGAACGTATGTCGCGCTGTACAGTATATTGAGGTGGATGCGCCAGAACTGCAACTGATAGAATGTGCGCTGTACCACAATACTAGATATTTCTTCAAAAGAAGATTGTGGAAACAATCGTCATACTAACTACTAAGTATTATCACACACACAAACAACGAAATCATGTCACACTTCTAAGCGGCTGTATTATGAGCACGCGAAACTGTATCGCACGCGTGCTAGTGGTAAATGTATTCATCCACTGTACAGCCCTGTTAATATACAACATTTTAAAATTTCTGTTTGAATATTTGAATGTTTGTTTATATAATGTTGTATACCACTCATTTCTGGTGCTCCTGCGGAGGAGTCATACCCATTCAAACTAAGGAACATGCCCCCTCAGATTTTTGAGCCAAGTGGATTTTGAATGCAGCTTACAGATGACAATAAATAGCTGAATGTTTTTTACATTTTTTTAGATTTGATACCGGCGTGATTAGAACGTTCAGTGCGTCAAATCACCAGCTGCTAAATTCAAACCCGCAGTCACTGGCTGGCACCAAGCCAGAAACACGCGTTTTTATAGAGCTGCGCATTATAACCAATCACACATGATTCTGTTGAGCGTTTGAATCCAATGGCCAATCAGAGGCGTTTGGATGAGTCACCGCTGAAACGCCACTGTTTTGTTCACTCTCTTTATTCTCAGAAAGAACAAAGTGCAGATGTGCGTATGAATGTAAGATATTCATTTCACAGTGTAAACAGCTTCAGCGATTTTAATGGGAATTTTTGAGAGTGCTTGAACTCTTGCTAGACTGAATGAAAACGCTTTAACTTTTACACATTTTAAATATTTCCTGATATAGTTAACAGTAACACGTTTGGAAATATACCGAATAAAAAGGGGAAAAATAAAACATAAGACTGTATCAGCTATACAGTGTTATCGTGGCTGCTGTGTGTCACATGACAAGCATCATCACAAATATTGCCCCCTCAAAAATCAGGAGTGCATGACGCTGCTCCTGCTGCTGTCCCAGACTCTCTTGACTGGAGAAAAAAGGGATATGCCTCCAATGTGAAGATGTAGGTAGAAATGTTTTTTTTTTTTTCCTGGTTGTGGGTTACAGTACGATTGCTGGACAGGACTTTTGGCTGGACAAAAACAGGTACAATCAGAACGATTGTGAAGTTTTGTAATTATGAACTGACTAGGTTTGATAATATTTATATTTAATATTTACTTGTACAAACAGAAGATTTATTTCAAATAAAACACTGAGATGAATAAATACATATCCTAATTGTTGTCTTTATCTAATTTGTTATGCTATAACAGTTGAAGATTTGGAGATGGTGGCTACTATGGCTAGAAACCAGAACAGTTATGTAACTGAAACCCTGTTGAAATCTATGGAAATAGATAAGAAATAAGAAATGTATTATTTTATCATCTTTTTTTCTGTTCTATATACAGTTTTTCTGTCTAAAATGGAATGGAAATTGTTAAATTATTTTTTTTTAATGTCTTGTAATGCTTTAAAAGAAAAATTGCTTTCACTCTATTCAGTATGTTTACAAATGACTTGGTTTTATTCAGTGCAACATCACAACGAACAGTTTCACATGAGGTATTAAAGGATTTTTCAAGATCAGCACACTATGCCCAGTTATGATTGACATTTAGATTGCTGTGATTTTTACACCTTTGGTTGATTAGCCACATTCATAAGGTAACACAAGGGAGAGAATGGCATAAAATGACACAGATGTTCACACCAGCAGAAAGAGATTTTAGATGAGTGATAGGTAAAAGAAAAACGAAAACACTTGCTACCTTTTCAGTCTGCTTATCTGAACCGTTAATAAGTGGATCTCCAGATGCCAAAAATGCCTTGAGAGAATGAATTCTGTCAGCCTATGTTGTGATCCAACAATCAAGTTTGCTAAAATCATATTTGTATTCGGGTGATTCATATGACACAGCTAGAACATAATTGCATCATATTTGTAGAGACGAACATATTTAATATTTATTTTGGTCTCTATCCTCACTTTTACACGATAACACTTTTTTGGCTTTTTTTTTTCTTTTTGGAGGGATAAGCAATCATAAGATCAGCAAGACCCCTCTCTTGCTCCGATTGTCATTCCCATTTGGTCTTTATATTGATAAATGTTCTTCAATCGCTCGCTCTCTCACTCTCTCTCACACACAAACACACTCAGACAAACAAGGTTCTCTCTGCCTGCAGGTAGGGCTGTGATTTAGTTGTGTTCACGGATTGATTCCAGCACATTTGGCTATAAAAATTTAGTAACGCACAGACGCTCCCTGAATGGATGGGATCTTTGGTACAGTTACATCTCAGCTACACGACACATCACACACAGTTGAGGTAGATGAAATTAGAGCTGTCGGGTAGAACAAAAATGGCCAAACGGGTTCCCCTCAGCGGGACGGCGAAATGGAAATATCATTTAAGATTTACACACTGTAGTTACTCTTTCAAATATATCTGAAGAGGTTAAACACTACGAGAATATGGGGTGATTTATTTGCTCCCCTCAGTAAGCGTGTGAACAAACCGTCCACTAGGAGGCGCCAAATACTAAATGACGTTAGACGCGTCTGCCACGATCTGCTAAACGTCATTTTCGGAACGCTACAGGTCGTCGAGTGATCTCTAACCATCTACCGCGGTAAGTTTGCAAATTATTTTAACCTAAATCATTACATCTCTATAAAAAGAGAGGTCCGGCTAACCACCAGTGCTGCAACAGGGTGACCTGGAGAGTTGAGACGCACACACGTTGACACCCTTTGCCCCTCTCGCAGCACGCTTACAATTGTCGCTCATTAAAGTTTAATTCACATCCCCAAACTCCCATTCACCACCCCTCCCCTTACTCACCGTGATTCGGTAATGCTGCTAGCCTCTGATCTGCCACCCCTCCCCGTGAACGCCCTAAGCCCATGGGTCCGACCGAGTGCCGAGCGCCGGCCTCAGCCGCCGAGAGGACACAGATAAAAAGGGCCTCTTTGAAGTCGGCAAAAGTCGATGGCCTCTTTCATGGGCCCTCTTTCAAGTGCGTGCTGTGAAGGGGCCTCACTACATGCCCTGGAAAGGTTAAACACAGGGGAACGAGACAGAGCATTGAAAAAGGGACGATTTCTCCCTCGACGGCCCACCCCGAGAGACCACGGCGCAGCACGTACAATCATTATACAGTAAATGTGGACTGCAGTGAGGAGATCACAGTTCAACAGCCTAAATTTAGAATAATCTCAACTTCACAGCCACTCATGTGCTGTTTTACGATCACGCTGAGTCTCGATTTGTTCAGTCAGGCTGTGGCCTAAAGGGTCTAGACATGCAGCACACGTGTGAACGATGAACATGGATGGGTACGCTAGCCTGGCTTTCGAGATACTAACACAGCGTTCAGGAGATGAGAAACGTCGGACATTCAGGGAGGACAAATATTCATCTTTGGTATTGGGACTCCTATCAGAGATAGGAGTCATTTTTCACACACAAACAACACTCGGTGAAATAAATACTGACGGTAACTAGCAAATAAATAAAATAAATAGCTAGAAGATTGGAAATAAATACATAAATAATTATAAATACACAAAGTGGTTCTCAGTTCATGTTCAATTCAAGCTTTTTGTAAGTATTTTTCATTAGGGTCTTCGAGATTTTGAGCTTTTTCCGGTACGAACAGCCATCGGCCAGATTGTGTGCTTGAAATTTTTTACAAAAAAAATGGATTTCTCCATCCTCAGTGTGACATCTAAGAAATCATTTGAAATCAGATGAATATTATGCAAGAGGAAAGAGCGTCCTGGATTCCTCTTTGCAGCCATTCTGTCAGCAGAAACTCACCAACAAGTTAAAAGTCTGTTGCAAAAAGAGTCACAGCTGCTCTTGCATTGAGTTCCTGCTTGTATTGTCTGAGAGGATGCGACTCCAATCCTGTGCTGAGACTGTAGCAGATGCCATTTTTGGACTATGAGGCCTGGCTTTTTGTAACGAAGGCATATAAAAAGAAAACAAGCTCTCGAAAAATGTTCATATTTTGGTTTCAGCTTCTTTATCCAGTAGTTTTTCCCGTTAAAAGAATCTCTGAAAGATTCATTTGCATCCTTCTTTGTTTCTTTGGTCATTAATTTCTTGCAAAATCATGTCTCTCTCTTTTGAGAACCCGAAAAATATAATTTTGACGTCTGTCATGATCAACAAAGAAAAACCAGAAACATCTGCACTGATTCTAGACGCTGTAACAAATTACAAAATTAATAGATTCAGTATCTATTCAGTACTTTTTCATAACCCTCAATATGAATGATTTCATAAGCCCTGATGTGTTGGGCTCATCCTTTGCGATTAAAGCTAAAATAATCAACGCTAAATCTACAATCAAATCCTGTCTCGTCTAGACATTGCGAACATCAGACTTCATCTTTGGTTTCATATGCTGTTGATTTGTATACAAAATCACCCTTGATTAAAAATCTCAAACTCTAAGAGCTACAGGAGCTAAACCTGTGCTGTGCAGAGCGTAAAACGGCTCATTTTCCCATCATGCCGTGGAGCAGGTCACAGCTGGAGACGCGGTGCTGGACCCCGACGAGCCGGTGGAGGATGGGCGGCCCTCTTCGGTCCAGCGGTTGAGGTTTCTGCGGCGAGCGTTCATGAAGAAGTTGCTTACGGTGGAAAGCTCAAGGCCAAGCTGCTGAGAGATGGTGATCTGCAGGTCTTTGGTCGGTCGGTGGTTCTCTCTGAAAATGGCCATGAGAGTACGACGCTGCAGGTCTGTGAAGACTAGCCGGGTACGCTTGGGCCCCTGGTTGCGCTCTAGCTTGGACTGCTCTTGCTCCTTACGCTTACAAGCTGAAAAAGAGACAGGGAGAAAAAAACATTAGTCTACAAATAAGACCTGAAAATCTTAATTGGTTTTTCCATTATTGTTAGCAGTTTATCTTTGTTATCTAATAGGGTCTACACTTTGTTAACTGCAGAAAACATAAATGTGACCCTGGACCACAAAACCAGTCATAAGGGTAAATTTTTTAAAATTGGGATTTATACATGATCTGAAATCAGCTGAATAAATAAGCTTTCCATTGATCTATGGTTTGTTAGGATATGACAGCATTTGGCCGAGACACAACTATTTGAAAATCTGGAATCTGACGGTGCAAAAAAATCTAAATATTGAGAAAATTTCCTTTAAAGTTGTCTAAAATGAAGTTCTTAACAGTACATATTACTAATAAAAAATAAAGTTTTGATATATTTACGGTAGGAAAATTACAAAATATCTTCATAGAACATGATCTTTACTTAATATCCTAATGCTTTTTGGTATAAAAGAAAAATTTATAATTTTGACCCATACAATTTGGCTATTGCTACAAATATACCCATGCTACTTAAGTTTTATGGTCCAGGGTCACAAATAGCATTTAATAAAGGTCTGTTAAGTGTATAAAGCAGAGAAAGATGCACAAATAATTTGAGTTTCATCAAGGAAATTATGGTCAAAGACTAAAATAATCTCAAATTTTTAAAATCTCAACTATTTAAAATGTTAAACATTGCATTTGAAGTGCAGCTAGTTAAAGGGATGATAATTAAGTCCTTTGCTGTTATACAAAAATATGTAAAGAATAAGGAAATAACAGTCGAAAGCTAAAAAAAATCTCAAATTTTCAAGATTTCAACATTTTAAAATGTTAAACATTGCATCTGAAGTGCAACTAGTTTAAGGGATGATATTTAAGTCCTTCGTTGTTGTAGAAAAATATGTAAACGATCAGCAAATTATAGTCAAAAGCTAAAAAAAGATCTCAGATTTTAAAGATCTTAACATTTTAAAATGTTAAACACTGTTATCTGATGTGCACCTAGTTTAAGGGATGATAATCAAGTCCTTTGCTGTTGTAGAAAAATGTGTAAACGATAAGGAAATTGCAGTCAAAAGTTAAAAAAAAACGAAAATTTGAAAGATCTCAACATTTTAAAATGTTAAACATTGCATCTGAAGTGCAAATAGTTTAAGGTATTATAATTAAGTCCTTCACTGTTGTAGAAAAGCATGTAAACATTAAGGAAATTAGTCAAAAACATTTTTTTTAAAGACCTCAGTATTTTAAAATGTTAAATAATGCATCTAAATCATCAGCATCTACAATGAACAAGTAATTTGTTATTGTAGAAAAATATATATGCAACAGATCAGGAAATTACAGTCGAAAGCTAAAAAGATCTCAAAATAAAGACAACATTTTAAAATGTTAAACATTGCATCTGAAATGCAACTAGATTGAGATATGATGAGCAAGTCCTTTGATTTTATAGAAATATATGCAAAGAATCAAAAAATGTAAAAAATCCCAAAATCTTTAAAATAGAAAACATTGTGTGTAAAATTACTCTGAGCAGTCATGTGCAGTAGAAAAAGATGCAAAAGATCAGTCAGAGCTGATGTTGTCAATACTCTGCATTTTTATTTCGCAATAATTATCATATATCGCCATTAACGTTATATAATATACAGCTTAATTAAATACCACTCTGGGTGTAGACCAGACTATTGCCTGCAAACCAGAGAGAGTCTGTATCAGACAACTGCCAACTTGATAGATAGATAAATGTACTTTATTGATCCCAGAGTGGAAATTCAGGATAAGGGAGATTAAGTGATAAGGAGAAAGACTGTAAACGTGCTGAACAATAATGATCTATATCAAATACAACAGACCATGAACAAACCAGAAGAAACAAAACGTTCAGAAAGCCTATTGTCCTCAAAATGCTTAACGTTTCATCTCTGTGTCATATTCAAACTCCTGATCGCCCCCACCCGCTTTCGCCAATACGACGGCGACCATTAACTAAACGCTTCCTGATGTTGTAATCATGTGTAAAAGGTAGGAATTACCATGCTATAAATCCCGCGCTCCGCACCACACTCCCAGACACAAACATCCCCCCATAGAGTTCTTATGATCGTGGGAGCAGGCCCTAATCATGATGTATACCACTTGTCTCATGTAGCTGAAACGTGATCGAAAGCCTTTTTCATAAACCACCCCCACCCCCCAATTGCCTATCACCCCCCCTTTCCCCCCGAAGCCGTACTCCCTGCCTACTCCACCCCCTGCTGATTTTTTTTCGGCCAGGGGCTGATAGAAATTATTGATTAAATCTGTGCTGCTCAGACTCCCCGACCTATAGAGGAGCTTTAACCCCTTTAGTGCTGGATGAAAGGGGAGCTCCTGCGTGCCAAACCACATTCATTGTCAATCTCTGCAGGGCCTCTGAGATCTAAACTTAACTATGCAATTTTTATTAAAAAATAGTTTGGGGCTGAAAATGTAAAAGTAACAGCGTCAGTGAAAAAGCCTCTGCTGTTTAAGCCGATCATATCTCTGTGATTCTTTAAGACAAGAGCTTTAGGCTTCAGCGCTTGTGTGTGAAATCCCAATGCTGTCCGAATGCCGAGCTTTAGAGTAATGATCTCTACCCTGCCCTGCGACTGAATTTCTCTCTGTTCATCTCTCTCCCAATCAAAGCTCAGCCAGTTTGCGAAAACACACAGACACAACCAACAGAACACATCCACACAAAAGACCTGAGGAAAAACTGAGTGAGAGAAAGACAGAAACAATTCAGGATATCTAGGAAAACCAGGATACGAATTTTAGCTCAACAACAAATGCAGTGTGATCTCAGGCCCTATTTGTATACATGAAATTTTAAAAACCATTTACGATGGTGAGCATCTAAAAAGTGCTGATGGAATTTAAAAGGATGGGTATTTGTTGTATAAATGCTTGTTAAAAATCACTGCATTAAGCTGAATCATCATTAAATGTGTCGGTAAGTTGAACTCCTGCTGTCTCCGAGAGAGGAGGCGTGTAGCCGCATGCATTCTAATGTTTGCTCACACCGTCTTATTCACAGGAGGTGTGTGCTGGAGCCTTCTGCGTTGCTTTCCCAAGGAAATCAATACTAGCTAGTAATTAAACAAAGGGCATGGTGAGAAAAGTCAACACTCATGGAAAGTGGGTTATATAGGGAAATACGAAGGTGTCCACTTATGCTTTTGTGTGCAGAAGCTGCGAAAAAAGCTTTAAGGAAAATCCATCAGATGGCGATCGGCTGTCAGAAAATTCAGTCAATATCAATTAAAATGTCTGAAAAATATTCCAACTAACAATCCAACCCTAAATTATGCATTTTTGGGTCATAAAGAGCTTACGTTATCACAGCACCGCTCATCTTCCTAAATGAACATTTACTGCCAATCAAAATTTCCACAATGGCATGTTTAGCGACTACTGCCGAAAACAACAGCAGGACACGGTACCACTCAGGCCAACAGGGCATTGATTGATTCCATGTATTTCGTTGCATGGAACACCCCTACGACTGAGGGCACAGTGGTCACCAATCAATATCTGTAGTGGTAATGCAAGCAGAATAATTCATTCTGAAGCGTATTTCATGCTTAGGTGATTGATCGCTTGGGATTCGGAAAGATTTCGGGAGAATCTGCGTGTCTGTGTTTGTCTCCCACCCCACAATCCTCAGTGGCTGCTGCAGCACGCCAGCCGACATTTTGAAAACCGCCCCATCCCTGCATCACACTCTACCTTCGTCCATTCTCATGTTACTGTTTTTCTCTGGATCTCTTTGTGTGCTTTGGACAACAGTTAAAGTTTCAGCCTCTTTAATGTCAAAACATTGTAACACGGCAAGATTCACTGGATTTGAAGTGAAATATGACTTCTTTCTCAATAACACACACAATGTTCATTTAGCATTACTGAAACATTTAAGTGCTAATATTTTACTGTACGTTCAGCAATTGGTCAAAGATAGCCAACTATTGTAGCTGTGGCACTTTTCACTGTTTACACAACAACGAACCACTTCAGATTCAACTAAACAAGCTCAAGCGTTTTACCTTCCAGACGTAACGAGGCCATCCTCTGAAACTCTGGCTCCTGCAGCCAGCGGGACATCCTCTTGAAGGTTTCGCGGCCAGACTTGAGTTTCCCCCAAGGTTTGGGGTTCCTGAGCAGGTCTGACAGAGTGCCCTGAGACCTGCACAGAACCCGCTCTGCGAAAATGGCCTGTGGGATGCTGTACCTCTTCAGCTCAGTGATGATTCTCTGAGCCACATCTTTGGTGTTGATCTCCTCCCCTCCACCGCCGTTCTGCGAGCTGGCCAGCATGCCCTCCCTTCCCAAGCTGGAGCCGGAGGAGGAAGGGGAAGACGAGGGGAGATCCCCGAGTTTGGAAGCCTGTTGGCTTTGGAGGTGGTGCTGATAACTCTGGTTGTAAATATGGGGGTGGTAAGTGGGAGTGTGCTGGTGGGCATCCATTTTGTTTAGCTGGTGGCTGACCCCATGCTCGCCCCCCAGAGAGGGCGGTGACATCTCCCTCCCGAAGTCTGGTGCTGTTCGACAGATGTTACCCCCATTGCTGCCCATATGGACCTCATGGCCACCTGGAAGCATCTGGCTACTGTGTCCATTCTGACTTCCCAGACTACCATAACCATGCATCGCAGTCTCCAGGCCTGCGCTGCCCAAAGGTGGAGACAGACCCTGTCCCAAACCAAAGTCTTTTCCGTATGGGCTATAGTAGTTTCCTCCAAGGCCTCGATCTTCTCGCATGAGAGTGAAGCTCCCGATGACATTGCTTACGGGCAGGCAGGGATGGTGATGATGATGGTGGAATTTGTCATCAAATGGCTGAAGGGGAGTCAGTGTGGTGTAGGTGCTTCCACAGCTGGTTGCTGGGTCCCTACTGTAACCCAGAGTTGCCATGCTGTGGTCATACGCAGGACTCTGATGGTCGGACTCGAGGCCCATGCCGGGGCCTCCCAGAGAAGGACGAGGGAAAGCAGCCGTGAGATCCCGAGAGTGCAGCATGGCTCGGCTGTCCTGACTGTGCGCCAGCTCGACGTGGCTGTGCACGGACATTTCACCCATATTACCATCCATGTTTGTACCTTCCTTACTCCACTGCTTTTTTAAATTCCAGCTGATGTGTTTGTTCGAACAGTTTAAAATGTGGTTTCTGTAATATGATCTAAAAACAGTTCCTGGTGCTGTTTATATCTCAAAATCTGATTTCAGAGTCCTCATCACAGTGGCACCATCTTGGGTCATGCAAGCAAATTCTGTGTTCCATAAATGCTTCTGAAATTATCCATGCGAGTCTTCCTTTCGCCTTGGCGACCAAAGCTGAAAAAGAGAGAAGTAGGACCATGATCACTGATTTGTTATTGATATTTAGCTTTATTGATTAGTCACAAATATTATAACAGGCTACTTAAAACACCATGATGATTAATTCCGTTACTAGTAACTTTTCTTTGCCTGTTAATAGCTTATTTTTATTTTTAATAAAATTTATTACATTCTAAACTAACTTTAACAATCATATCGAGATTTAAAAACAGGTTGAGAAGAATTAACAAACAATCGCTTACCTCACAACGTAGCTTATCCGACAGGATGGAGAGAAGCGAAACAGCTTCTCCAAAACACAATCAAAAGCCGATAACGCGATGGGTTATTCTATACACCTGCAGAAATCCCGAGTTTACAATCACACAACAGTCGGTTTTATGTAACAACGACTTTTGTGTGTCATCAGCACATTTCGGTGTTCAGAAAAAAAAAGCAATGGCTCGGTCCGGTCCTTCACTCGCGTTTTCCGCTAGATTCTCGCTGGACCAGAGCTGTCGAGGATGCAACGCAAATGACGCGTGAGGCCGTACGATTTTGTCCGACGTCCGGACTTCGCTATGCTGCAACCGTGTCAAAAATGAGCGTCTATGTATGTCTAAGCATCGCGCTCCGTCGCTGTCATTATCTCTGTGGTTTTGCCCTTCTGTATCCTCATCGATCTCGGCCCCAACTCTTTCTCTCCTCTCTCTCTCTCTTCCCCCAGCCCCCCTTCTCTGTACGTCACACTCTTAAAATCTGACAGATGTGGGGTGAATTTACAACCCTCGTTAACTCCTTCCCTCCTGCGGACCTCAAGAAGCTATTGTCTTAGGTGGGGCTTGTGACCATGTTCGAATTATACAGAGTTTCAGAAGAGTTGTCTTAAAAAAGAATTCATTGAGAAGATTTTCAAGGCGCAATCTGTTGAGGTTCTCGCTTAACCCAAATTGTCTTTGGTGGCCCAATCAGAGTTATCCAAATGTCAAATATCTGAAAGACTTTGTAAACAAAACACAACGTCTTTTGTTATATAGGCTACTTGTAATAAGTAAATCTTTAATAATGTAATGAATAACGATTTAGTGTTCGGTCACTTAAAAATTCGAACGAAAAGTGCTCAGCGTACTGTTGCTATGGTTACCTCAACACGATTTTGCATTTTTGTTCGCTAAAATTAATAACAAGCTGCAATATTTTAGAGTCTAAATATAAAATTTGATGTTTATGTAATAGTTGGTATTTAGTTTTACTTTTACAGCCTTTCAAGAATTATGTTTAGAATTTAAAGTTCTTTACATTTAGAATTTTGAAAATGTGCAAGAAAAAACCCTGGTTAATCCAATTAGAAGGCCAAAGCGTTTATGTACTATCAACTACAGTTTTATTCTCCCAAGCTAAGGGCAATTAACTGAAGCAACAAAGCGTAGTGACAGAGAGCGGTTCTTATCAGCTGTCAGCTTACAGTGTAGTGGACAATTAACATAAGAGTTTGCTCCTCAATCACAGAAGTGCTAAACAAGATCAATGCACTTGATCTATCCAATGCGCACCTATGACCCTCTTTCCAAGAGTACATGCGACCTTTCCTAAACCGCGCGATCTAATAACCAACAAAATTACACTTCTGTCATGTTTCCATTAAAAAAAAAAAAAAACATTTATGCGCTGCGAGTTTGCGTGTGTCGGACAGAGACAGAGAGAGCGAGAGGTGGGAGTTGATGCGGGTAGGTGTTTGAAACTTGGAATATTAATCATATCTGTCTGTCAGTTTAATTTTTAGAGATGAGCAATTCGAGCGCTTGAAAAATTTTCCAGTGCGATGTGGGACCGCTGTCTTCCCGCAGCAGATGCTGCACTATCGATCCGCGCCGAGCAGGGCCGAGGGAGGGAGGAAAGGAGGGGTGTGTGTGTACGTGTGTGTGTGTGTGTGTGGAGAGTGTGTGGCTGGAGGTAAAATGGTCAGCTCTTACCGCAAAAAAGGTCTGTTTGAGGGTCGAGGTGAAAGTTCACTCACTGCGGCTGGAGAACTCGATAGAAGATAGAACACTCGAATGAAAACAGTCCGATTCAGAGTGCATTGATAACCCTTTACACCCTTTATAATTTTGTTATTCTGATAAATAAAACACGAGAATTTCCCTTTAACCTTCAAATAATTTTCATGTGCATTTTAAAGCCATTTAGAAAATACAGCATAGGATGTGGACTGATTAGAAGGATTTATTTGTGTTTGTAAATACATGACAGTCGCGTTATTAACTCAACAATATCAACAAGAACACCAAGAAAATAATATTTTAAAATATTTAATACAGATAAACAACAATGGTTGTGTAACAAGGACGTCTCCTTTCTGATATTTGCCCGGTGCATCAGATTAATTTCATTATTAGTATTATTTCAAAATAATTTCACCTAGCACTCTTAAGATTTCTGTACGAATTAGAGAGAGCTTGTCTGAGAGCTACAAGTTCGGCAGCATGTAAGGCATTGCAGAATATTATTCACCAATTCTCTTTCTCTGTCTGGGACACGTATCAATGATCAAACATTGTTCAAAACAAACCGTGGAAATCAAAACAGCGGCCAGAGAGTTAGTAAATTATTTATACCTGTCTATTGAGTTCTTTGAGCCTTTGGTCGAGCCACGTCCTCCTCCCGAGTGGTGTGTATCAAGAGGCCTGCAGGTTAACACGTACATGAGGCTAAACGAGCAGAGCTAAGCAGACAGATACGAACAGTGTGTGTTCTTTTAAAGTTATTGAAGAGTTTAACGCCTTCACATCAATGCTACTATCTTGTCTTTGAGACGGTGTTAAATAGCTAATACTCAGCGCATAATAACAATTAAATGTATTTTAGGTAGTGGCCTAAATGCGTAAAATGAAATAAATGAAATAATGGGCAACGACATACCCTCAGTTTTTGCAGAAAAACATTTCTGCTTCTACTACGAAAGCACATTTTTGCTTTAAATAGATGCTGCAAAATTTAAAGATTATTATATATAAATATATTTTTGCATATAGTAAATATAATTTTTTTATGCTATGTACGGAATAACTTTACAATTCAATACACAAAAAGTACTATGCATTTCGAGGTACAGACAGATTTGTTTTCCCATGCTTGGTATTTTCGGCCTTCTGATAAATCTCAAAGACATAAATGTTATTGATCACATTTGGAAACTGTCTTGTTTGTGTGGTTCTTAAAACCTTTGTGTCAGAATATTAGAATTCTTCTGTGCATTTGTTTTATGAGGAGACTTACAAAGCGAAAACACGGTAGGTTTCATACACTTTAGATAATATTTAAAGAAACATCTAATGTTAAAATGACCGCTAATAGTAGGCTAATCGGTGTTTATACTTGTAGCCTTAACTGTTGCGATGGAAAAAAATATTTAAATAATTTTGTTTTTAAAAATGACTTCTGCAGTAGTGTAATTTCCTAAATCTAGCTGTTCATGTCCGTCCAGGGTTATCTGTTTGTCTTTTCATTGCAGCGCTTTAGCACTATTATAGCCTGACAAAAATATTACAGTTAAAGACTTTATTAAAAGCCATAAGCAATATTACAAAATAAAAAAAAAAAATAAAAAAAACTAACGCAAGCCTGCTAATGCAAAGGGAAAAAAAAGAAATCAATTATGAAATTGTGCAGCAATCTTCAAAAACATTTTACTTCTGTTAACTTGCAATTATATCACTTATTCCTTTCAGATTTAACCAATATCATCCATTTTAGAAGTGTGTAAGTAGGTTACTAAAATTGTGAGCCCCATTGTTTACATTCAGCAATATTTTTTCATGCGTTTTTGTCTCCTTTTTTATTGTCAATATTTCATATCAGTCTTAATATTTTGGCTTCACAAACATGTGTCTGAAAGCACAAAAATAAATGAATAAAAAATGACACGTCCTACAAACCAAAACGTGCATTCAGATGCGACATATAAAAGGGCTAGAACAAATTAATTTCGTCCAAAAATAATAGGACGCATGGTGAATAATAAAAAGAAGTCGATCGATAAAAAAGTCAATAACTCAATTAACATGCCCGAACCTCACGGAGAGCAGGCCTATAAAACATGGAAAAATCACATGAAAATAAAACTTTGTGCGCCTGACTGTAATGGCACAGTGTAACTTTACAATTAGGCCTATGCACAAGTCAAACAAGGAATTATATAATAACAAATCTAAAAGTTTAAAATTACTTATATCAATAAATGTTATATTTAAATATTTAAAATTACATTTGTATTCTTATATATTTCATATTCTGCGATAGCTGTTTTAACGGACTCAGAAAAAAGATAGAGGAATTCGTTAATTCATCTCAAAGTAGCCCTACATTTAACTTTCTTTACGTTTTAAAGTTTAAACTTAAGTTGAAGTATAAAGCCTAAATTTTGGACTGTTAAAAAATTAAATTATAACATCAAGTTCATGTAAAATGCATATCTTATATTACACACGATCCTCTGTCAAAGAGCATCTTCATACAGTACCCGCTGTTTATGTGGACGGATTCATTATTTAAAAGAATTTCTGATTTTGTTCATATAGGTCATACATAAAACCTGATGCTTTTTTGTCCCGCACGGATTTATTCATTAGAATTTACAGTTAAAAAACATCCAAATATATATTACAGGCCTACCTACAGGCCTACATATAGATAGGCGGCCTATTTTATTTACGTAAAGGTATTTAATGCGGAGGTTTTATATAAAAACGGTTCTCAGACAAATCCTGAGAGATTTATAATTCTCACAAATATGAAGACAAGACTGTATTAGGGGAGTGTGCTGAATTACTATTAAGGTCATGCTCATATTCAGCTTTCAGTAACGTTTCACAAGTCACATTCACAAACTTAGCCACAATGTTAAAGGATAATCTTTTCTATGATTTTACGATTTAACCTCTGAGCCACAGCAAGTGTTCAGCCGCATTAAAATGGGTGCGCGCCCGTGTATTTGGTTCTGTTTATCGATTGGGAAACGTGGGCGTGCTGCCAACATGCAGGATGGCAATCTATTATTACCATTGTGAATTATTAGCAATCGGAGTCTAACAACCAGGCACATGTATAATACAGCATGTTTGATATAAATTGCTAAAAGATTTCTGTTATGCTACTGTACAGCGTTTAGATTCGACTGAACCTCATTAAAATTACGCAGTAAAACAAGTATACAGTTTTAGCCTTTTTTAATTTTAACGACACAGTTGTCAAAGCAACAAGATGATGCAACTCAGATCAATCCGTTTCGGAATAAAAGAAAGTATTTAAATTGAGTCCTAAAATTCTAAAAATAAAAAAACAGCGTTAGACATTTGTTACTAAAATAATTTAAGACGCAAGGCCCGTTTCAAATCAAAACCAGCCTCAAAACACTGAACATACAAACACTTTAACATGATTCTGCCTACATTTCCATTGCACATTCATTCCACAAAATAACAACAGCAACAGCAGAGCACTTCAAACACCCACATGCATTGCACAATATAAATACACAGCTATGCAAACACAATCTGCTTTTTGTCCATGCAGAGCAGTCGCACATCCTCAGCTTGTGAGTGAGTGTGAACCTTCACATTGTTTGTGTTTATAAGAGTGTGTGTTCTGTATATCCAGTCTAATAGATGCTCTGTGGGTGGGTGGAGGGTCTGAGATTGCCTTGCAGTCGGTTAGCATCCTTTTTCCCTGCCCCTCTCTCTTCAATTTTTTTTCCCCTCTTCCCCTTTCTCTTCTTCGTTCCTCTCCGTGGGAGCTAGCATCCACGTCCTTCATCCCATCTTCAATTTTATCATAACACAGTGTTCTCCTGTCCCTAGAAATCCCCCATTTTGTAAGTCCTGCATCCGTCTATTTCCACACAATTTGTCCTGTATCCATTTTGCTTTCCTGGCCGACGATGTGGCGTCTTCCCTGTCTCAGTGTGTGTGTGGCTAGATGCGGTTTCTGTTCCTGCTCTTTTTAATCAGCATGTTAATAAGAAAGGTAACTAATCAATACGTTCAATGGCCTGGCGATTGATACCATCTCAGCCTCCCTCCCCTCTCCCTTTGACGCACACACAAACGTACACACACACTATGAGCACAAAGGCTAAATAGTAAACAGAAATATATAATAACAGTGACAGTATAATTAAAGTTTGATTATTTAAGTGAATATGGGATTTGCTTTATTTAATGTGTGGGATCCGCAAACACAAAGGGATGCTTTTTTCACTTGTATCAAAGCACATGGTGATACACTTCTATTTCAACATCAACACCAAGAGTAAAAATATCTCTTAGTGAGTATGTGTGTTCTTCACCCCAGGGTAAGGTCTTCTACTACAAATGGCCAAATCCAACAGGGTGGAAAGAGAAAAATGGCAGAGGATAAAGAGAATTCCCTTACAGAAGAAAGCGTTCGGGGGGAAAGAACATTAAACACACATGCAAACACGGAATGGCCTTTAAAGCTGACATTCTGCAGACCTGCAGTCATGCTTTTACTTCATGGTAGTTTCTTTTCAGTGTGTACATAGCAAAGTTCTCTTATGTTTGTCTTTGGTTGACCTGAACTGTTTGCATGTTGAGTTGCCAGTACATTCTTTTAAAGATAAAGTGTTTTTTCTTGCATTTTAAACATGCAAACCTTTTTTAGAGAAAGGGTAAAATGCAGGGATTAAAAAAAAAAGAATATTCTTTGTTCAGCGCAAGCTTAATCAATAGCATTATATTGATTAAAACAAACAAATAAACTTGACGCATCCCTCATTTTCTTTTTCTTTTTTTTCCACGGTTATGGTAAAACATTTACAATGGAAGTGAATGGGGGCAATTTTGGAGGATTTAAAAGCAGAAATGTCAAGATTATATTTTATAAAAGCACTTTAATTGATTGTTCTGTTGTATTATTTTTATGTATTATTATGTTTTTACAGTCATTTTAGGGTATGTTGCCATTGGAAAAAAATGGGATATGATTTTAAACACATATTGCAGCTTTATGTAACTCAAAATGTAGCTTTTCTTAAGAAAAGGGGGACCAGTCAAAATAAATTTTGTGTAACCCAAAATATTTCTATAGAAGCATAAATGTGACCATAGACCACAAAACCAGTCATCATGTTTAATTTTTTGAAATTGAGATTTATATGTCATCTGAAAGCTGGATAAATAAGCTTTCCATTGATGTATGGAAAATTGATGATGGGTAGGACAATATTTGGCTGAGATACAACTATTTAAAAATCTGGAATCTGAGGGTGCAAAAAAATCAAAATATTGAGAAAATCGCCTTTAAAGTTGTCCAAATGAACTTCTTAGCAATGTATATTACTAATCAAAAATTCCGTTTTGATATATGTACGGTAGGGAATTTACAAAATATCTTCATGGAACATGATCTTTACTTAATATTCTAAAGATTTTTGGCATAAAAGAAAAATTGATAATTTTGACCCATACAATGTATTGCTGACTATTGCTACAAATATACCTTGGTCCAGGGTCACATATTGTTTACATATTGCAGCCTTAAGTAACTCAAAATGTAACTTATTTTATTTAAAGAAGGACGAGTCAAAATTAATTTTGTGTAACCTTGAATATTTCTATAAAAGGATAAATGAAAATTCTGAAAATTAAAATTGTGTCATCATTTAAGTCATTAAGTATGACTTTTTTTCTTCTGTGGAACACAGAAAATATGACGGTGAGAAAAGACATTTTGAAGGTGAGTAAATGACAGAATTTTCATTTTTGTCCAAACTATCCATTTAGGTAAGAGGCTCAAGGCAAACGTTCTTATATAAAAATATACAGTACCATTAAGCTTTACCCTACCCGTGAAATGTGGCTTATTTACATGCTTGGAATTATTAATGACTAATTGAAAAAGCCTAAGTGCCGTGTTCCAGAAATCTCTGATATGACAGAAGCCCTATCATATTTCTGGCACTGATGCGAGCTTGTGTTTCAGCTCACGGCTCTCTCCGAATGTGGCGTGTGTGTGAGCGTCCCTAGGGAGGTTTAGAGTGACCACTGCCCCCTGACCCCCCCTTTACACTGTCACCCCACAACCCAAACCTCCATCAGAAATGCAGCAGTCACCTAGCAACAGAGGCCTAGTAGTCAGAGGTCAAAGACCAGGGGCTATCGCAAATATTAGACACTGCAAGAAACGTTAATATAGATTCCCAGAATTACAGTCATCCATTTTAAGAAATTATGTCATGGTGTTATTCTATACTGTATACTATACATTAAGCCTCTATTTAAGTAAATCGACTGCCTTGCTTGCACACGCACAAGCAAAACATTGAAGTACAACATGCCTCTCAGCACAGAAATTTTAGTCATATAAAAGTGTGTAAGCTAAAACCTCTTTATTTTCCACTGAATGACAACAAAGGGCAACGATGACCATTCCATTTCATCCAATCAAGAAAAGGTCAGTGACCTCTGACCCCAGCTGACCACAAGGGGAGGATGGGCACGATCCAATCACCTTAAACAGTCCGAGGCAGCACGTCCAGGGTGGAAGGAGGTAATGAAAAGAGGGGGGTGGAGAAAGGGACCAAAGAATGGATGGGTGCAGATGCAGCATTAATCTGTGCCTTGATCAGGGCCTGCAGCACCTTGAATGGAGGGATGAAGAAGAGCAGAAGGATGAAAAGCACATCCACCTCGACTCCATCTGTGCTGTATTTTAATCTGATGCCGAAATGTGACGAAATTCACTTACCGCACCTTCAGCCTGACATCATCCGAGGAGTTTAATCATCATTTCCAACAGGAGCCACCACAATATGAGAATTTATGACCCTGATGACCTAATCCGCTTGTTAAGTTGTGACGTAAGGAATAGTGTTACCAGGTCCAAGCCTGTATGTGTTTCAATTGAGAATACTGCTTCAACAACCATTTATTTAATGTCGAAGTAAGCTAGTGAGATTTCTGGTTCATTATCCGCTTATAGGGAAATAACGAGAAAAATAACAACGTGCAGTAAACGCTAAAACTGTTTGTACTATTACCCAGTGTGTTCATAATTAAGATAATACATTAAAATAACACAGTAAGACAAACCAGTTGCAATATCAAGCAGCAAAACAAGCTGTTTTGTACAGCTAAAAATAGCTGGACGTGGATGAGACCAGAAGTCTGACCTATGAAATTTACAAATGGCCATTGACATTCTTACAGGAAAAAGGGTGGATAAGCACTATTTATACCATATAGGCTAAACTTTTAAAAACTCGCAGCGTATACTACAATCCACAGGCACAAAATTTTAAAATTTTCATAAAAGATGAATCCGTCTGGAGAAAAGGTTAGGATCAGGATTTTTCAGAAATATTACAGCACACTTCAAGTGTATATTAAGCACTGTTTATTGTTTGAAGATAACTTTTAGTCACGGTAGCATGATATTTAACTTTTGACGGAATGAAAATGAGGCGAAATAGCAGGATTTTGAAGCTGTTTAACAACAAATCTGATGTTATGAATTTCGTCAGTCCTATCTGATGAAACATTTTTTTTTTTAAAAAAGGCGTTTGGTGGACAAAAACTTTATAAAGCATGTTTGAAAGTTGTGAAATTTACATGATCTAGGACCTTTATATAGTGCACGCCATTGATTGTAAATACTGTAAATACTGTAAGTTTTAGTAATCATTCAAATTCTACGAGAATAGGGAAGTCAAAGAGGAACAGTATAACTGAAATCACTTTCAGAACAGTTTTTTTTCCACTTGATAAATGATAAAAACATAATGACAACCAATGAGAATTTTTAAGAGCATTCAAAGTAGCAGACAACAACGACTGTACTCTTGTGGCGCTCTTGTGAATGCACGTCAAAGACTGACTCGGAAGAAAAGAAATTGTTGAATAAAGTTGTTATTTTTGTTTTCTTTGCTCACAAAAAGTATTCTCATAGCTTCATAAAATTACGGTTGAACCACTGATCTCACCCTGACTATTTTAACAATGTCATTACTACCTTTCTGGACCTTGAACCTGTCAGTTGCATTGCTGTCTATGCAGAGTCAGGTCTCAGATTTCACCAGAAATATCTTAATTTGCGTTCTGAAGAGGAACGAAGGCCTTACAAGTTTGGAACAACATAGGGCTGAGTAATTAATGACAGAATTTTCATTTTTAGGTGAACTATCCCTTTAAAAAAAAGTGCAGAATTGTAATTTTGGCTATTTATAGCTACTGGCCATAAAATTAAATGGTCAGAATTGACCAAAAATAGCCGTGCGTTCCTGTTTATAACCATTTTTAGAGATGTTCTTCTTCCAAAATTCCATTGTGCCTCTTTAAGTAAACATTCTTCATTGGAATCAAAGAAATTATTGAATAAAGTCATTTTTTTTGTTTTCTTTGCTCACAAAAAGTGTTCTCGTAACTTCATGCAATTTGAACCACTGATCTCACACTGATTATTTTAACAATGTCCTTACTACCTTTCTGGGCCTTAAATGTATCATTGCGTTGCTGTCTATGTAGGGTCAGAGAGCTCTCTGACTCCATCAAAAATATTTTAATTTGTGTTCCAAAGATGAACGAAGGTCTTACAGGTTTGGAACGAAATGAGAGTGAATAATTAAAGACAGAATTTTCATTTTTGGGTGAACTATCCCTAATGTTTCCTTCTAAAAGATGACCCTAGCAATGCTTCACAACCAATTTATGAAGGCCAAACAGGCCAGCTGCTCACAAACATGCTTAAGATTAGGCAACTGTCACTCCATTCAATAAGAAAAGGCCGTTCTGTACACACACACGCACACACAGATGGCTGGTCAGCACGTGCCCGAAGGAGGGCAGAGCAGTGACCCTCAGCTGGACACTATGGCCAGGTCAGTGACACTCAATCCCTTCTTTCAGGCCAGCTGCTACTAGTTCTGTGCTAATGGCACCTCCCCAAACACACACATACGCACACACCCTTAGGCCCCCTCAATCTGCCTACACTGACCAGTGAAAAGGCAGAGATGGGGTGGGGTGGAGGACAGCTGGACACTCGCCACTCTCCTGCCTCCTCAGGGGGTGTCCTAGTGTGTGTGGGTACATGTGACAAGAGAAAAGCTTAATAGCCTGGTGTGGATGAGAGCAATTGGAACCAAGAAAGAAAAAAAGAAGTGGGTCTGGCACATGTAGACCCCACAGAGAGACAATTAGCAAGTTAGCAATGACCCACTTTGGTTGGCCACCTTAGATTTCATTTTCTTGTAAGCACTGTGACAGAATCTATCACCTGGCGGCAAACCTTTGTCATTTAGCATTGCGGCTACTTTGGCTAAAGTACCCCAGCAACCGAAGGTCCAATGATCCACAGCTCCAGGCTGTCCAGTACCATGGGCCGGGCTCAGCTAGACAGTCAATAAATCAATAGGTCACTCACGCACACACACGCACACGTCACTGCAGGGCTGAGAGGCCACATGAAACTACCATTGATTGAAGGGGGTAGGGAGAGCGTTGACGGTCAGAGCTGTGCATGTGTGTGAGGTTATGGGGCTCACCTCAATTCCTAACACTGCAATAGGGAGTTCAAAATGGCTTCGGTAATGCTTACACACTTAAACACACACAGACACAGTGCAGAGGCGAAGGAACGTAGTGTGCCGGTATCCTTATATCACAGCTCCCAACACACATTCTAAGTGAATTAAAGCCTTTGAGTCTACAGTATCTCAGATTTTATTTATATAACTTGGAATAGACAATATTGGTTATTGGTTAATATTGAAAAAATATTTTCTATTAATAATGAATATTTCATGGTTCATACTTGTTTATCCTTTTTTTACATTTAGATTACCTTTGCTGTCATCTAATTCTCACTGAAAGTTAATCTTTAAAAACTATAATCTGTTAAAAGTTATCTTTACTAAATCTCGAAATGAATATCCAGTTTTCATACTGCATATTATAATATCGCAATGGCTTAATGTAGCATTTAAAGTGATAGATTTTAGTCTTCAGTGTTTGTTTTTCATTTATTTTAAAGGGATAGTTCCATTAAAAATGAAAATTCTGTCATTAATTACTCACGTTCCAAACATGTAAGACCTTTGTTCATCTTTAGAACACAAATTAAGATATTTTTGATTAAATCTGAGAACTTTCTGACAGCAGACGGCAATGTACAGCAAAAACCATGTCCAAGGCCCAGAAAGGTAGTAAGGACATTGTTAAAATAGTCCATGTGACATCAGTGGTTTAACCGTAATTTTATGAAGATTCAAGAAAACTTTTTTTGTGCAAAGAAACCTAAAATAACGACTTTATTCAATCATTTCTTCTCTTTTGTGTCAGTCTATGACGTACGTTTTACAAGAGTACCACGACGCATGTGTGTGCATTCCTCTGTTTGTAAACAATACATATGTGAATAAAGTAGGGATGGGCAACATGGGCTTAAAAATATATCACAATAATTTCTGGTATTATTACGGTAATGATATCAGTGACGATAATTCAAGGTATCCTGTTTCTTTAGAGAAAAGTATTATCTTTCCTATTGTGAGCATTACTGGTTACACACATTTAATTCATACTGGAAGCCAAGGGGGCGCCCTTGCGCAGAAACTCCACATATGCATAGCAGAAGTAATAGTCAGTGTTGCCAAGTCCTGCGTTTTCCTGAGGAACTGGGCTACTTTAACACTGTTGAAGAAGGTTGTTTTTGATGTCCTTGGGTTTAAGCAACCCCAATAATGTCATATTAAGCCCCTGGAATGCGAATTTACCAGGGGAACCCCAACAACAGGGTTGCCAGGTTTTCACAACAAAACCTGCCCAATCGCTACTCAAAACTAGCCCAAAATAATCCCAATCACGGAAGGGGTCCCCCATTAAAAATCGTGTTCAGGGGTGTAAAATACACACTTTTGGTCAAGGTTCCTCTGATAAATTCACGTTCCAGAAGCTAAATATGACGTTACTGGGGTCGCTTAAACCTGCGGACATCAAAAACAACCTGCAGCAACAGTGTTAAAGTTGCCCAATTCCATGGGAAAACTGCTTACTTGGCAACAGTGCCTGACAAGAAATGTGCATTTCACACCCCTGAACACAATTTTTAACGAGGGACCCCCTCGAAATGCGATTGGGATATTTTTGAGTAGCAATTGGTCAGGTTTTGTTGTGAAAACCTGGCAACCCTGGTAATAGTACTAACGACGCTCCAGGAATTCCCTAATATGGACAAAGTTATCCAGTTATCGCTGTAGCTGAATAAAATGCAGATAGAGAAATTGTAACTGAGGAAACTTGAAGACAAACAAACGATTGCGACAATATACAGTTTATCTGTGTTCTTCAAGCAATCTTGGCTATTTTTATGAAGATAAAGTATATTTATAATGCAATGCTAACTGACATAACCTTTTATATATATGTGACCCTGGACCACAAAACCTTAAGTAGCACGGGTATATTTGTAGCAATAGCCAAAAATACATTGTATGGGTCAAATGTATCGATTTTTTTATGCCGAAAATCATTAGGATATTAAGTAAAGATCATGTTCCATTAAGATATTTTGTAAATTTTCTACCATAAATATATGAAAACTTTATTTTTGAATAGTAATATGCATTGCTAAGAACTTCATTTGGACAACTTTAAAGGCAATTTTCTCAATATTTAGATTTTTTCACCTTCAGATTTCCGATTTACAAGTATTGTCCTATCCTAACAAACAACACATCAGTGGACAATGATGTATACATCTCAATTTTGATGTTTTCTCAGTTTTGTGGTCCAGGGTCACATATTTAGTAGAAAAAGGTTCTGTAGATTATTAAAATGCTTGTTTTAAGATTTTTCACTGAAAGAGTATAGGCTGATATTATACATTATTATACATCAGCTTCACTGAGCACATTATTTTACTTTATCCTAAAAATGAACTAACGTTCTAGGACTTGTTTAACCATTTGACTCTTTAATGCGATCCATATTCACACAGATTGTGTCTAAGAGGATTCTTGTGTTAAGTTGGCTGGCTTTTAGTGTTAAGTTGTCTGCTGATCCGCTCTTTGTTGCGGTGTTTTGCTCACTCATGCGCTCATTGAAAAAAGCCTTAGCCTGTTCT
The DNA here is from genome assembly GCA_012976165.1 of Labeo catla. NCBI lineage: Eukaryota > Metazoa > Chordata > Actinopteri > Cypriniformes > Cyprinidae > Labeo > Labeo catla. Next base: position 761,160 of record VONZ01000297.1, on the reverse strand, counting down.
TCTCTCGGCTCTCTTTTATGACCTCGTCAAGTCAACGGCGCAGCATTGAACATGTTTACTTGACCTGCAAATTGGGGTCAACGCAAAGTAAAGACCCGTACACTTGTGCAAAGAACACAGATAAACAGCGGCCATTGAGACAAAGCTGTTGTGTACACCTACAAAAATTGCATTATGAAAAAAAACATGAAATACATAAAGTATTACACTGTGTAACATTTACTCTTTTTGGGTGGCACTTAAACCAGCACAAGCTGGCAGAGACTAGCACAAGGTGGCAGGGAGTAGAAGACAGGTGTAAATAAACGCCGGGGCTCTGTCCTTGCTCTGTGAGTTGCCATGGCAACGGCTGATAGAGCATCCTATCGATCGCACTGTCCAGTCTGAATTGTGCAGCCCCTGAACCCACGTTTTTTTCTCTGTGTGGTGATGGGTGTGGATCAATACCTGATATTGTATGCCTCTTTTGCCTTGCGTCTCTCATGGCCTCCATAATAGTGGTAATGATAGTGAGAGGGAAGCAAAAAGAAAAGGAAGAAGCCTGAAACAATGGTAAAAAGACAGCTGGACCTATTTCGTCACAAACGCAAAGAAAAAAAAGAAACAGTTCCTTCTTGGACCGAAAGCCACGCTTTCAAAAACAACCTTCACGACACTTTGCCTGTGTTATTCACAACCGTTGTGAGGCACTTCAGCATTGCCACGCGCTGTACTGCGGCCCACACGGAAAATGTCACATCTGATTTTTCCGCACATCTCCCTGTCTGCATATGCGAACAGCCACATGCCATTTACCTAATGTGAGGCCGTTTAGTCCAGCCGTTACTTTGACTGTTATACAAATCAGAAAGGCCAGGAAGACCAGGCTGCACCAGTTCAGCAAGAGCTTGTGAAGGCGAGCAAGGCACGGAGAAGGACCTGCGGGAGCTCGTTTAAATCTGGCCTGAGGGATCCCTCCAGCTAGGGGTCACGGTTGGAGTCACAGCGCACTGGATTTAAAGGTGGGGCTCCTTAAGGTGCCTCTGTTGCCCCGAGGCACAGCCATCACAATTCCTGCAGTGCTGGAAATAAAAGCCGGTCTAGGACAAAGGCCCTTTCCTTGCTTATGGCCACTGCTCAGAAAAATTACTCAAATGATTGAGATGTCGGTTACATCTTTCTTTTTGCCTCTGTCCTCCCCAGCAACACCCTAGTGTGAGTTTAAGAAGAATTACTGAGTGGTTTGATTTTTTGAGTGAACATATAAAATTAGTTTTATATTATTCATTATATACAGAATAAGATATAATACAAATACTATCATTGAAAATGTTAAAGGGGTCCTATTATGCTCTTTTACAAAGTCTTGATTTTGTTTTGGGGGTGTACTACAACATGAGAGCATTGGTGGTTAGAAAAAGACATTATTTTTTCACATAATTTACATTATTACAATACCTTTCTCCCCAGCCTGGCACAAATGGCTCGATTAGTTCCGGGTTTGATGAAGGTCCGCCTTCAAAAAACCAAATGTGTTGTGACTGGTTAACTGTCCCAGGGCGTTGTGATTGGCTACGGCAACCACTGCCACACCCCTTGCCAACGCAGCAAGTTCCGTCTGCTCTGTTATAATTATAAGGATATACTAAGGTATAGTTGACACTACAGTAGTGTTGGGTTCTATCGTCAGCCTGCAAGATCGTAGATACATGATTTTATCATGCTAATTTATTTACATACTTAGTTTCATTGCACAAAACTAGCTCCAGCATAAGTCTAAATGTTTTTTAATATGTCTTCATTTGCATTTAACATGACAACAATTGAATAAAAACATTGTAAGTTACTAATTATAATGCTTACATTTCTTTAGTTATTCAAAAAGCAGCTACAGAAAACGAACAAAAAACATTAACCTTATCAAAGAACGTCATCACTGATTAGCCTAGCCGAGTCTAGTGCAAATTTATGCATTTTAAAAAACACTCACGTTATAAGTGAACAAAACAATGCTGTAGTCCAAAGGAGCCATTCATCGTAGTTCTTAAAAAGGGATTTTTTAAAAAACAAAATATCTCCTTTTGTAGAGGACTTTGGGTTTTGTAACTTTGTAGATCTTTTTTATGCCCAGACATACACACCAAACACTGACTAAAATTCAAAAACTGAAAAAGCAAAAAAAAAAGGGGTGACACACAAGGAGTCTAAACGGCCCAATATCGAGTGAAATCCACACTGAAAAAAACTCCTTTAGTGGCCGCGGCGTCTTGAAAAAAGTGGCATGTTTACATCCTGCCAGGATGGCATTTAGCATTTATTGTCTCTGCCGTTTGTAAGCTCAGTAGCTGTGGTCTACTAAAAGCCTCAAATGCATCAGGGCTAAAGTGGAAAGAACAAAGTCGCAGGTCTTTAGGAAGTTTTATTTGTCCACAGGCATCGTCCCATTCTTTTCTCCTCTTCTTATCACTAGGAAAGCAGTGAAGACTTAAAATTCCAACCGATTAAAATTACAGCCGTACAATGTGGCATCGTATTAGTATATTATTTTATACTAAGTTGTGTTGCAGTACAAATAGCAACAGCTAGCGCCAGTAGCTCACCGAGTGCAACCAATGGACATGATCGAAATAATAGCGCCCCCCACAGTGCAAAGTATGTATAAAACGATGTGGTTTTTTTAAATAACGTAAATTTTTAATGGGGTTTCTACTACATATTTCAGAGAGACATTTACTAGTATACTAACTCGCTCCATTTGTTTCCTAAGAAAGCTGTTCACTGACAATATTTTTTTACACTAATAAACTTCCGTCATTCCAGGCTGAGGATTTCTCGATCTCTAGAGATTTGACTGAAGTCGCTCAAGCTGTTTTTGTGTTTTTATCAGTGCTGCATGGATTTGGCTGCTCGCCTGCAGTACTGAGCTCTGTGCAGCGGTACAAATGTAAATCCGTGCTCCGCGGGGACGGAGTGTGAGGGGGAGCGGAGTGGCTGCCCTCGCATCCCTGCGAGATGAAAACCCATCCACTCGGAGAGGCACAGCGGCTACCGGGGCAGAAGTCAGGCGCGGTGGGGCCGGGCATGTGGGAGAGAGGAGTGATGGAGGGAAAGTTTTCTCTGCCTCCAGCGCTCTGCATATGTTGTGAGAGCGAGAGCCTGCAGTGAACTTGGCAGCACACTTCAAAACTTTATGGAGCAGACGTGCACACTGCATCCTAATATGAGCTGTGTCTTGATTCGTGATTCGGGATTCTTGAGATTTGTCAGACGCTGTGCCTTGAATTTTTTTTTCTTAATCTTGGCTCACCGATATAAGATTTTGCTCGCCTACATTTTGTTTTAAAAGTGGTTTCTCATTGGGTTCGCTTTGTTCTCAAAGCGCTCAGATTAATCATAGTCGATGTTGATCACATTCGGGTAAACAGTGTAAATTTCGGTGCCAAAGTTTTACATAACCGCTTAGTGGGTTATGGTTAACATTTAAAGAGATAGTTCATCCAAAAATGAAAATGTTATCATTTATTCACCCTTATGTTGTTCCAAACCTGTATGACTTTCTTTCATCTGTGAACACAAAAGATATTTAAAGAAATGTCTGTTGTTTGGCCATACAGTGAAGATTAATGGGATCTAATGACGTTTGAAAGAAAGCCAACATGAGGTTGAATTTTCATTTTTTTATATTTCATATTTTTCATAAGTTATTAAATTACTATTATTAAATGGTCAATGCCTAAACTATTATTGAAAAAAAATTTCGTGTTTTTTTTTTCTTTTTAACATTAAGTCATTGATTGATGTACTGGAACAGCTAGACTACAGATGAAATTCTTCATATTTAAAGGGGTAGTTAAAGGGATAGACCCAAAAATGATAATTCTGTCATTAATTACTCACCTTCACTTCCTTTCAAACCCGTTAAGACCTTCGTTAGCTCTTGGCTTTCATTAATAATATCTGAATTGTATTCTGAAGATGAACGAAGGTCTTACGGATTTGGAACGACATAAGGGTGAGTAATTAATAACAGAATTTTCTTTTTTGGTTGAACTATCCCTTCAAAAGAAAAGTGAAATATAGACACTGACCAAAAATCAGTTTTGTTTTTGGAAAGTGCTGTTTCTAGTCAAATGTAAGACAGATAGCACTGGTCCTGGATCTATGGGTGGGCAGTTTCTGTATTCAATTCGAGGTCCACATTAGCGAGCCACTCTGTCCTGTCCAGGAGCTCCATTCACTTCACAGTCAATAGTTATTTATCATCCAACATATTAGCGATTGCAGTGTCGATATGAAGTCCAGCGCTGAAATTAGTCAGTGCCAAGTCTGTAACTACAGCCCAAGGTCAGACACTCACTTCATTGACAGGAGTGATGGTCCGCAGCTCACAGGCACATACATCCAGCCCAAGGTCAAGTGTACGGTACTGCTATTTCAGAGGGAACACACGTGTAAAACACTCTGCTGAGAGATGCCAAGCATGAATTCAGCTTGGTCGTGACACATTTTATCTCATGTTTTGGATACTAATCAATATGATAAAAGTGGAAACCACTCGAAAAAATGTTATGCTTTTTTGTTCAGCCATAGATAAAGGTACAATTTTAGTTAACACGCACACTTCAGGTACTAATATGAACTTTTAAAATACTAATATGTACTATTTAGAGGTAAACAAGGTACAAAGATGTACAGTTGAGGTCAAAAGTTTACACCCCCCTTTCAGAATCTGCAAAATGTTAATTATTTTACCAAAATAAGAAGGATCATACAAAATGTATATTATTTTTTATTTAGTGTTTTGTTTAGTGATATTTGTTCATGAGTCCCTTATTTGTCCTGAACAGTTAAACTGCCTGATTTCAGGTCCCACAAATTCTTTGGTTTTCCAGCATTTTTGTGTATTTGAACAGTTTCCAACAATGACTGTATGATTTTGAGATCCATCTTTTCACACTGAGGATAACTGAGGGACTCATATGCAACTATTACAGAAGGTTCAAACACTCACTGATGCTCCAGAAGGAAAAACCATGCATTAAGAGCCAGGAGTGAAAACGTTTTGAATTTGAAGATCGGGGTAAATTTAACTTATTTTGTCTTCTGGGAAAGATGTGAGTATCTTCTGTAGACTCTGAAAGGCAGTACTAAATGAAAAAATATGATATTTAAATGTACACATCTCAATTCTGTTCAAAAGTTTTCACCCTCTGGCTCTTAATCAGGGTTTCTGCAGGGCTTAGCCAGTCAAATTTATGACTTTTTATGACCTTTTTATGACCATTACGATTTAAATTTATGACCTACACGAATTATGAAAATAAAAAGTTTTATTATTTAAAGGTTACATTTTTTTAGTGTCAAGAACACAGGAACAAAACCTGCAATTGTAAACTGGAACATTGTAAATTGTAACATTGTAACATTGTAACATTGTAAATTGTAACAATTATTTTACGGCATTACTTTGACTAAAAGTCAGTCATTCAGTCAGTGTCTACATTTTTTTAGCTTTTCTGACTTGGCATGCGACTTTAAGGATTGTATGCCTAAACTAGCCAGCTCCAACGCCTTCTTACACAGTGGGCAATAGGCTTGATGCCGATTGTTTACGATGGGCTTAAGCCAAACACTAAAAGCACCGTCTTGGAGCCATAGCTTGTTAAATGTACACTTTCCCATTTTTTTTATATAATTAAACTAAACAGTTAACGTTAAACTAAGCAACGACTTACAGTGACGAGCTGAGGAGACGAACAGTAGGCGACGTTTGAGAGTTGGAAATTCGCGTGAGTTTTTTTTTTTTATTCCCACAAGTCTGTTTGCTGTACAGTCATTTTTGGAAACTGTTCAAATACACAAAAATGCTGGAAAACCAAAGAATTTGTGGGACTTGTTCTTCTGAAGAACAGCAGGCAGTTGACCTGTTCAGGACAAAAAGGGACTCCTGAACAAATATCACTTAACAAAAAAAAAAACAGCTGTGGATCATTCAGGTAAAAACACAAAAATCAAGGGGATGTAAACTTTTGAACAGGGTCATTTTTATAAATTCAACATTTTTATAAATTCTAAATTATTTTCGCCTGTGGACTACATGTAAACATCTTCCATGTGAAATATCTTAATAAGTTCAGTACTAAATAAACAATAACATGCATTTTGTATGATCCCTCTTAATTTGGTAAAATAATTAACATTTTGCAGATTATGAAAGGGGGATGTAAACTTTTGACTTCAACTGTAACTTTTAGGTTTTGTACTTTAAGGTACAGCCCCAGTGACAGCATTGTACCTTTTTTTTTCTGAAAGAGTCTGGTGTAAAACATTTAGACAGTCTTGTTATTTAAATGAGACTCTTTTAAACACTTTAAATTAGTGAATGAACAATGGAAAAACAATACACTATCACTGACTACATGCTGTGTGTATTAATTAGAATCAAAATGAAACTATCTTCTGTATTTTCATTACAATGTGAACTTCTTATTTAAGCATTTTGCTTGCTTTCTTTAAAACAAACTAAATAAATAAATTGCACGAAAAGTTTAGCCAAGCTGCTAAGCTGAAGAATTGCTAATCAGCAGCAAAACATTTTCTACCCTTCTGGCAAGGTCAGGGGATCACAGTCCCCTGCTAAATGTCCGAAGCCCCCCTCTCTGAAGCCCTGAGGGGTGATATAACCCCCCACACTTAGATACACAGCCTGACAGCAGCTAACCTGGTTCGATTGCTTGGTCCAAACTCCACTCCGCTACCCTCACCCTCCCCCCGCAGGTCTCTTTTTACATAGTACTTTTAGGTCCAAACTGAGATATGTTTGCGTCATCAATGTGAGTACAAACATGACTACTAGCAGCTGCTGTGAACCAGGGGGAGAATATGCTAAATAAACTAAAGTCCAATGTCAAAACCACAAGCTTTTGAATGGTCTTCTACGGTTTCTGATCAGTGACAAATCAAGTCTCACAGACAGTGTTTTACAGCCAAACCTGAAACTGCATATCTGGAATAGTTTTTTTGAGATGCTTTTGTCACTAGCCAATTTCTTAGTACACTCTGGCAATGAGCCAACAAATATTTTGGAACTAGATAAAGTGAATGCTGTTGACAACAGGAACTACTGCATATATTATTGTTACCATGCATTTTTAGAATATGTTTGCAAAAAAAAAAGATATAAAAAATAAAAAATAAAGATTTTTAAAACACACAGTTGATTTGAAGCATGCAGCAGGTGCAAATATGCAGGAAAATTAAAGCCACAACAGACTTTCGTATTCTGCTAAACAGGTCTCATTGCTTTCAGTTTTCATGATTTGCATATGCGTTGTTAAATATGAAGCTGTTTTGTTTAAGATGCTTTCAAAGTAGACACTAAAGATGATCATGACCAATGTCCATCACATATGTGGATTGATTAATACAAGCTTTTTATACTTTTCACTAACATTTATATATAAAAATAGAACACAACGTCAACAATAAAAACAGCTAGCTAGTTTAACTAATTACCTTAAATTTCCTTCGATATCGCTATTAATTTTATACTTGTCTCCGACAAGCGGAAGCAATCAGACCTGTTTTCCAGATTTGGACAGGTGACATTCGCCATATACCCTATTCTCAACTTTGCATCTGACATATCTTGCTAATACATTTATAGATCAATTTTTATATATATTTCACTGGTTGCACAGGAAAATGTTATGTTGCTTAGCTGTAATGATCAGCATCAGGAAACAAAGCCAAATCAAGTTCTTTGTTCAAATGAGTCTAATATCTGTACTTCTCTAGACTAAAAATTCATTATTTATTATATTATATCTCTCAGGTTCAAGTACATCCATAAAACTGTCTGCTTTGGTAAGGAAACCTGCATGTTATTTTATTGGAATCACTGTTTTAACACAAACCATCAGTCACAGTGCATGCTGCCATCTAGTGGACTCATTGCATCGCTTTTACATTACATTGCTACTAACATTTCCTGGCACTGAAAGCAAAACACGACTATTTTGAATTTATCTAACTGAAAACTAACATAAATAACAACATTCATTTGTGCACTCCTCATGTTATCACATGCCCTTGAAGCATAAAACTTGTTAACAAAGCATTTCTGCAACTGAATGAATCAAAAAAGTATTTCTGTGTGACTATACTAGAAATACTGTGAGTGTACAATACAAGGTTATATAGGTACACTGACTTTTCGCCTCTTCGGGGCTGACGGCTGGGGATCTTGGCTCAGCGGGAACTCTAACTGAGAGATCTGCGGAGATAGAGGAAGTGTGTTTAGCTGTGGTAAATTACAGTTAATCAGAACAAGGACACTTGAATAACCTGTTTTTACGTAACTCGTTTGTTTATGTAACATTTTTTTCTGGATCGCATGATAGAGTCATCAAAATTACAAAAATCTAAACAGTTACAAAAAAAAATTTGTGTTTTGTAGCTCAAAACATTTCACAAAATTCCATTCATTATACTGGTAAAAGATGTGATAAACATCCAACCAACATGAAAAGATAGGGATATGGGCCATCTGCAGTGCATTTCCCACCTGAGGCTCAAAGATGCGTCCGCTCCTGGTCTTCCTTGCTTCCACCTTAAGATCAGCAGTTTTCTTTACCAGACTTTCCATCTAAAATATACATCACATAATGCAAAACAACTTCCTCTCATCCATAGGCCATTAAAGCAGATTGGTAACCTACACTACCAGTCAAAAGATTCTGAACAGTAACTTCTTTTAAAAACATTATACATAGTATATAATATTACAAAAACTTCTTATTTCAGATACATGCTGATCTTTGGATCTTTTTATTCATCAAAGAATCGTGAAAAAATGTAACTGTTTTAAATACTGATAATAATAAAAAATGTTTCTTGAACAGCAAATCAGCATATTAGAAGGATTTTTAAAGGTAATGAGTAACGATGCTGAAAATGTAGCTTTGAAAAACAGGAATAAATTATGTTTTAAAATATATTCAACTAGAAACAGTTATTTTAAATAGTAAAAATATTTCAAAATTGTACTGTTTTTGCTGTACTTTGAGTCAAATAAATGCAGGCTTTGTGAGCAGAAGAGATGTTTAAAAACATTAAAAATCTTACTGTTCAAAAACTTTTGACTGGTAGTGTACCTGTGTGTGTGGTGAATTGTGTGGCGCTACCTTTGTATTTGTCATGTTAAGATCCTCCTTGCTGCTTCTGTGAGCCTGTTGTGAGTTTTCCTGAGTTTCTGTAAATGTGACAAACCATGAGCAACAGTTGCTGGGAGTTGGTTGCAATCCTTGATTTTGATTCATGCTGATCTCATTAAACTGGCAAAGCAGAGTCTATTATTCACCTGAGTATTCAATGCCAGCATCAGTGATGACATTCTCCTTTTTCATGCACTCCTGCAAGCAAAAACATCCATCTTTTGAGATAAATCCACCCATTTTGTAAAGTTAAGGCAGAAAAGGAAATGAGAAAATACGCTGCCAGTCAAAAGTTTTTGAACAGTAAGACTTTTTTATGATTTTTAAAGAAGTCTCTTCTGCTCACCAAGCCTGCATTTATTTGACCCAAAGTAAAGCAAAAACAGTTTAAACATTTTTATTACTTAAAATAACTGCTTTGTATTTGAATATATTTAAAAACGGAATTTTTTTCCTATGATTAAAGCTACATTTTCAGCATCATTACTCCAGTCTTCAGTGTCACATGATCCTTCAGAAATCATTCTAATATACTGATTTGCTGTTCAAGAAATATTTTATTATTGTTATTATTATTATTATTATTATCATCGGTATATCAGTGTTTCAGGATTCTTTGATGAATAGAAAGATCCAATAAATCAGCAATTATATGAAATTAAAAACTTTTGTAAGATTATACATTAGTCAGTATAATTTTGGGGGACAGAAAGTATAGAAATGAATACTTTTATTTAGCAAGGATGCTTTAAATTGATCAAAAGTGATGATAAAGACATGTATAATGCAACAAAAGATTTATATTTCAGATAAATGCTGTTCTTCTATTCATCAAAGAAACCTGAAAAAATTCTACTCAGGTGTTTTTAATATAATAGTAATAATAATAATTATTATTATAACAAATTACATTTTGAGCAGCAAATCAAAATATTAGAATGATTTCTGAAGGATCATGTGACTGTAATAATGATGCTACAAATTCAGCTTTGAAATCACAGGAATTTTAAAATATAATCAAATAGAAAACTGTTATTTTAAATAGTAAAAATATTTCAAATATTTTACTGTTTTTCTGTACTTTGCATCAATAAACAAAGGCTTGGTGAGCAGAAGAGACTTTTACATTTAAACATTTAAATTCTTATTGTTCAAAAACTTTTGACTGGTAGTGTATCTGTAAATGATTAAAAAGATCCCACCTGCTGAACTGAGGTCTCAGACATCATTCCATCCTCATACATTTTCAAAGACCATTTTGTACCCACACATACTTCCTCCTCCCCATCAAACTGTTCATGCACACAAAAACATTTGATCACTGCTTTACACCATCGATTCTGTATTTTCTTCCAGATCAGTAGGCGTCTTTATCTCACCCGCTCAGTGGTGACGCTCATTTTGAGACTATGAAAAGGTGTGACCACCTCTCCCATGGTCAGATTTACTGGTTCCCTCTCAAATATCAGCGTCTCGCTGTCATCGTCCTTGAAGCCAGGTGGCTGATACTCCTGAGGGGTCACTGAAACACAAATAAACACTGACTCTGAATAAAATAATATAGATACCAGGACTAACCAAACATTTTGCAATAAAAAGCCAAAAACCAAACTAGAACTGTTGGCCAAAGTTAAAAAGTGCATTATATCCAATTATATATTATATTGATTTTATTTGTATTTTTTTTTAAATCAAATTAACGTACAACGTAAATTAGAAATGAAGACATGTTTCAAGGGCATTTTTTCTTCCTCCTGTGATATGATATTGGCGGGGCAAATTAAAGGTCACTATGGGCCAAATTTGTGCAGCAAATGGTGAAACTGTGTGCATTACAAACCAGTGTGCTCATAATTAAGATAATACATTAAAATAATATGGTAAGACACACCAATTTGCAATATCAAGCAGCACAACAAGCTGTTTTGTACAGCTAAAAATAGCAGACGTGGATAAGACTGAAAGCTAGAACCATAAAATTTACAAATGGCTGTGCCCTCGCTTACGGGAATAAAAATACTTATGTCGTGTGAAGATTTGCAAAGTATCAAATGCTTTTAAATTATACAAATAAATATTGAGTTAACCACAATAACTTATCACTAAATAAAAAAAAAATTAAACTGTCTGTGGCAGATAGCAAGCTTAAATTTACCACCATCATAGTAGAAGAGTTTCATGTTGAGGCAGATGTTGTCAGGCAGCGGGCCGAGATTTTGCATCAGCATGTAAAGCTTGCGCACCAGCAGCATACTGGATTTCTGGGTGTTGTCACAGGCCATTTTTGTCAGACTCTGCCCATTTTTGCTGGAAACACAGACAATTATTTTCAATAGTGCAACATTAATATAGTCAAGATGCAAAAACACGGTAGTAAATAATAATGCCGCAAAAATGTTATTAGGACATTTTATGTAATTTATGTGTTTTGGGCTTTAAGTTAGTGGTTTTAATTGATCAACTAGTTTTGATAACTGCTCAAACAGATAGGCCACCTCTCAAAGTCCATCTGAGGTCCATTCTCTGTGTACTTGATTTTAAACTGGTAGCATTCAGTCACTTTCTACAACAAAAGCAAAAACGGAAAAGTAAAAATGGAAATTTAAAGTCTTCAATAAACAAGATCATCATACACTGATTTTATTATTATTAAATTATATTCAAAGAGTAACATTCAAGAATGGCGTCTGATCACCTGTGGATTGTCTGGATCACAGTAAATCTACAAGTAAAAAAATAACATTTTCATTTTTAAAATATTATGGGATATAGCATATAAACTATTATAAACAACATACAATTTTTAATTGATTACTGTTGTTTTCAAATCCATTAGTTAATACTCACTGACAGAAGAACCATGCGCAGCTGATAAAGCAAAGCAGATGCAAAAGGTCAAAAGGTTTAAAGGTTACTAAGAGTGATGACCAGTATATCTGGTTACTAAACTGGTTATTAGCCATAAAAGAAAACTACAAAAATACAGAAGAGTACAAAAGCACAGACTTACGTATCTTTTTTGAAGTGCATCAAAACATCCCTGCAACCTGAAATAGTGGAAGTAAGATACATGCAGCACATTATACTTCCAAATGGTGTATATGTGATCCTTGACCACAAAACCAGTCTTAAGTAGCACGGGTATATTTGTAGCAATATCCAACAATACATTGTATGGGTCAAAATGATAGATTTTTCTTTTATGCCAAGTAAAGATCACGTTCCATAAAGATATTTTGTAAATTTCCTACCGTAAATATATATAAACTTATTTTTTGATTAGTAATATGCATTGCTAAGAACTTCATTTGGACAACTTTAAAGGTGATTTTTTTCAGTATTTAGATTTTTTTTCACCCTCAGATTTCAGATAATTGTGTTTCATTTATTCAGCTTTCAGATTATGTATAAATCTCAGTTTAAAAAAACTGACCCTTATAACTGGTTTTGTCACATATGTACCTACATTTTTTCATTAAATGAATATGAACACATGATGTGTGCCAACTGTCCACTTACCACTGCACAATCTGCTGAGCACCAGGACAGCTATGCTCTCGCAGTATTAGGACTTTAAGCTCTGTGAAAGGAAAGAAAAAATGAAGTTGATCAGGATTTCAGTTACCTGTTCCACTCCGATGTACCACTTTTACCTCCAACATATTTGCGCCCATAGGCCTTTTCTGGGAAAAGACCCCTGAGGTAAGTGATGCTTGAGACCGCAATGGCTAAAAGTTTCTTCACAAGCACAAGTGACTGTTGTTCGGAGGACACCACATCAGGCAGCATTTGACAGCTCTGAACACACAGAAACACATTCAGTAAAGAACATACTGTTATAATTACAAGTGTACAGGTCAGCAAAAGCATAATCAAGCTAAATTAGCGGCACACAGTAAGTGGTACTAGATGTGAGAAAACAAATCTTTACCTGAACAGGGCGCTGTTTCTGCTCGCAAGCCATCATGACTGTAACAAATGACCAGTCAAAAGCCAAAAATTAACATCTGCAAATATAATGTGCAGTTTTCAGTCACTGCCTTTGGTAACGTTACCGTTATTCCAACAAATGCGCCAGATTTTCACTTAACGTTACTCAAAAACACATGAAAGTGTAAAGATTTTAATTCTCTTACCAGATGAAGTTCAAATCGCCTGAACAGTGATGATGATTATTATGTTGGCCTATCTCAACCGACTTTTTAACCGTCAGTCACTCTCGCGTGCCATCCACCGATCGAGTACGCGAGTTCCCGCTGTAAACTCCTACGTGACGTCATGCCAAAAGAAGAGAATTGTCGAAACAGTAGATAACAACAAAATGTTACTTCTCTTATTATTTCTTGTCTAATTATATGTAAGTACCATATAAACAAGCACACACTGGCTCATGTAAAGTTAATTAATACAGAAATCAAATTAAGCCATTTTGAAAACAGAAAAGTTCTTCATTTGAAAAACAGCCTCGGGTACCGTTTTTTTCTTTCTACATTTTGTCAGTTGATTTTATGTATTGACATAAAAATTGTTATAAAGTTTGTATGACTCTGTGACAAAAAAAGCAAAAAAAGAAAAAAAAACTATTAAAAGCATAATAGTGTTTCACACTTTATAACATAGTATGGGGCTCATTCGAAATGGAAAACAATATTTTCAAAAATACAGTAGTGCTGTCAAACGATTAATTGCAAAATAAAAGTCTATTTACATACTATATGTTCGTGTACTGTGTATATTTATTATGTATACATACATACACAAGCATGTATATATTTAAGAAAAATGTTATATTTATATATGAAATATTTATATAAATTATATATACACAGTACACACATATTATATAAACACAAACTTTTATTTTGTATGCGATTAATCGTTTGATATATATATATATATATATATATATATAAATGCGTACATGTATGTCTGTGTATTTATATATACACAATTTACATAATTACATAATTAATATACACAGCACACACACATATATTATATAAACACAAACTTTGATTTTGCATGCGATTGATTGCGATTGATTGCGATTAATCGCTTGACAACCCTAAAATACAGTATTTTGATGATCGGCGCATTGTTAAAAGTATTAATGATCATGCCAAGCCTCAAACACAGTGGGGTTGTGAAGAGAAAATATAATACATTTGGGCTAGGGGATTGCAGATTCACATATTTAAACATGACTGATGAATTTCCTGAAATATTACATCGAAGTATTAAAGAAAATCCATGCATTTAGATGCTTTCCTTGTGTATGATTGTTTGAATTTCATTGTAATGTCTTTGTAATGTCATTCGCAATCTGTTAAGAGGTTTTTATATATTTGTTTATTTTTATTTATTTTTTATTGCATTTTTTGTAACAATTTTTATTTTATTATAAATGTGTATGCGTTTGTGTTTGTTAATTCTGTTTAATTTAGAACTATTGGTCATTATTTTATGTATTTGTATGTGATCCCTTGTCAATGTTCTCTGAATTTATTAAAAAAAAAATGGTGAATTGTAAATAAAGTCTACAGTACTTAGGCGGCTCTGCTTAGGCCTAGGCCATATAATTACTATTTTAAAAATAGTAGTTATAAGGTCTCTCCTATATAACAGTATTGTCTCAGGCATAGTCCATATTGAAAACCTGTCATTTATTAATACTTTTTATTAACGTCTCCTGTAGATTTTAACACCATTTAACAGTTTAAATTGCCCTATATAATGTTTATTATTGTGTGAGCTCGCAAAGGCATTGTAGCCTACCATTGGTCGCTTACGTATTTTGATACGATATTTGGAAATCTACTGGCTGATTCTCCTGTCTTTCAAACATCAAGCCAGATTCTTATTGGCTCGTCCGCTGCGTGACCGTCCTCCAGAGTGACGTCACTGCAGCGAACGCCATTTTGATACTGAACACCGTGGGTGGATCAGTTCGGGCACGTATATACAGCAAAATTTACACTTAAAAACGTTGATTTATTGGTCAGCGAACGCCGAATAGTCATGTCATCAGATAACCAGGACACGGAGACGCAATCGGAGCAGATGGACGAGACTCAGGTGGGGATTAGAATCGGGCTGCGCCTCGCTCGTTGCAGTCTCTTGTGGTATCTGTCAGTTATATCCACTATAATGTCATTACGCCTAAGTGTTGTTATATTAGAATGGTTGCTTGCTTATTGCTTATCGACACATTTAACACAGAAATCTCTTTGCAGTTTGATTTTTAAACTGTCACCTGCATGAGTTGAACAAGGTGATAGACGAGCATTTCACAAGCATGAGCCTCCTTTTGATTGGTTGGTGGGCTCAGACGTCATGAAATAACAGCGTTTGATTGGTTTATTTTGGCACTTTCCGTTTTGTCACACCTACTCTAACCTGATGGTGTCAGTTTGGTTGTGTCAACGAAAATAACTGGGGCGCCCATTTTTCATGTTTCCGCATAATGCTGTCAAGCCAAACTATGATAACCTGAGTGTAATAGTCATTATATTAATTAATGGAGTCATGTTCAATTTATTAAAAATCAGACGACATTTTTAAACACATTGTTTATTGACAATTTTGTGCTAAAATGACATGTATCCATGAGAAAGTGAGATTCAGGACATAGGAGTCACAAGAGCATGCAGTTTTAAGAGTAGTTTTGACTGGGGGAACTTAATAGCCTTGTGTGCACTTTTTCCAGGTGGTGCTGAATATAGCAGCTCATAAATTACTTGTTATAGATCCTAGTGAATCAGCATATTGGACTTAATCAAAAGAGTGTGTTTCTTCTTCAGATCTTTTTTGTTTATTAATGCCAAACGGTGTGTGGAAATTGCAGTCAGTGGAGGAAAAAAATATGATGAACTACAGTTTTAACCTTTTGGAAGAAACAACTTTTTTGCTTTATGTTCCTTAGACCTGATCAAAAAGTTTTGATCAATATCATTAGGAAAAAAAGTACTGTAGAGTTAAATATAACCTAATAGGAAACTGTTTAAATTCTGTGTTTGTGTTTTAAAAGGCTGTTTTATGAATGATTTGTGACACACAGAGACTCTTAGGGTGTAGCATGTAGAATTAGTTACTGTGTCATGATGATTTACAAACCTGTTTTTCGGCAACCTGCTTTCTGCTACAATTGGATGCAAATTTATGTGTCTTTTAGCCAGCATAACATGCATTAAAGATCTGCTTCTTGTTGATACACAGTCTAGTCATTTGCAAAAAATGATTTTATCTCAAGTCATGCAGTCAAAATGGAAGCATGCTTAAACATCTAGGCCTATACTGCAGTCTATATCATTACCCGTTTCTAAAGGCTGCTTTTTTGTTGTTTACAATTATCCAGGCCTCAGTCTAAACACACCCCCACATGATTCCTCAGCTTAGGGCAAAACAGAGGATGATTCAAAATGCAACCAAACAACTGAGATCCTCTGTAATATGCAGGTCCTCAAATATTTGCCTTTCTGTAACCTTCTGTAATCTTATGTTTTGCTTTGCTATGCTATTGAAGACCAATCTGGCTGTTCAAAACATTCATTTTAAACCATAACAAGACAGAAATGTGAAGATGTTTACACACAGTCTGAATTTGAATGCTGAATAGTCTCAGTTGTGACAGAATTTCCCGACGTGGTGTTTGTTTATTTTAGCTTACATTCAATTTGAAACCAAAATTTAGTTTCCATATCCAATAATGAAGTCAGAGAAAACACCTGGGAATTTAAGTCAAGCTAAACCGTCTTGCTGTACCTTTGCTCTGAAATTAGTGACCGCACCTTTTGGGATTTACAGGAACAACGATAAACTGATGAAAGGGTTTTTTATCATTGTGTTTTTGTATTGTGGGTGTGAGATTTATTAGTTTGAGTGATGAGTGCTGATTATTGGTTTGTTCCTACTTCCTCTTTATAGTCATAGTAGTAAAACTACACAAAGGAAAACAACTTTCCAGTGTTTTATAAAGATTGTTTACATAAAAGAATACGTTTAAACAGCAAGGATGCAGTTGATCATGACAGTAAATACTTTGTTACAAAAAATAAATGCTGTTCTTTTGAACTTCCTAATTATCAAAAGAAAAAAAGAAATCATGGTTTCTACAAAAATAAGCAGCACAGCTGTTTTTAACTTTGATAATAATAATCCAAATCAAAATATTAGAATGATTTCTGAAGGATCATGTGACACTGAAGACTGGAATAATGGCTGCTGAAAATTCAGCTTTAACATCACAAGAGTAGATTACTTTTTAATATATGTTTAAATAGAAAACAGTTATTTTAAATTGTAATAATATTAGTGCTGTGAAACGATTAATCGTGATTAATCGCTTCCAAAATAAAAGTTTTTGTATACATAATATATGTGTGTACTGTGTATATTTATTATGTATATATAAAGACACACACATACTTACACATACGTATTTTAAAAATATTTACATGTATATATTTGTATTCATATAATTTATATTATATATAAATATATTTAATATGTAAACACAACATTTTCTGGCTTTCTGAGCCCCATAGACAAGGGTCCTACCACATACCATTCTCCTGGATTTAAAAAAAAATTAATTAATTAATTTGTGTAAAGAAAATGAACGAAGGTCTTATGGGTTTGAACGACATCAGGGTGAGTAGTTAATGACAGAGTTTTCATATTTGGGTAAACTATCCCTTTAAAAAAATCGTACTAACCTCAAACATTTGAACAGCAGTGCAAATATAAGAATTTTACTATAAAAGCTTTTCTACTAATATCTAATAACTACACGTCGCAATAAATGTTTTTCAGGAATCCCAGGACACAAACTCAAACCCAGTGCGGACGGAGGAGGCCAAATTAAAAGCGAAGTATCCCAACTTGGGTCAAAAGCCAGGTGGCTCTGACTTCCTGATGAAGAGACTGCAAAAAGGAGTAAGCTTAAAGATGTCAACATGCTTTTTTCAGCTGAAAAAATACATGTTTTTAAAGGCATATTCATTCACATAGTATTTTGACATTCCAGGTGCTTGCAACATAGCCAAACAAACAAGACTTTTGTGTAATTCCATAAAATTTCAATGTAAAATATGATTCAAATCAAGCATTTTTTTGTCTCCAGCAAAAGTATTTTGACTCAGGAGATTACAACATGGCCAAGGCAAAGATGAAGAACAAACAGTTGCCTGCTGCAGCCGGTCCAGACAAGAACATCGTCACCGGGGATCACATTCCAACCCCACAAGACCTTCCTCAGAGAAAGTCCTCACTGGTTACAAGTAAACTAGCTGGCTAACACACCCATAGGTTTTGAATAAACCCTCTTACCAAACTTCCAACACCTCCCCAGCCCCGCCAGACCAGCTTCATCAGGACTGGTTAACAATTTATTTTGTTTTATTCGTTTTCATTTGGGTGTAGAGTTTTGCTGTCATTTTCGTTTCACTTCAGTAGGTCTAACCAACCCAGCTCTATTACCCTCTTCAGTGTCCCAAATAGAGTAGGAATAAACTAAATCCTCGGTACTCCAGGCCCCAGTGGAGCATGATGCACTTTACTCTGAGTACCCTGTACATCAGTGAAATTATGAACAAAACCCTGAAGACTTCAGAAAATGCTGTTCAAAAGATGCTTTTAAAAGTGTCAAAAAATTGATTTAAGATTGTTTTAGAAGGCATTGTTTTCTATATAGATAATACTTGACAGCCATTGGCCCCAGATGTACATTGGCAGCCCTCTTACCATTCATAATGACAGATGAATGAATGTTTTATGAGAATTTCTTTTAAGGAGTCAGTGAGCAAGTGGTCAGAGCAATTTGGTAAAGAGTGGCTTGTAGCTTTATAGCCTTCATCCACTCTTCTACCTCTAAATATGGCTCAGTTGAACCAAATAACTGCTGCTTACGACTGGATTGTTGTACTATTCTCAGCCTTCACCTTTCATGGTAGGATCTGAGCAAGCGGTTCCAATCAGGCTGATTAGATTATTGTAATCGCAGCTTTTGGGTGTAAACAGAGAATGTTGCAATTCACTGATAAAGCCAAGAGCAGAAATGGTCTTTGAATGTGGCATGATAACGAAAGGGGCTTAAGAAAATGATCTTGTCACCGCACAAAGCATGCGTTAAGAGATGAAGTATGTTCATAGAAAGTAGCGGCTATATGTGTTGAATCTTACGGGCAACGGGAGTCATTCAGCTTTTATGTACACTAACAGCAGTGTATTTATTAATGGGATTCATTTTTGTGATATTTGACGCATATGTAGTGTGATGCAAACGATAATGACGACGCAATCATCCTGTCTGTCTTAACAAAATGAGTCGATTTGGTCATAAATATCGACGTGTTTGCTGAGGAATGAGGTGTGGAAGTAAATTTGCAGAACTGAGCAGCACCTTTGGTTCGATATTTGTAAAGTACTTTAAATATATAAAAAGCATTAGAAAACATTACCCATAGATTGCTTTAATATTCAGCTTATTATCAGGTTTCAAACCAACATTCAAATGACTTTGGGGAGTATTATATCCTGTGACTTATTTTTTTCCTCTGTGGTCTTTAGAAAGATACTCTTTTCTCATCATTTAGCAAAGTGTCCTCCAGAGGGCACGAATCACTTATCATTTGTAGCCTCTTCAAAAGTTTGAAGACGTCTGCGCTGGGCTGTTGTAAATCATTGGAAACTTTGTAGTGGATCTTAACAGCTCATTTTTTTTCCAGGCTGTAAGACTTTGTACACTCCTTACAGAGTCCTAGTATGAGAATAGACAATTTTACAGAGCAAATCTAGACCAGTCGGTCCAGGTGTCTAAGTCAGGATTTGCATAGTCTAATCGAGTTGCCCCTACTAAAACCACATGCTCGCCTACATGTGGCCTGAAGATGTGTTTAGCCATGCGAATTTAACAAAAACATGTATGTGAATGCATGTTATTCTTGGTAAACAAAAAAATTACTGTACCATCATTATGTAAGTCTCACTAGAAGGTGAATTACATGTAAGGGATTGAATGTTTTTTCATGTATGGTTGAGGTGCTGGTGGCAGTTGGCAATACATCAGGGAAATATGATGGTCTTGCACTTAGTATTTGTCACTTGATGGTATGTGTGGATGTACAATGTTTCCTTTGAGGAATGCGTTCTTGCACAATGCTAGGAGATAATCTTATTTTGTGCTGCAGCCAAATTGTAAATAGTCGAACTGTGCATCTGGTGTCATATTTGTGCATTTTGTCTCGCATTATCTGTCTCGGTTGTCTTTCCGATATTCACTACGTTTGTTTTATCTGTTATTTGTTAATATTGTGTGTCTGAATTTCTCTGCTTTTTAATGCAACATATTGACAAGAATATCATCGATTCTAGTGTGAGAAATGTAAATATTGGGTTAAGGAGGCTTGTATTGTAATTAAAGAAAGCTTTTTAATTGGTTGGATTAAATTCAGATAGTCTTGACCTGAAAACCTTCCACTATACTGCAATGTGATATTCATGGTAACTACATAGTAACTCTAAATCGACAACTTAAGAAGCTCTCTGTAGACACACAAGGATGTATTCTTTGCATACTTTATGAAGCATTTGTTGTTTAATTGTTTTATTTTTGTGCCCCATTTATATATTCTTTATTGTTGCAGATGTTTTGCTTGAATTACTTTGTGTTTGAAAGTGGATTTCCAGAAGTTTCCAGAGTCATCTGGTCTCTTACAATTATATTTACATGGAAGGATGGCGAATCACGAAATAAAGATAGATGTTTAAAATGAATACTGGAGCTATGTTTGAACTTCAAATAAAGTTTTACATTAATAGCAAAAACACAGAGTGGTACTTTTTTTTTTTTTTTTCCTAAGGAAATGTAGCTACAGTTGAAGTCAAAAGTTGACAAAATTACATACAAAATGTATGTTATTTTTTTATTTAGTACTGACCTGAATAAGATATTTCACATAACCGATGTTTACATATAGTCCACAAGAAAATTAATAGTTGAATATATAAAAATGACCCCATTCAAAAGTTGAATGATCCACAGTGATAGTTGTTCATGAGTGTCTTGTTTGTCCTGAACAGTTAAACTGCCTGCTGTTCATCAGAAAAAATTTTGAGGTCCCACAAATTCTGTGGTTTTTCACCCTTTTTCTGAATTTGAGCCCTTTGCAACAATGGCTCTATGATTTTGAGATCTTTTCACACTGATGACAACTATGCAACTATTACAGAAGGCTCAAACGCTCACTGATGCTTCAGAAAGAAACAGTGCATTAAGAGCCAGAAGTGTAAACATTTGAACAGAATGACGATGTGCACATTTTTCTTATTGTGCCTAAATATAATATTTTTTTAAAACTTAGTACTGCCCTTCGGAAGCTGCAGAAGATACTTACATGTTTTCCAGAAGGCAAATTTCAAAAGGTTTTCAACTATTAAATCCATGAAACTAACTTAATTCAACTGTTATTTTCTCTTGTGGACTGTATGTAAACGTCTTATGTGAAATATCTTATTCAGGTCAGTACTAAATAAAAAATAACCTGTCATTATTTTGTATGATCCCTCTTATTTTGGTAAAATAATGAACATTTTGCAGAGTCTGCAAGGTGTATGTAAACTTTTGACTTAAACTGTAGAAAAAACGTCTAAAGTGTTTACTTTTGTGGTATTGAAAACTTATTTCTATTTTAGTGTAAGTAAATTGACTGTACAATTGCATACACACACATTTGTGTGCCTTTTTGCGCTTCATAGCATTATTAAATGTATACAAATCAAATGTATGAATTGCATTTGTCAGGAGTATTTACGACAGTTCCTTGTTTTATTGTACAGACAATAAAAGAAAGCGCAACACCGATGTAACGAATGAATTAAAACAACAAAGACGGACGCTCAGTGTTATTCATAATATAATAATTTTTCATTGGAGCTGTTTTGAACTCTGCATATGTTTCTTGTAAAATATCTAGTGTGGTGCCAATGTGCCAGTTTCTGTCTTGTTTGCAAAACTGCAAATGGGCATTTTAAACCCCCCCAAAAATGAATAAAAACTGAACCGTGAGAAAGCTGAAGCTTTGGCTGCTTATGCTTTGCATATGTTATATATTCTCTCCTACAACTTCTGTTCTACAACTATTTCTCACTAGGGGGAGCGCCACTCTTTGAAAAGCTGAAATGGGCGGACTAAGAAAAGAAAAACAGGCTGGATTTTTAAACCCAAACACACGTACACAGATCTTATTTTCACGAACATCTCTAACGCTAGTCGTTTATAAACTGAATGGTTTAATGGTTAATCCTACCGAGCACAAAGCTGTGAAACATTTTGACGTTTAATGATAAATTGAAATATAATTTTAATATTATTGCCTTTGCTGAAGCAAACGCGGTGCAGTTTTACTAAGAGGATGTAAATATTCTCATTGTCAGAGATTCGGATGCTTTATACGAACGAAGCGCCTTTTACGTGCAGAACCAGTTGTACCCAACGTTTAGAAAGCGCAAGCTGCGTTTAGTACGTGTTTCGTCAACTATTGGTCAACAGACAGAAAGTCCCTCCCCTTTAGGGACTATATATACCCCTGAAACTTCTCCCAAACGCTTCCGCCTTGCAAAAGTAAAATGTAGTAGTTTTGCATATAGTTTGAATTTTGAAGGACGTCGTTTCCCATCGATTTTTTCGAGGATAAATTGGATTAATAGCATTAATGTGAATTTGCAAACATGTTTCCTGGGAGTAAAGCTTCAAACGACAACGGCCTTTGGCAGTCCTGCATTGGAATAACAGCTCTCAATAGCAGCTCGGGCGGGTTTGCTCGCAAACCACTGGTAATGCCAGAACTGAAACCCCAGAACCAGTTCACAGGGAACGGTCTACAGGGCTCAGTACCATCCTCGCCTGAGACGGATTGCGAGGAAATAGATGATTACACATCCAGCTACGCAGCTCTGGAAATGGACACGCGAGATATTATTGACACTTTCTTAAAAAACTTTACAGGACTCCCTCATTCTAAAAGCGGAAAAAAACAAGTTCTGTCAACGATGAAGCGGGTTGTGGAAAGTCTCGCGGTGAAGCACGAGCTGGCCTACAAAGGTAATTTCACAAGTTCTCGTTTCCTTTTAAGCAAGTAACGCTCTACAGCTTTCATTTCGCTTGGTTTCATAATGTTTACGGGTTGATAAGAGCAGGGTAAATATTGTTAAAGATACTTATTGCGGCCTCACCCTCCTCAACACACTCCCACCTGGCCTGGCAGGTTGCGCCACTTCATGCCACGTATTGCTACTACAGCTGTGAATCAGCAGTGGCCTTTAACGTTTCACTTTTGCAGGTATGATTGCTCGATTAAATCTGGAGCTGCGAGAAGAGGATGTGAGTTTTATCAAGACTGTGGCAACAGAGCTCTTCAGCGATGGCATCACAAACTGGGGTCGCATTGCCAGTCTGCTGACGTTTGGGGCAATTGTATGCAAGCATCAGAATGACAGAGGACTTAACAAGTGTGTGAGTCTGGTGGGGGAAGAGATCTCTTCCTATCTTCTCACAGCCCAACGGGACTGGCTGCTCAAAAACAAAGCATGGGTGAGTTGTTGTTGTTGTTGTTGTTGTTGTTGTTACTACCCATGACAGGATTGCATATGCTCTTATTTTAAGATTTCTTAACGTGTGTATGTTTTTCTCCTTAGGATGGCTTTGTGGAATTTTTTCATGTCCCGGATACAGAAGCTGCTGTGAGAAACGCATTGATAACCCTTGGTAGCGTGGCAACTTTTGGAGCTGCACTTGCTTATTTGATACGGTGAATCCAAATGGACTTTGTGACTGATATTGGAAAAACAAAAAGGACTATGCAAACAGATTTTTTTTTTTTTTCTCCAGATGTGTATAAAAAAAAATCGGTTTGCTTTTTGTTTTCAATATTTTCTCTTTTTTTGGATTGTCAACTGTATATAAAAGCTGGTTCAAAGTGAAAACTATTTTTTTATTAAAAAGTAAAATGTAAAATTGTCAGCTGTTTAGCTCTTGAGTTGTTTATCTGTGTGTGCAGGTAACCTTTTATGCCAGTTTTTGTGTGCTGTTTACACAAGAATCATGTCCAGCAGTGTTCTGTATGCTAGAAAACAATATATACTAGGCTAAATTGGCTGTTTTGAAAAAGATAGCATACACTGAAGTTCACAATTACTTGTTGCAATCACCATTTAAAAGTTCTGTAATTAGCCATTGTAGTGCAACACCTTCACATTTTCACAATGTCACTTTTTGTTTCAGAAATGTTCTTTTGCGATCTAGTGCACATGACTTCAGGTGCTGGCTTTAGCTGATGAGTGGGCTTTAAAGCTTTTACCTAAAAGCTTATGGTGGATTTTGCTTGAGTCCTATCGTAGGACTATGATAGCTAACCACAAGGCTGCTAAATGTTTTCATTACCTGCAGGTTGACCTTTTGGATACACTGAGAAGTAGTTATGGTCATTGACCTTTTTCTGTTAATGTACTGTTTTCTAAACTGCAAATTAATAATTTTTTTTTTTTTTAAGCATCTGGTTAATCCCTGAAGAGTTAAATATTTAGCTAGCTAAAGCCTAAAGTGTTTTATTTGGCTGATTATTTGTAGCATTAAAGATTTTCTAGATTTTCATCTACATTTAAATGTAACAGACGTGTTAATGTTTAAGAACTGATCATTCCTGTGTGTGCTTTAATTCACTGTCATTGCAGCCTTTGGAAAAAGTTTAAATATTTCAGTAAATTTGGCAGTCACAATGAAACTCATTGATGTATGTGTACACCCTTTACAGGGTGAAAAGATGTGTCATTTCAAAGAGTTGATTGTGTTGCTTAGTCACATTGATGAATCACACTGTACTCACAGGTCACAAGCATATTAATACTTCATTATAGATGTACAAAATCCTTGCTTGTCTTGTCATAAAGGGTTTGTAACCAAACCTTTCAGCCACTGGTAATAGTGATAATGTGTATGACTGAGTATCTTGACTGTGATATTTGCTTGAAATATATTTTTATTTTGTCAACCATAATCTGCCTTAAATCATTTTATTCTGAGAAACAACTATTGGCACCAAATATGACTTCCGTTTGCTTTCAGTGCGTATCAGGAAGCATGACGTAGTTAATATGACCTCAGTATTTGTCATGGTGTTCTTATCATTATATGCAGAGGAAGTTTCTCAATAGATTTCTCAATCTCTTTGTTTGCTGTACTTTTTGCCTGAAGGTGCTGGATGTAGCCAGTTTCCAATGTGGAAGTAATGGTTGTTAACATCATGACTGTCACATGATCTGTGACTTAAACTCCCGTACAATGAGTCACTTTTTAACGCTGAATGGCAAAGCAGATGAATGAAAGCAGATGTTAGTGGTTTACACAGTAATGTCCACTTGCTAAGTGAATCCACAGCCTATAAAAGGTCACAGGAAATGTTCCTATGGTGGAATGGCGATTCACTATGCATTGACATTCTGGAAATATCTTAAATGCTTTGCATGTGTGTGTCCCATACCCTTGATAAGAAAAGGCCAGTTAAAGAAGGAAATGTTATGAATCTTGAGCAAGGCAGTGGAACTCTACTGATGGTCCCTAAAATGAGTGTCAAATATGACAATTTTATTTTTGGGTGGACTACCCCTTTAACACTTCAAGCCAGGAATTTGCTTATCAAAACATCTTTTACAGGAATTTTCATCTTTTTTTACAGACACAGGATATCCTGCTGGAAAATCAGATAAAGAATTGTTTCATCTGCTTAGCTAATTTGAAAAAGATTCTGCTGACAAAAGTCAGCAGTCCTTCATTAGAAAGAAGTCTATAGTTGTTTTTTCTGTCTAGGCTTGATAATATTTGTGTGAGTGTGCTTGTTTGCTCAGATTGGCTTCGTGTCTGGTTACAGGCCATCCGTGGGGTCTAATGAGGACTATGGTAATGACACACACAGGGCCTCACCTGATCCTCCAGCTCACTGCGGCAGCACCTGCTGTGGTTACCTGAGCCAGGCAGCACATGGCTGTTAAACTCAGTGGAATACAGGTAAAACCATGTAACGACACATGCATTAATCTGTACAATCTTGTTCCGTGGAAATCCTGGATTGTTTTATGTATTTTATATATCATACAACAATATCAGTATCTTTAGTGAGAGGTTAAAAGACAGTCATTTGTGGTAGATTTTTTTGCTTGGCCAGTGTTTTTGTGCATATTTTGCTCTTGTAGGCCCTTAGGCTTTTTAAAATAACTGAAATAAATTGGCCAAGTGATATAGAACTGTAATGTTTTATAGCCAAGTGGTTATTAAAAACCCTTTCAGCCAATCCGAATCAGGCATTCTAGACTGCTGTGTTATACAATGGACTACTTAGTTAGAACATAATTCTAGTTCATGTAAAGAATGCAGTACAAACAATGTGCATATCCTGACTGTATGTAACATTAGAAACTGCTTTGTTAGATGTACTGACTATTCATTTCTGTGAGCATGGTAGGAGGTGAAGTATTATATTATATATATATTATATATAGGAAGCAGGCAGAAAAGACCTACAGTATGGAAGTAGTATAGAGTATAGAAAACCTTTGATGTTTAAATAAAAGCAAAGTTGTATTATCTTAAGTAATATACACTGCCGTTCAAAAGTTTGGGATCAATAAGATGTTTAATTTTTATTTATTTATTTATTAAATTTCTTATACTCATCAAGGCTGCGTTTATTTAATCAAAAATCCAGAATTTTCTATATGAATACTTTTACCGCCCAAGCACCGGTGGTGTGGAGGCCCTATTGGAATTGCTCAGGTTCTTCTTCTCTGAATCACATTTTTTAGGGTCTAACTGTGCTCAAAAACTCATGAAACTTTGCACACACGCCAAAAGTGAAAAATTTACATCTGATATGGATTTCAGAAGTGGGTGTAACAAAAAGGCTCGATAGCGCCACCTATAAAATTTCAATGGTGTTTCACATACATGTATGAAATTCAGTAGACACATGTAACACACCAATATGTACAAAAAGTCCCCCGATACGAAGTCCGAAACCCAACAGGAAGTCTGTTACTTTGTTATTTTGTGCCGTTTTTGCCATTTTCAGGTGTTGTATTTAAACGAACGCCTCCTAGAGATTTAAACAGATCAACACCAAATTTCGTGAGTGTAATCTAAAGCCATTTGTGACATTAAATTGCGAAGATCTTGAGTTTTCGTTGAAGGGTGTGTCTGACAAACTTTGATGTTTGGCCATAAAAAAGGAAGTTGTTATAATTCAGGCAACAAGCTTCACATGTTTGATAAGAGTGGTGTCCTGAACATATGCCCATGACTATATTCACTTATAGCTATAGTGCCACCTACTGGCAACAGGAAGTGACATGTTTTATGCATTTGGAACTACTCATATAACATCAACATTATATTTGGTCAGTCTAATCTAAAGGCTTTTGCGATGTTAAATTGTGAAGATCTTGAGTTTTCGTTAAAGGGTGTGTCCGTGGCGGCCCGACAAATTTCGATGTTTCGCCATGGTAATAGAAGGTGTTATACCTCAGCCATACAATGACCGATCTGCCCCAAACTTCACACGTTCAATAAGAATCCTAGCCTGAACACATCTGAAGGCCAGTATTCTGTTATAATCATAGTGCCACCTGCTACTAACTAACTTACTTAAACTAACTTAAACATTCAATGTCCAGTCTGCACCAAACTTCACGTTTGGTCAGAGTCCTGGCCTGAAGACATCTAAAGGCCAATATCCAATTATAGTCATAGCGCCACCACCTGGTAGCAGGAAGTTTGGCACATATAAATGACATAATAAAGAATAAATAAATCACAAATTCCTTCTATGTTCACCACTTTAAATGCATATTGCCCACCGTTTTCCTAAAGCCACCAGGTGGTGGTGAGCCTGGGCATGAGGGCCCTTTCAACACTGCTTGCAGCTATAATTTAAAATGAAATTTATTCTTGTATTGCAAAGCTGAATTTTCAGCATCATTACTTCAGTCTTCAGTGTCACATGATCCTTCAGAAATAATTCTAATATGCTAATTTATTATTAATGTTGAAACAGTTGTGCTGCATTTATTTAAAATCTTTTTTTAACAATATAAACTACCACTTAAAAGTTTGTGGTCAGTTGTTGGCATTCAAATGATGCCATCACATGTTCTGCTGGGAAGCTGGTGGCCTGCTTGATCATTTACCGAACATTTAACTGTTTAACTTCATCAAAGTTTTCTTTATTTCCTTTTTTATGTAGTTCCTTTTGTGAATCTTTGGTGTTATAGAAATTTGCGAAGTAATATGGAACTGTAAAATCTTCAACTTGCACTACTTCAGCCGTGCAGTTATTGAAAAACATTAGAACGCCCTTCAGCCAATCAGAATAAAGGACTGTAGACTGCTGTGTTATACAATGGACTACTTAGTGTGGGAAAAATCCAGTGGAACATAATGCTAGTTAATGTAAAGTGTGTACAAACAATGGGCATATCCGGACTGCATGTATTATTAGAAACCGCTTTGTTAGATGTATTGTCTATTGATTTTTCAGAATGCGGAACAATAGAAGGAGGTGCATGTAATTTATTGTTATAAAGGAAGCAGGCAGAAAGCACCTATAAAGAACTTAATAGAAAACTTTTGGCATTTAAATAAAGGTTATGTTATCTTAAAAAGAGTTTTTGTTAGTAATCTGTGCTTATTTTTTTAATTCACATTTTTAGTTTGAGATCTGTGATTTATTTATTTATTTTTGCTACTGTGCTTATTGTGTGAAGCACACAGTGTTTCTTAAAGAACAGTTATTTTAACAGTTATTATTTGGCCATACACAGGTCATCCAAATTATCTCAATCACATGTTCTGCAAGGCAGCTGGTTGGCCTGCTTGATCACTGATGTGATAAAGTTCAACTTTATCACAGTTTTTGTCATTTCCTTATTTTTTATATTGTTCCTAGTAGTGTTTAGCTTTCATGTTCTAGGGTTACTTGCGAACAGAAAAATTCATAGTCATAGTAGACCACTGTTGAATCATCAGGTTTGTGACCTTTCCTCCACAGGATGATTCCACGCGGAAAACATGTCACTTCCACATGCTGTCATAACCACACTAAAAAAACGTGCCAGCCTCTGACCCCTCAGATGACTGGTTTTATGCATAATTTGTGTTTTTCATAAACATTTCTCACATTTGGTCTTCTGATTAAATGGTTAAACAGTTCGTGGTCAAGGAGAAAAATATTTTTCTGACTGACTGTTACCTTTGAGTCACCTGACTTGTTTCTTGGATTTAGTGTTCCTTGGTTTATGTACTATGTACACAAATGCATGAGGTAAAACTCACAAGTCACATGTGGTAGGCAGTGGATTGGCATACATGATGTAAATAAATTCATCTTATCTCATTTGATTTCCTTTATTCTGGCCCTCGCTCACGTTTTTTCCTCTTATGGAGGCTTCCGTCCTGGGTCATTTGTTCTGAGCACATGTAAATGTAATACAAATCATGTCCTTCCTTTGCGCAAGCTTATACGCCAAGGACGCACAACAGATATTGCTGAAGATTGTGTTGATGTTTGAGAAGAAAGTGTTGAACTCTGTTACATTAGTAAACCAACTGCACATTTTGTACTATGTGGTAATGCTGATGTTTCAATGGCTTTTGAAATACAATCTGGTGCAATTTTTAAATAAGTGAAAAAGTTTCTAAAATTTGTTGTCTTTGTATTACCTTTAGCAGTGTTTTGATTGTTACACTCTGTGAGAATTCCAAGCAAGTGGTTAAAATAACTGTTTACATAGAAGATTACTAAGTAAGTGTCAGGTACAGCCATTATGGAAGGCTAATTCTTAGATTTAGACACCAGCATGTTTGTGGAGGGATTTTACTCTAAATCCTCATAATCAATGTAAACCTGCTGACCTTATTCTGTGAAGTGTGGTTGACAGGCAGCAGGTCCATACTAGTCTTAAGTGGTATTGTGGTCTGGTCTGGTCTGAGCTGGTCTGATTCTGTTTAGGCTGTATGTTTAAGGTGAACAAGGCCAAAGTGTTGTTGACCTATGCCACACATTCACTGTGACTCTAACATATGACACTGACTAATGTTGTGAAAAATGTAGCGGTCAAATATTTGTGTATTTCCAGCTTTATGGAATTTGGTTTCCACCAAATTTGAACCTATTAGCAGTATGACAGCAAAAATCAAAGTCTTTACTTTTTATACAGTAAGTGTCTTTTCTGTGGATTTGTAGAAGACTTTATCTTATTAATTTATTAACAACTGCACTATTATAATAATGTATGTATATAATGTACTTATATATGTAGCCTGCATTGTGCTATAATGTCCTTAAAATATGACTTATGAGATACAGTGCTGCTTAAAAGTTTGTGAACCCTTTAAAATTTTCTACATTTCTGCATAAATATGACCAAAAAGGTAATCAGAAAGTTGACAAAGAGAACCCAATCAAACAAATGAGATAAAAATATATAGTTTGTCATCTATTTATTGAGAAAATGGTCCAGTGTTAAAGGGGTCATCGGATGCAATCATCAGGAGGACACATCAGGAGTTGCAAGGAGAAAGCCACAACTCTCCAAAACTTCAAAACTTCAGTCAGCCTGCAGTTTGCTGAAGATCATGTGGACAGGTCAGAGGGCTATTGGAGAAATGTTTTGTGGATGGATGAGACCAAAATAAAACGTTTTGGGAAGTGTTATGTTTGGAAAAAGAAAAGCACTTAATTCCAGCATAAGAACCTTATTCCATCTGTGAAACATGGTGGTGGTAGTATCATGGGCCTGCTTTGCTGCATCAAGGACCTGAAGCAAGCAGTTCATAGAAGGAAACCCACCAATATCACAGGGTTCAAGTGTTTCTGTACTGGAGAATGGGCTAAAATTCCTACAAGCTGTTGTGCAGGACTGATCAGCGGTTACAGAATACGTTACCTGCAGTTATTGCTTCAAAAAGGGGTCACAACAGACACTGAAAGCAAAGACTCACATACTTTTGACAACTAGCAAATATTTAACACTGGATCATGTTTCTCAGTAAATGAATAACAATGTTTTTTTTGTCTCATTTGTTTAGGTTTTCTTTGTCAACTTTCAGGACAAAACTTTCAGGAAAATTCTAAAGGGTTCACAAACTTTCAAGCAGCACTGTATATGTACATCATTTTGTATTAATTCAAGAACTTCATGATTCCATATAGTGTGTGTGTTTTGTACAATTCTGGTTTTATCTATGGGTCATTCCATGAAATCGGTGCCTTTTCACTTGGAAAAATTGAAAAATAAAATATGTTTAATCAATATTTTTTAAATATCCATGAAATGAAGACACCTTCCAATGACAAGAAATTGTATTGTGCCATCTCAGGCTATGCAATTTATTATTTTATGACTATTTTTCTACCTCATGTTGGTATTTTTGTCAACCCTGTTACCGACACAAGCATTACTGGTTACTGTAGTTTAATTGGAACTCATATGCCACTGAATGAAATAGGCATTAGCTCAATAATATACTGAGGGTGACCTTTAAAATGCTTGAATTTTACACAGACAATCTTAAAAACAGTTAAAAACAGGGTCAGACCTAATCAATTTCATCCCTGTTACCCATGTCAAAACCTGTTACTCTAAAAAGTAATTTCAAACAAATTTGATAATTGCTAGCTAATAGTGAAGTTCACAAAAGCACATATTGTACACTTTGAAATGGTAACAGTCAAGCCTCATAAATGATCAAAAATAGAATGTTATAGAGGAATGAAAGAAACATGCTTGTGTTTTAAGTGTTGGAATCCTGACTGAGAGGTGTAACCTACTAGAAATCATGTCACCTGAATGTACATTATTTTACAAAGGTTTTCTGATGAGGGTAACAGGGCTGACATACTTATGCCAAAAACATTGCTTAACAATGAGACTATATTTACAACAGTATGCAAATTAGATTTTTATAACATTTTGCCTTTATTTTGCAAATTAAAAGTCCTGCTGAAAAAGAAAAATCATAGTGAGGGACAGGACTAATCCTTACCCTATACCAGCATAAATGCTATTTAAAAAAATTGATTTTTTCTTAGGTAATATTGATGAAAGCATACATAGTATTGTAATGTTTTTTTTAATTGCACAGTTATTTGTTGTTATATTAAATCAATGTTTGATTATTTCTTAGGCACGCAAAAGGCACTGATTCCATGGAATGACCCCTATATATACTTCAGCTCCTGTGTTTTCTGAGAAATAAAAATAAATACGTATTTTTTTCTTAAAATTGTTATTTTTTTGGTGATGTATTACCATAACTTAAGAGATTTATGAAAACCGTTTTTGTAATAATTCAAGCACTTTCATATAATCTCTATATCATATGTCTGCTGTCACTGTATATTTCACAGTCCTGTGTTTTTTTAAGAAATAAAAACCAGTGCTAGTAAAACTACTGTCTCATCCTCTTTTCTTTTAAATGCTTCTAGGTAAATTATTTCACCCAGGCAGTCTTCTTCTTTTAGAGTCACTTTCACTTTTGTTATGTGAGATTCTGGTAATTCATGATAGCTTTTTGGGACTTGTACCACTGTCCAAACCTGCAAAGGCCCAAAGAAAGAACAGAAGTCTTGTAATGGAAGGAATATATTGAATACCACCAAAACACAGATAAAAAACAAAGACAGTAATTGTCAGCTGTTGTCATGTCATGGAGGGCCATTGTCCTGCTCCAACTCTAATTAAACAATCCTGAAGCAGTTAATCAGGTGTTTTGGAGCTGGTTAGAGAAAAAGTCTGTAGGACACTGGCTTTCCAGGACCGGAGTTTGATACATGTGTCACAGAAGGATGACGTTTAAGAACGGTCCATAGATTGAACACGCACTGTATGTGGCTTGTACTTTGATCTACACTTACTACCAGAATAGGGTGTTTAAAAGTGAACTGAACAATTTAAAACAGTTGGTAGTCATGATGTAATGGGATTTTTTTATATTACAAGGTGAAATGCAAAAATAGTCCTGGAATTTTTCTTCTTTCACTGGAGTTCTCCTTTTTGCTATTTTCAAAGCTGACAATCATGGTAATGTATGGGGTTTTTGTCACATGCTGTCATATGAAAATGGAGAAATAGATGTGTTATTTTTTATGGAAAAACTAGATCCACTTTTGCTGCATTCTTTTTTTTCTTTCTTTCTCTTTTAAAAGCACGTATCCCACTATTAAGTCCAATGTGTACAAAAGAGAGCATTGAGCTCTTCACTATTGTCATCTGTAGGAATGTGTATAAGGAAACTGCCAAAACCACACCTATTTACATCAAGGAAGTTATCAGAAAACCAGGATTCCCCTTTACTTATTACTGGTGATTATTTTGCATGATGCAAAGTGTTGTGTCTTTACACTTATTATTCTTTTGCCATTACGATTGTGAAAATACTCTGTAAAAGCATGCAAAGTGTCATGTTCGGAAAAGGTGTTGGCAAGGAATGTCTTGCTGCAGCATGTTCGTTCTAGGGCGTGCCAGAAATGTAAATGAGGAAACATTTCACTCTAAGTAATAAATCCTCATATGTTTTATGTTGCAGATGATAAAATGTAAACACATGCAAGGTCTGATAAATATAAAGGGATCATTTTTCACCTGTCAGCTGTTTTGCATGCGCTGCATTATGTAGTAAACAGGTCAAAGGTTCTGAGCAACTTGCAAGTGTCTTTTTTTACTCATTAACATGAAGATATAATCAATATATACTTGCTGTTATGCAAGATTTTTAGAGTATTGAATTTGTGCTCTTGCAAAAGCACCTCTATCAAATGTGTGGGTGTTTTGTACTTTTTAAAAACACTTGCTATTACAGGTTCGAATACCGATGCAAATTCCTTTCTGCTTCATGAGATAAGTCGTGAACAATGTTCAAAAGAACTGTTGTTAGATGCTATATTCTGTGTACATAGAGATAATACGTTCCACATGTATTATATACCTGAAAATGATGATGCTTTTGTTAAAGGAATAGTTGACCCCAAATTTTTCTGAAAATTTACTCCCTCTCAAATTCTTTGTTTGTTTCTTCATCGAAACAGATTTGGAGAAATTTAGCATTGCATCACTTGCTCGCCAATGAATCCATTGCAGTCAATGGGTGCCGTCAGAATAAGAGTTCAAACAGCTGATAAAACATGAGCCTACTCAACATGATCGTATGAAATCAACTACTTGTGAAGCAAAAAGCTGTGTGTTTGTAAGAAAGAATCATTATAAGGCATTTTAACTTAAAGCTGTCACTTCTTCTTACATCAATTCATTGACATTTGTTTAAAACTGTTCAGGGCTGTTTTCTCTAAACAGTGCTTGATCTGTGCATATTTCTCTCCTGATTCAGCTGAGATGACTTTTATCATTGCACCGACAGGAAAAAGCAACACTATGGAGCCCTAAGCCTAATTTTTGGATTAATTCTATACAACACTCTTAAAAATAAAGGTGCTTTAAAAGGTTCTTAACAGCGATGCCATAGAAGAACAATTTTTGGTTCCACAAAGAAGCATTCAGTCAAAGGATCTTTAAAGAACCATCTCTTTCTTATCTTTTTATAATTTGAAGACCTTTCTTTCACCACAAAGAACCTTTTGTGAAACAGAAAGGTTCTTCAGATGTTAAAGGTTCTATATGGAACCATTTAAACAAAAAAGGTTCTTCTATGGCATCATGAAGCACCTTTATTTTTAGGAGTGAAGCAGCAGCTTTTCACTTCACAAAACGTTAAATGATGGATTGGAGTCATGTAGATTACTTGTGAATTATTTTGATGTTTTTATCAGCTGTTTGGATTCTCATTCTGACGGCACCTATTCACTGCTGAGGATCCATTGATGAAAATGTGATGTAATGCCAAATTTCTTAAAATTTCTCAGATGAAGACACAAACTTTATCAAACACCAACTTGTGTTTCAGTAATTGATCATGAAAATGACTTTAGATGGCTTATGTGACATTTGTGGGGCAGCCGTTGCCTAATGGTTAGGGAGTCGGGCTTGTAACCATAGGGTGTGTGTTCACGGTGTGTGTGTGTTTGCTACTGTGTGTGTGCACTTGGATGGGTTAAATGCAGAGCACAAATTCCGAGTACCATACTTGGCCACACGTCACGTCCTTTCCTGTCCTTTTTCCTTTTCTGTTGTGCAAACAATTATTTTGTACATATAATACATTTTTTTCTTAGTATTTTGTAGATTATAATAAACTTCTTTCTTAGTGTGATTTAGAAGTTGTGACAAGGGGGTGAGTACATTATTTTTGGAAATGGACCATTATATTTGGAAATGGACTTCTCTTTTAATCCTACCCAATACCTAAACTAGTAGTTCACTTCCAAAACTAACAAAAATTTACAGATAAAAACCTCGTTGTCATCCAAGATGTTCATGCCTTTCTTCGGTCGTAAAGAAATTATGTTTTTGAGGAAAAATTTCAGGATTTCTCTCCATATAGAATGCAAAATGCAGTTTCAGTGCAGCTTCAGAGGGCTGTAAACGATCCCAAACGAGGAGTAAGGGTCTTATCTAGCGAAGCGATCTGCCATTTTCTTAAAAAATAAAAATATATATACTTTTTAACCTTAAACGCTTATCTTGTCTAGCTTTGCCATGCGCGTGTGTAATCTGGGTCAATACAGTTAGAGTATGCTGAAAAACTCCCATCTCATTTTCTCCTCTAACTTTAAAATCATCCTACATTGCTACAGAAGTACTGACCCAGTGTTTACAAAGTGAACATGCAAAGAAGGTCAAACGCTCTTTACAAAAAAAGGTAAAACAGCAATGTAGAACAATTTTGAGGAGGAGAAAATGACATAGGAGTTTTCTAATCTACCCTAACTGTATTGACCCGGATTACACAGAGTACGCATCGCAGAGCTAGACAAGATGAACATTTGAGGTTAAAAAGTACAGATTTTTTTTTCTTTAGAAAATGACCGATCATTTCGCTAGATAAGACTTATTCCTCAGCTGGGATCATTTAGAGCCCTATTAAGCTGCACGGAATCTGCATTTTGGATGTTCCAACTCACGGGCACCATTGAAGTCCACTGTATAGAGATAATTCAGAAATGTTTTCCTCAAAAAACATGATTTCTTTACAAGTGAAGAAAGAAAGGCATGAACATTTTGGATGTGAGTACATTATCTGTAATTTTTTGTTCTGGAAGTGGACTACTCCTTTTACAACTACCTTACTAAGTATTAATAAGCAGCAAATTAGGAGTTTATTGAGGGAAAACTCTTAATTAATAGTTAATATGTGTTCCCTATTCTAAAGTGTTACCATCCAAATCTACAAAAATGTGTGGGTATAAACAATACCTATGAATAATAAGATATGGTTGCATAGTTCCTTGACTGAAAAAAAAGAAAAAAAAGTTGTTTTACAGTCTGCAAAATATTCATGCTTAAATCACCATTTTGTGAGAAAGTCCAAACAACTTAGAGCTCATGTTATTTATACACTAACAGTACACTGACCTTGACCTTAACAGTAACTATAAACACGTGAGAGCTTGTCACTGCTCTGTTCCCACGACCGACTCTTATTTCACTTGATGTCTTTTCTTTTTTCCCATGCAGGGTTTAGTTACTTAGAAACACATTTCCAGCAGGGCTTTGTTGTCATTTGCACCTTAAGCATCTCAATATCTCAGTACATTCCATCGGTAGTAGTAGAGTCGGCGCCAGCACATACTGGGGAGGCATTTGCGTTTCTAGAGGTAGAAATCTGCTTTCTGCTTTGGTAGAAATCGCGTTTTCGTTGTTGGAGTTGTGGTGAATCAGATCCTTAAATCCATTATAGTTAAACATTAATTGTTTTAGACAAAATCAGCTTCGGAAAGTTTGTACCAACGAGTCACAAACGCTCCCAACTGTTATTTAAATCACCTCACTGTAGTAATAGTAGCCTAGCGTATTATGTAATTGGCTGATTAAGACCGAACGTCATGACGTTCAATATTTTTAGTCCACTTCTACTATTTATTCATTCATAATCTGTATGCATGGTAAAAAAATAAATTGATTTAAATAAAATAGCTTTTAAAAATATTTAGTTAATTATTATGTTTCAGGAAGTAAGAGGGTACAGTGCTGCGGTGCTGAGTCCCAGCGACTTAAGTCGCGTTCGGGTGATTGGGTGCTTACCTAAGGTGAGGGGGCAGTTTCATATGCTCTAAGGCAGGGGTGTCAAACTCCAGTCCTGGAGGGCTGCAGCCCTGCAGAGTTTAGATGCAACCCTTATTAAACGCACCAGATACAATTAATCAAGTTCTTTAGGCTTAATTGAAAACTGCATAGTATGTGTGTTGAAGCAAGGTTGGAACAAAACTCTCCAGGGCTGTGGCCCTCCAGGAACTGAGTTTGATACCCCTGATCTAAGGCTACATAAATGTACAATGTACACAGTGGAGCTGGTGTCCCTGTACATATCTGTGATGTCACCTACAACATGACACAGCTTGTCCTGTTTGTTTGAAGATACCAGGTTGGCCTGATCTGTTGGCAATGACGGCCTGATGTTTTGATGTCCTTGTACTCTGGCATTCACTGGTCTTCTTCCCACACCTTTGTGGAAAACAAAAACTGGCTGCTTCAACCTGGGAATTTTGCAAAACAACAACAGCTTGGTAGTTGAAAGATAAAACAGAAATATGAAAAGTCAAACCCTTGATTTCATATTAGAGTTTCATTGCTTAATTGTTCTACAGTATTTATTTATTTATTTGCCAAAAAGTGCAATGTAGGAAAATCTGTGAAATTTATGGTTAAAAATGTTGTGGTAGCAATGTTTTAAGTTTTATGGATTGAACTTAAATGTACCAAAAAGTATATTTTTTAGCTGATACAACGTGAAGTACTAAATCTGTTTTGTACCTTTATGCCATGTTGACAACCTAAAAACATAGGTTGTAATAAGAAAGACACATGTTGAATCAAAGCGTATTACAAGTAACTTTCTCACAAGATGAGGTAAATACTTATATATAGAAGTTACGCAGTGTCATAAACAAATACAAAACACTGTCATGGTAACACAAATTACGCTAAACTAATGCAATGCTCATTTAGCAAGATGTAACACAAAACCCAAATTTACACAACTAAGTATGTAATAAGTAAAAACTAAGAAGAAACAGTTATTTCAATGAAAAATTGATCAACAGGTTATCATTTTATAGTTTTTCTTCCTGTTCATTTTTACAGTCTACGTATGTACTTCCTGTGTGACTTGCAAAATTCCCTTCATTCTGTCTTTGTTTTGTTTTTCACCATAGCCATTGTCAAGCACATTGTTTGCATTGTTGCACATTGCTAGTCTTGCTGAATACTTGGTCAGTGTCTTGCGTTAAGTTTTTGTTTAGGAAACATTTTATTGGTATATTCATTTAGTGACACATTTTGACATTATTCATCTAAAAGAAAAACCTGTTAATTTCACTCCATTGTTTTCTTACCAAACCATTACGCCCATTCTGATTCACATTTACCTTACATTGTTATTTAAAGACAAACTGCATCTTCATTAGACACCAGAAAGCTTTAAAAGGATCATCAGAGTTTGTTATATCAAAAGGTGACAGACACGACAAACTGATTCATAGGTGCATGCAGAGGCCTGCATAAATATTATCTTGTTAGTGCCTTTCATAGTTTCCTTCTGTGATGAAGGATACATGGGTGTTGTTGATGTGGTTAGGACGTTCTATGCCTCCAACTGTGTTCAGAGCCTTAGAGAGAACTGATCTTATAAGTCATAAGGACAGCTACTATGACTGGTATGCGTCGCACCCTTCAAACAAATCTGGATTTGATGGTTACGTGCCTGAAGGAGAATACACCTTGTCTATTTTCTGTTCAAAGACCAAAAGCACATTTTAAACCAAAATAAACAATAAATCATATCTTATTATAAATGAGTCAGTTTATCACTTTTGTACACTGTAAAAGTTTTAAATGTGCACTGTTGGTTAGCTTATGTTTGCGCAGTCAAGTATACAACACTTATGCTTCCTCACACGTAGGGCAGGTTGTGTATTTAAGAACATAACGTTGACGCTATTTTTGTTCTGGAAGTGGACTTCTCCTTTAACATGTTATTTTAATGTATTATCTTAATTATGAGCACACTGGTTTTCATGCTGTTCTTCTCGTTGTTTACCTATAGCAGCTATACCAGGAGTCTCACCCATAGGCTTACTTCAGCATTAAAGAAAAAGGTGGATAGGAAGAAAATATGAGTGTTAAATCGAGGGTGAGGGGTTGCATAAATGTATCACTGAATGGAACTGACTGTATTCCAAATAGTTTCAATGACAGTGGCATTTTCTTCTCCTTCTACCTCTGTATAAAGTATAAGCACAGCGCTGCTTTGTTTACAGTAGTAACTATTTATCTCTGTTATTCCTTATGCACCATCTGCTGTCAGAGAGCGAATTTGCATCTCATTCAGCCCATCTGCTATTTTTGTTTCGTGCAGATGTTTTATGTAGCATAATTTCACAAAGATAAAGTAAGACCGTTCTATTTTGCGGTAAAACTTGAAATTATACACTCTAATTTAAATTCAACCGTAAATTTTATTCTAATTCAAAAAATCATGATTAAACTGCAGCGTTTGCCTTAAATGGCTATTGATATTTTTGTTTAAAGGGATAGGTCACCCAAAACTAAAATGAGCCCATTATTTACACCCCCTCCACACTGTAAAAAATAAAAAACACAATTTGTTGAGTCAGCTTAAAATAAGTTTATTCAACTTAAATGTTAAGTTGTACTAAGTAACAACTTAGACATTTGTGTTAGCTAAACTTAACAGATGGGTAAGTAACCCAGCTGCCTTAAAATTTTAAGTTAATTCAACTCAAATATCTAAGTTGTCACTTAGTATAATTTAACATTTCAAGCAGAATAAACTTTTTTTGTATTGACTGAACTTAAAATTTTAAGGCAGCCAGGTTACAAATTATTTTAAGTTGACTCAAGAAATTGTTTTTTACAGTGCAGGCATCCTAGGTGTATATGGTTTCCTTCTTTCAGACGAATCCAATTGGAGTTATATTAAAAATTGTTTTGGCACTTCCAAGCTTTATCATGGCAGTAGGTGGGTGTTTCTCTTCATTAGTCCAAAACAAGTCCAATAAAGTGCATCCATTCATGATAAAAAGTGTCTCACACGGCTGCAGGGGATAAATAAGGGCCTCCTGTAGTGAATCAGTGTATGGATAGGACTTTTTTGGACTGATGAAGAGAAACACCCACCCATTGCTATTATAAAGCTTGAAAGTGCCAGGATAATTTTTAATATAACTCTCAGGATAAATAATTTTTAATATAACGATTGGATTTGTCTGAAAGAAGAAAGTCTTATACACCTAGGATGCCTGGAGGGTGAGTAAATAATAAGCTAGTTTTGTCACGGTTCATGAATCCGCTGTGTTCTTCATGTCTCGTGTTTTGACGTGTGTGTGTGTTGTTGTGTATTACGTCACCGCTCATCAGCGCGTCTGCTGATCTCGTTACTCCGCACCAGCTGTTGTCTATTATCTCTTCTATAAAACCTCACTGCAATCTCTCCCGTTTGTCAGATCGTTGTTTGATGTCCGTGAGTGAGTGTCTTCAGTGTGTTTCGTCGTCTTAGATGTTTGATCGTGGTCTCGTCTCTGGTTCGTCTCTTCGTGGATTACTACCTCAAGATCATTACTCACCGCTGGATCACCTCTCTTCGCTGCACTTCACGCTGACCATCTTGTCCCTGCACCACCCATCCGAGAGACATTATCTGTGACTGAGTTCATGCCCATTTCATCTATTTTCAATAAACCT
The DNA here is from genome assembly GCA_012976165.1 of Labeo catla. Classification (NCBI taxonomy): domain Eukaryota; kingdom Metazoa; phylum Chordata; class Actinopteri; order Cypriniformes; family Cyprinidae; genus Labeo; species Labeo catla. Next base: position 720,052 of record VONZ01000297.1, on the reverse strand, counting down.
GGTTTGACTTGCATTTTGCTTCCTCATCCTTTACTGCCGTTACAGAACGATCTGACCTAACATGGAAGCAGCAAGTGCCACTCCTTCTTTGTTGGAGGAGTTTATTCGGGCTAGCGTTTCTCGGATGGACGCCCAGGATAAGAGCATGAATGAGTCGGGGCAGGCTATTCGTGCTCTTGTGGTGCAGGTGTCCGAGCTCACCCAACGAGTTCAACAGCTGCAACTTCCCGCTGCGCCGCCCACGCCGCCCACGCCGCCCACGCCGGCCACTCCCCTCGTACCATCCAACGCTGTCTCCCAGTCAGAGCCCCGACTTCCAACTCCGGAGCTCTACAGCGGTGAGCCGAATTTTTGCAGAGCTTTTCTCACTAGGTGCTCTATGCATTTTTCGTTGCAGCCACGAACCTTCGCTAGTGAGGAGAGCAAGGTGGCGTTCGTGCTCACCCTGTTGACTGGGAGAGCAGCACTCTGGGGAACGGCGGTGTGGGAGAACCAGGATCCATGCTGTGCCTCGTTCCGGAAACTCTCCGCCGAGATGAAGAGGGTGTTTGACCGCGCGGTCGCGGGGAGAGAGGCCGCGCGGGTTTTGGCGGATCTCATCCGTCGAATTCCGCACCCTGGCGGCAGAGTGCCAGTGGAACGAGGAGGCGCAGTGGGATATGTTCCTGCATGGACTGGCTGATCGCGTCCAAAGCGAGATCTACGCCCTGGACCTACCCGCCACTCTCAACGGGCTCATCGACCTGGCACTGCGGGTAGACTCTCAACTCTCCCGAGCCGAACGGCGGAGGTTACCCGTTCGGCTTCCCCCTGGGGAGACATCAACACCTCGAGCCAGCGGCGGCGATGCGGTCAGCCCCGTCTACGATCATGAGCCCATGCAGGTCGGACGAGCTCGGCTTTCTCGGGAGGAGAAGGAGAGGCGGAGATCCCAGGGGTTATGTATGTACTGTGGGGCGGCTGGACACTTCGCCTACAGTTGCCCGGTAAAAGGGCCAGCCCGGCAGTAAGTTTGAGGCTACTGTCGGGTGGGATCTCCGCTACGAAGACCTCATCCAGATCGACCTCCACACTCCTCCCGGTAAGACTAAGATGGTCAGACCACTCACACGACTGTTCAGCACTTCTAGACTCAGGGGCCGAAGGTAATTTCATGGACTACACATTTGCACACAAGATTCAAGCTCCACTTCTACCCCTCACCCACACTATTGCAGTCCACGCTCTCAATGGCCAAACCCTGCCCACCATTGCATTCACCACCGAACCCATCACACTCACTGTGTCTGGCAACCACAGTGAGATTATATCCTTTTACATTCTGGACTCCCCCCTTGCACCCATTGTTTTAGGACACCCCTGGCTCACTAAACATAACCCCAGGATTGACTGGCAGCAGAAGTCGGTATCGGAGTGGAGCAATAAGTGTCATGAGTCATGTCTTGTGACTGCTTGTCCGTCTGTCGCTGTTTCTGTGTTTCAGGAGAAGGCAGTGGATTTGTGTAACGTGCCCACGGAGTATCTAGACCTGAAGGAGGTGTTCAGTAAGTCTCAGGCTGCTTCTCTTCCTCCTCATCGTCCCTATGACTGTGCTATAGAGTTACTGTCAGGTACGTCTCCGCCCAAGGGCAAATTATATTCACTCTCAGTCCCCGAGAGAGAGGCTATGGAGAAATACATTTCTGATTCTCTAGCAGCGGGGTTCATTCGACCCTCCTCTTCTCCAGCGGGGGCGGGGTTCTTTTTTGTGGGGAAGAAGGACGGTTCTCTGCGACCTTGTATTGACTACCGGGGGTTGATTAATATTACGGTAAAGAATACTTATCCTTTGCCGTTAATATCTTCAGCCTTCGAGAGATTGCAGGGAGCGTCGGTTTTCACAAAATTGGATTTAAGAAATGCTTATCATTTGGTCCGCATCAGGAGGGGAGATGAATGGAAGACTGCCTTTAACACCCCCAGGGGGCACTTTGAATATTTGGTCATGCCCTTCGGTTTGTCCAACTCCCCAGGGGTCTTCCAGGCACTCGTCAACGACGTGCTGCGAGATATGGTCGACCGGTTCATATATGTTTACCTGGATGACATATTGATATTTTCCTCTTCTCTCCAGGAGCATGTGCAGCACGTTCGGCGAGTGCTTCAGAGGCTGCTAGAGAATGGGCTTTTTGTCAAGGCGGAGAAATGCGATTTTCATGCACAGTCTGTTCCTTTCCTAGGGTACATTGTGTCGTCTGAGGGTATGCGCATGGATCCTGAGAAGGTTAAGGCTGTGGTGGATTGGCCAAGTCCAGATTCCTGTAAGGCCCTACAGAGGTTTCTGGGGTTCGCCAATTTCTACCGGCGTTTTATTCGCAACTTCAGCCAACTAGCCTCTCCTCTGACCGCCTTGACCTCCCCCAGAACTACGTTCAGGTGGTCAGACGCAGCCGAGGCTGCGTTTGCCAAACTGAAAAGCCGCTTTGTTTCGGCTCCCATCCTTGTCACCCCTGATCCGTCACATCAGTTCGTGGTGGAGGTCGATGCGTCAGAGGTGGGGGTAGGTGCAGTGCTATCCCAGCGCTCACCGACAGACGACAGGATGCATCCCTGCGCGTTTTTTTCCCACCGTCTGTCGCCTGCCGAAACTAACTATGATATTGGTAACCGAGAGTTATTGGCAGTCAAGTTAGCATTGGAAGAATGGCGCCACTGGTTAGAAGGGTCGGGGGTACCTTTTATCGTATGGACCGATCATAAGAACTTAGAATACATTAGAACTGCTAAAAGACTGAACTCTAGGCAGGCTCGGTGGGCACTTTTTTTCGGACGTTTTGATTTTACTCTCTCGTACCGCCCGGGTTCCAAGAACATCAAACCCGATTCTTTGTCACATATTTTTGACCGTTCCGATCGCCTGTCTACTCCCGAGTGCATTTTTCCTGAGACGTTAATTGTCTCCACACTCACATGGGAGGTCGAATCGAAGGTCAAAACAGCCTTACAAGGGGTAACGCCCCCGGTTGGTTGCCCACCGAACCGTTTATTTGTGCCCGAGGGATTACGGTCCGAGGTCATTCAGTGGGGACATTGTTCCAATGTGGCTTGCCATCCAGGAGTCAATCGCACCACACATTTGGTCAAGCAACGATTTTGGTGGCCACTCATGGCTCGCGACGTTCACAGTTTTGTTTTGGCTTGCTCAGTTTGTGCCACTGGTAAGACTTCTAACAGACCCCCTGATGGGCTCCTTCAACCGCTGCCGATCCCTTCGAGACCCTGGTCCCATATCGCTCTAGATTTTGTTACCGCCCTACCACCCTCCCACCCTCCCAGGGTAACACGGTAGTTTTGACCGTGGTGGACCGATTCTCGAAGGCGGTCCATTTCATTCCCTTGCCCAAATTACCCTCACCCAAGGAGACAGCGTTGACAGTTGTTAACCACGTCTTTCGGTTACATGGCCTCCCGACGGACGTGGTTTCCGACAGAGGACCCCAATTCGTGTCCAAATTTTGGCGAGAGTTTTGTAAACTGCTGGGTGCGACTGTTAGTCTGTCCTCTGGGTTTCATCCCCAGAGCAATGGTCAAACTGAGAGAGCCAACCAGGATTTGGAGAGAACGTTGCGATGTCTGGTCTCCAAGAATCCTTCCTCATGGAGCCAACAACTATCAATGGTGGAGTATGCCCACAATTCGTTACCAGTATCATCTACGGGCCTATCTCCGTTTGAATGTAGTATAGGTTACCAGCCACCAATTTTCCCTAGTCTGGAATCCAAAGTCGCGGTCCCCTCCGCTCACGCATTTGTCCAGAGGTGTCATCGCACTTGGACTAGAGCCCGCGAGACTCTACTCCAAGTGGGAGCGCGCACCAAGGCCAAGGCCGATCGCCACCGGTCTAGACCTCCCGTATACGTCGTTGGTTCCAAAGTGTGGCTTTCTACCAAGAACATTCCTCTCCGATCCGTGTCTAATAAACTTGCTCCTAAATTCATTGGCCCGTTCTCTGTCACCAAGATCATTAGTCCGGTGGCAGTCCGCCTTAATCTTCCTCCAGTGTACAGGAGAATCCATCCCGTGTTCCATGTATCCAAAATCAAACCCGTGTTTTTTGCCCGTATTAATCCGCCAGCCCCGGTTCCCCCACCGCTGCGACTCGTAGAAGGGGAACCCACTTATTCGGTAAATCGCATTCTGGACTCTAGGCGGAGGGGACGCGGATTCCAGTACTTGGTGGACTGGGAAGGTTACGGTCTGGAGGAGAGAAGTTGGGTGCCTGCTAGAGACATCCTGGATCACTCCCTTATTGATGATTACAATCAGCAGGTAAGGGAGTCTGGGAACGCCAGGAGGCGTTCCTAGGAGAGGGGGTACTGTCATGGTTCATGAATCCGCTGTGTTCTTCATGTCTCGTGTTTTGACGTGTGTGTGTGTTGTTGTGTATTACGTCACCGCTCATCAGCGCGTCTGCTGATCTCGTTACTCCGCACCAGCTGTTGTCTATTATCTCTTCTATAAAACCTCACTGCAATCTCTCCCGTTTGTCAGATCGTTGTTTGATGTCCGTGAGTGAGTGTCTTCAGTGTGTTTCGTCGTCTTGGATGTTTGATCGTGGTCTCGTCTCTGGTTCGTCTCTTCGTGGATTACTACCTCAGGATCATTACTCACCGCTGGATCACCTCTCTTCGCTGCACTTCACGCTGACCATCTTGTCCCTGCACCACCCATCCGAGAGACATTATCTGTGACTGAGTTCATGCCCATTTCATCTATTTTCAATAAACCTGGTTTGACTTGCATTTTGCTTCCTCATCCTTTACTGCCGTTACAAGTTTTTATTTTTGGGTGAAATATCCCTTTAATTCCAGTTTTGTTATTTTTGTTTAAGGCCTAAAATGGTAAAAGCTTTAAAAAATGGCAAACCATATACTATTTTAGTTTAACCTTCTGAGGGTTGAATACTTTTTCTTTTACGGGTCACCTGTTAAAAAGTAAAAAAATAAAAAATAATATATATATTTTTTGAGTCTTTTAGTTCTATTTTGTTAAGTTTCACAAGCATACTCATGATTTACATCTGTCTCTTCAAAATGCTTTAGCATTGATCTGAATCTCAAAGGAATGTTTTTAAGCAGTGGTTCTTCGTTGTGCTTCAGGAAAAAGGAGGTCATGGTGTGAGCGAGTGGTGGGCTGGACGTCTGAGACATTACGTCACCACGGATTCAGACAAGAACATTCTGTTCTGAGGTCAAAACATGAGTCCGGTCTCTGAACATGCCCAAACAGAACCAGTGGCCTTATGTAATGTCAAGATGTAATGCTTTTGACATGGACAATGATGCAAAAAGTAATGACAGTCAAAACAAAAACAAATGAAGCCCTAATTTATCGACTCAACAACACATATAACTGGATGTATAATAACTAGTTATATATAACATAAATACCTTAAAACATACATGTCCCTACTGCTAATTGGGTCAGGCACAAGTCAAACTGGACTAGTTTGTGTTCTCAAAGAATTCTGGTTCTCTACTGATTGTACAAACAACAAACCTTTATACGGAAACATTTTATTCACTATTTCTAAGTAATGTCTAACATTCATATGATTCATCTATAATTTCCTGTGATCTAATCTATCCTCTCATTTCAGCGGCGTGTGGTCTGCACACCAGACTGGCCTAAAAGGGGCATATGTAACACCCCCACAAAGCTTGTTTCCCGGCAGCAGCGTGTTTTCACATTCCAGAGTTCTGAGATCATATTCCACATCGGCTCTCAGAATAATATCTGTGTTCAGAGGCCCAAACAACGACATCCTTCATACGGTACCAATCACACCGCCCACGGTTGAGACTTTGAGCTCTGTACCGCACAACAACAATGACAAACTGACTGTAAACACTACTAATGTCAGTGCAGTATAATTCAAGTTTGTGAGGGGAAAGCTTCGATTTCCTCTGTGAATGAACATGCCCCCTCTGAGTTTCACCAATGTTTTTGTATTCTAAAAAGACAGCAGGAGGGACAGAGAGAGAGAGAAAAAAAAAGGAGACGAATGGCAGACATCAAAGAAAAAAGAAACCAAATACCATTCCGAATACAAAGCGCTTATTGATGGCATCGGCTTCCTTTTAAAACCCGAAACTTGCTTATTCTCCACAGAAATTCTAGAATCACCTGGTTCAAATGATTCTAGAACTTCAAGTTCTGAATAAAGAATGGCTGTCATCTGGCAGAGGGAAGCTTTACATCTGCATTTCATTTCCAAATCTTGGAACTAACATCTTCCTTATTCCTTACGATACTAGCACACCTATGCTGTAAATAACCTTCGGCGTGGGAGGAAGTGAATGCATGACAAGAATTTTGAACATTTTAACCACCTTCAAAACAAATCTGCTTGCTTAAAAGGTTAAAACACAGCAACTATGAAGCATTTAAAGTATGTAAACTTTGTAGTTAGGATGCGTTTTGTGGGTGTGCACAAGTTTTACCTTTGGTTTTCAAATGAATGTAAATGGGTTGAGAAGGAATGACATTGAATGTTTGCTTAAAACACACACTGCAGCTTTGTTCCAAGGACAATTGGGTTCTGTCAGTGCTGCATTCACTGCTTTCCCAGAAAAAGCGTATTGTCTAGGGTAATCTAAGAGATTAAAAATACAATGAGCACCATTTTGGTAAATAACACTCTTTATATACTGTTTAAAAAATCATCAAGGGAAACTTGGATATAGGGATTCTCTTATGTGTGTGTGTGTGTGTGTGTGTGTGCACCTGGTATTTATCACGTTATGGGGACCAAATGTCCCCACAAGGTCAAAATTTACTGGTATTACTATCCTTGTGGGGACATTTTTCAGGTCCCCATGAGGAAACAGGCTTATAAATCATGCAGAATGAGTTTTTTTGAGAAAGTACAAGTGTGCACACTCTCCTGTGAGGGCTAGGTTTAGGTATAAGATAGGTGTAGGGCGATAGAAAATACAGTTTGTACAGTATAAAAACCATTACGCCTATGGAATGTCCCCATAAAACATGGAAACGCAACATGTGTGTGTGTGTGTGTGTGTGTGAACAAGAGAGATCTGCATGGGTGGCAATAGATGTGTACTTTAACCTTTCCCAGACCAGGAAAGGGAATGCAAATACAGAACCATGGAATTCACATGATCTTGACCTCCTGGGAAATTCTTCTCACAAGCCAATGAAGAGTTTATTTTAATCATTGCCAAGATGCAATTACTTAAGGTAGATTTTAACATTCTAGTCCTGTAATGAGTACCTGTTATCTCATTTAAAGGGTTACAGTTTGACACAGCGTTGTTGTTTTCAAATTCAGCTTTCCTGTAAAATGAGTAGTGGTTCTCTGTCTAAAGGTTTTTTCCCCATGGACTTTTGCAAATTTTTAAAACCGCTGAATTGGTATGGACTTGGCATTTTCCCTTAAAGCCCACAAAGGTGAAGTCCCCTGGCATTTTAACAGTCAATGGCCAATAGCCAGTTTTCAAATTCAGTTTACTTTAAATATTGGATTTTAAAATGCCTTTAATAATGAACTGGCAGTAAATCCTCATGTATTAAATAATAATCAGAGCGACTTGGCTAATCTAAAGTCTCTCATTTACCTTGCAGGGATCGACTACTGCGTGCCCAACTCCATGAGAATCAGTCTCTTTCAATGGAATTGCCTGGGAAAAGACATTTTTGTACGTCATGAGTCTTTCATGACATGTGAATATGCAAAATGATTATGGGAATGTTGTTTTGGAATGTTGCTTTCAGTTCTGATTAATACAGTACATATCTGAAATACGTGAAGAACTTTATCAGGGTTTCATTGAGATTTTTTAGACTAAAGTATGTACAAATGCCATTGCCGATCATTAAAATGATCAAATTAATAATCATTTCTAAAAATGTATGAGTTATTCCATGACAAGTGTTTAAGTCCACTAAGTAGTTTTTAGAAAAGCCAAGTTCAAAGGTTGTCACCATCTACTACCATTTAACATTAATTTTGTTGTTTTTTACGCTTGAGAAGATTCATCAAGCATAACGTAAACAAATAAAATAGCGTTTATTTATTGTTCTACTATTTATAGAAACATCATATTGCTGACACTTGGATGCGAATGATCCATGACCACAACTTTAATAACAAGGAGAACAACATCCACATTAGGCCTATTCTGTCAAAGGTTACATAGGTATAAACCAAAATATTATTTTTAAGTCAATTTTAGTTTCAGTTTATGTCAACCATGCTGCTTTTTTGTGAGTGGAGATTTTATAAAATTTTAAAGTCATGGGAAAGTTATTATAGCAAATCATTTGATGAAAATGAAATGACCTGTTTGATAGAATGACTCATTTAATTTCCTGATGTCATTTTAATTGGCAATGTTACAGCTGGTGTTAGACCAGAACATGAACTAAAATAATCATTTCCCGACACGAGTTTACTTTAGTACAGCCGTCCTTACCGGATGTCTGTCTCCTCCTGGCGGCCGTGCAATGAATCTCCTCGTTGGGTTAGATTAGTTGGGTCTGGAACAAGATCTCTACATCGATTACTCGCTTAAAGCCATATTAGACTAGTGAGTCTGACATTTATTCAGCTGTCAAGCTGGTGTGATCTGATAATATTTTGAAAACCTTCAAATGCGCTCCTGATGATACAGTAATGTTTTGCTTTACGCAACAGCGTTGAGTCCTATCCTGAAATCTGGTCCCATGCTGTATTTAAACTTATCATGTCATTCATTTTATTATAAACACGTATCTTATCGTCTCTGCATATCTGTGAAGTAGATTTAGGCGTCAGGATGAGTTTAGCTTTCAGCAGGGCTCCTCGAAAGACTGCGGGAAACCGCATGTCCAAACTGCTGGATGCAGAGGAGGAGGATGAGTTCTACAAGACCACCTATGGAGGATTTCACGACGTGAGTGATGAAATATCACCTGTGCGGCTTGTCATGGGCTTGTGCTGACACATTTCCGCAGCTGTGATACGTTTATACTTTAGCATGAACGTTTGGACTTGTAGCTGTAATAATGTGCCCTGTCACTCTGATTTTTATTGTCCATTATCACATGACTCTATGGAGTCATTGTGGTTTTATTGAGTCCACCAATGCTAAAAAAAACCCTATTTATCTATCTATCTATCTAGATAGATAGAGTCACATTTTCAATATATGTAAAGGTACAATTCCTTATGTATTATTAAATATGTTGTAATATATTAACAATACATTGTTCTTCATATTTTTAAAATACATTAAATAATTTAACATTAAATACAAAATGATTCTATACATTAGTACATAAAGAATATGCAAATAATATGCGCAGGTCGAGTGTCTCCTCTGTGACTTTAAATCCTGAATACTTCATGTCTGCAGGAATCAGGTGATGAAGAATATAAGGGTGACTTGTCTGAAACTGAAGATGAGGTGGACAGTGATTTTGACATTGATGAGGGGGATGAACCCGACAGCGAGCATGAGGAGGATGGGCCACGTCGAAAGAGCAGAGTGGTGACGAAAGCCTACAAGGTACAGGAGAGTTACTAACAAAAACTACCATAAAGCCATCATAAAATCTACCATAAATAGCTTCAGATGACTGCGAATATAGCGCATGAGTCGTATGGACTAGTTTTATGATTCATTTATGGTGCTTTCGCATCTTCTTTGAAGTTTCAGTTTTTGTTCTTTGTAATTGTATATAAAATAGTGACCAGTACATTCTGTACATACAGTTTTGTAAATAATGACAGAATTTTCATATTTAAGCCACTTGTAATCCTTGAAGCTTGTGTTTGTGTAGGAGCCAGTTAAAGTGGTGCGGCAAAAACCAAAACAACGCAAACTGGCTGAACTGCCCAGAAGGACAGACAAGACAAAGATCGACAAATACAACCCCCCTGAACTACAGGAGGACATCAGCAAGAGTGAGAATCTTGCACTATATTTGCTCATGCACATGTGACATAACCGAACCAGGGTCGAAAATTAGCGAGGGCTTGCAAAATGAACAAAAATGCCCCATAAATTTGAGACAAGGGGGCACTGTGTGGCCAGAATGAGATGTGGCCAAAACTAAACAAAAACTTTAGTTTGTTTTCTATGTTGATGTTAATAATCATTATTCTAATGTAAAGAGCAGTAATCTCCAATAATTTTGGCACCTGTTGTCTTTACATGTATAATTCAGTTTCAAACAGTCTGTTTTTTTTAATTGATTAAATTATTTGGGTAAATTTAAGTATTTGAAATTAAAAACAACATTTTTTAAATATTATAAAAATGATAAAAATTGCCCTCACAAATGTAAAAAAAAAAATCAATATTGCCCCTTAATGGAAAAGCCAATTTCTGACCCTGAACCAGACACCAGTCAAACGTTTTTGATTTTGATTTTAATGATTTTAATTTTTTTTTTTTAAGTAATTTTTTTCCTGTGATCAAAGCTACATTTTCAGCATCATTACTCCAGTCTTAAGCATCACATGATCCTTCAGAAATCATTCATTTTTATTATTATCGATATTTAAAACAGTTGAGTACATTTTTTTCAGGAATCTTTGATGAATAGAAAGATCTAAAGATCAGCGTTTATCCGAAATAAAAGCAGCAAATCAGAATATTAGAAAGATATCTGAAGGATCATGTAACTGGAGTAATGATGCTAAAAATTCAGCTTTGAAATCACAAGAATAAATTACATTTCAAAATATATTCAAATAGAAAGCAGTTTTTTAAATAGTAAAAATATTTCACAGTATTACTGCTTTTGCTGTACTTTGGATCAAATTAATGCAGGCTTGGTGAGCAGAAAAGACTTCTTTAATAATAATAAAAACATTAAAAGTTTTACTGTTCAAAAACTTTTTACTGGTAGTGTACATAACATAGGTTTTGTCATTAGTGTACCTTTAAGAAGCAAAAGTATATATACACATGAGTGTACATAAAGCTGAACATATTCATGAACTTTTGTCTAATTTTTTTGTTTGCATAGTTAAACATTTCATATATGAAAATATATACGTAATGTGTATAAGAAATAAAATGTTTGCTGAAAAGAAATATTAACTACTATAACAAATATTAACTATAAAATATTAAATATGTTTAACTTGATGGATTGAGTGCTATGAGTTGCATGTAATTTTTAGGTGCTTAAAATAATGATTTTGTTTATCATTTTTATGCAATGATACAGAAACACCATTCTTTCCTTTTCTTTCTTTCTTTCTTTCTTTTTTTTATTATTTACCCTTCCTCTTTCCAAGGAATTGACTGCCGTAAAAATATGAAGAACGTAATCAGTATGTGTCAACAACATTATTCAACAGGAAGTGAGTAGATGTTAACGATAACAGAGGTTTCAAAAAATAATAACTTCTATGAACCTCTGACTGCAAATTTACAATATACTCAAAAAACACAAACAAAAAACAAGTCATTGAAGTCATTATTTATTTTTTATGAGAATTACATGATTCCCAGTGCAATAAAATTGTTGTCAATGAGTAAAGTTTGCATCACTTTCTTGAACAACAACAATTTAGACATGTGATGACCACATCATAAACTGTGGAGCGTGTGTCATAGTAAATTTTAGTAAACTTTGAAATTGTTTTGGTCTTTAGACAGGAAGTCAGTACGTCAGTCGACAACAGAACACACGCGGCTGACGTATCTGAGGCTGCAGGAGAGGCAGGTTGCTCCACGTCGAAGAAAAGGCACAAGACATGAGCGACCTTTGACCCAGGCTGAACTTTTGGCAGAGGCCAAGGTCACAGCAGAGATTAACCTTCGATCACTAGGTAGGAATTGTTAATCGATAACCTCAAACTGTTCTGTTTATAAATCCTGAATACTAAAAGCTGTTTGTAATTTTTTTTGACAGAAAACTATGAGCGTTTGGAGGCTGATAAGAAACGACAGGTTCATATGAAGCGTCAATGTGTGGGATCTGTTATCCGATATCACTCTGTGCTCATGCCTCTGGTGTCTGACGTCACTCTTAAAGAGGAAAACGTTGATGTAGAGGGGTATTTCACCTGGTTTCTCATTTCTTACTGAATGTTTACTTTTAACTTCTCTCAGATTTTGGACTTTAGACTTTGATTAAAAGACTTTTATGGTCTTTCAAAGGGTGCGTACACTTTTATCTAACCTTTATATTACCTGGCACTTAAAATATGTAGATAAAGTCTCTGAAGTTTCATCATATTTACAAATACTCCTCCATTCATTGATTTGACCTAAAAAGAAAGAACATAAAGAGACTGAAACTTAAATTTAATAATTAAGTTAAATGTTAATTTATTTATTAATTTATTATAGTTGTAGAACAACTATAACAATTAACTTTAATGAGGAAAAAAATTAGTACACCTCTGTTTTTATATCTCTTTATATCTTTTACATCTTTATACATTTTATCTCAATAACAGTTTGGACCAGGACGCCCAGCAGAATCCAGGCCCTCATCCTCCACAAGCTCTTTCCCAGTCAGATTCATCCCTTATTGCACCGCCTAGTGTCGTCTCCACTAACACAGCTGCTGTAAACCCTTCCCTGTCATCGGGGCCTGCTAAATGCTCTCGTACCTACATCACATTCAGTGATGATGAATCCTTCCAGCGTTTCTTTCCCCAGTCCCCACCTCCTCGAATTCCTGTCCAGGAGATCTGCCCTGTTACCCATAAGCCAGCGCTCTACCGAGACCCCATCACAGACATTCCCTATGCTAATGTACAGGCCTTTAGGATCATCCGGGAAGCCTATAAAAAGTATGTGGCGGCTCACGGCCTGCCCTGCACTGGCACAGCGACTCCAGCCGACAGCACTGCAAAGAATCTGCGCCAGAAGATCATTATTAAACAAGGCATGTAGAACAACACACAAGATGGGCAAGTAGGTAGAAAGAGAGAAAGATCAGAGGAAATCAATCAATCAAGCAATCAAACAATCAATCAATCAGTCAATTATTCTATCTATCTATCTATCTATCTATCTATCTGTCTATCTATCTATTTAGCATCCATCCATCCATCCATCCATCCATCATCCATCAGTCTCTCTATCTGTCTGCCCATCCATCTATCTGTCCTTTGTCCATCCATCCACCTATCTATCTATCTATCTGTCTGTCTGTCTGTCTGTCTGTTTGTCTGTCCGTCTATCTATCTGTCTATCTGTTTGTCTGTCTGTCTGTCTATCTATCTATCTATCTATCTATCTATCTATCTGTCTGTCTGTCTGTTCGATCCATTGATCTATCTATCTATCTATCTATCTATCTATTTTATCTATCTATCATCTAGCATCCATCCATCCGTTATCTATCTGTCTGTCCGCCATCTATCTATCTATTCGTCTGTCCATCCATCTACCCATCTATCCATCTATCTATCTATCTATCTATCTATCTATCTATCTATCTATCTGTCTATCTATCTATTTATCTGTCTATCTATCTATTTAGCATCCATCCATCCATCCATCCATCATCCATCAGTCCTCTCTATCTGTCTGTCCATCCATCTATCTGTCCTTTGTCCATCCATCCACCTATCCTATCTATCTATCTATCTATCTATCTATCTGTCTGTCTGTCTGTCTTGTCTGTTTGTCTGTCTGTCTATCTATCTGTCTATCTATCTATCTGTTTGTCTGTCTGTCCGTCTATCTATCTATCTATCTGTCTGTCTGTCATCCATTGATCTATCTATCTATCTATCTATCTATCTATCTATCTATCTATCTATCATCTATCCATCCATATCTATCTCTCGGTCCATCTATCTATCTATCTATCTATCTATCTATCTATCTATCTATCATCTAGCATCCATCCATCCAGTCTATCTATCTGTCTGTCATCCATCCATCCATCTATCTATCTGTCTGTCCATCTATCTATTCGTCCATCTATCTATCTATCTATCTATCTATCTATCTATCTATCTATCTATCTATCTATCTATCTCTATCTATCATCCATCCATCCGGTCCTATCTATCTGTCTGTCCGTCCATCTATCTATCTATTCGCCTGTCCATCCATCTACCCATCTATCTATCTATCTGTCTATCATCTAGCATCCATCCATCCATCTATCTGTCTGTCCGTCCATCTGTCTATCTATCTATCGATCTATCTATCTATCTATCTATCTATCTATCTATCTATCTATCTATCTATCTATCCATCTAGCATCCATCCATCCATCCATCTGTCTATCTGTCTGTCCGTCCATCTATCTATTCGTCTGTCCATCCATCTACCCATCTATCTATCTATCTATCTATCTAGCATCCATCCGCCTGTCTATCCGTCCATCCATCCATCTTTCCAAAAATAATAAATGTTCTTAATAGTAAATGTGACATACAGCTGCATAGAACTGCTTGCTGTCAAATCTCTGTCCTGTGTAAGTGCAATAAGCTCCACTGAATGTTTTTTTGCATAATTGCTTAGTGATTTTTTTATTTTGTGCTTTATTTATTGTTTTTTTTAAATGCACTATTTAATGTAATTTATCATGTAATAACATGTATATATAATGTGTTCATATAATTAAAAACAGCATTAAAGATTGCTGTCATGCAGCCTTTTAGGTGTCGTTATTTTTTTATATATAATGTGGGCCATAAAAAAAATTGCTCATGTTCGAGAGAGCCCACTTAATACTCAATAAGGCCAATGTATAAACTTAAGGCCTGTTCACCAAGAACGTTAACTATAAAGATAACGATAGAGATATATAGTTCTAAAAATCGTTCTAATAGTAAGTAATAGCAGAGTCCACACCACAGCTATAACTGTAAAGGCACAGAGAAACGATATTGTTTGGAATCGCTTTCAGAACTGTTTTTTTACAGCTATGAACAATCGAATCATTGACACCCAATCAGAATCAATCCTGCTATAACGAGTTCGAGAATCTAGACTTAAATCGCTTAGACGACATTGTCCGCTGGTGTACGTGGACGCTAACATAGTCATCTTTATTATTATCATAAATTAAATAAACAGAGATGGCAGATCTTCAAATTGGGGTTGCAATACCGCCTCTTTACACTAGAGGTCACTACTCTCTACTAAAATGTTACGCGTTTATTGGAGTAAAACTGAGTTAAAGAGATGACTTCATTGACCCTCTCGGCAGTGCCAGCCTACTCTTTCTCTCCCCTCAGTTTCATACTGACTAATCTCTCAAAGCCAAAATAATGAAATGCTGACCTCATGAAGAATAACTCGTATCCCTGTCTCAGCTCAACCCAGAAACCAGGCGAGGACAGTCAACGAAGAAGGGTGGGCTTAAGGGGGGAAACGACTACCGGAGAGGGAGGGGGTCGAGCGAGGGGCTATTCTCTGATTTCAAACAGAGTTGCTGCACAGAAGATCCCAGCAGCTCTGAGTCCTAGTGAGGGTAGGTAACACACTAACTCTCTTCTATAATCTGTGTCTGTGTCTTTTAGCACCGGGACCACAATGTATAGTCAGCAGAATTTGCTTTATTATTCACTATTTCATTTATTTCAAATGTAAAATAAACTGTTGCATTCAGCTGCTAATTGCATGAATTATTGTTTTGGTGATTTTGTTTGAAACAATCAGTGTGGTTTATGGATAGAGGCCCCAGTGGGTGGTTTGTAGTGTAAAGTGTATAGTAAAAGGTTAAATGTCCGGTCAGTAGATAGAGTTTCCAAAACTTGTTGAATTAGTTGGATAAATGTTTTGGTTCAAAGTAAAGCTTTATGGAGAACAGTGTTTTGCATGGTCTTCCTGCAGATGCACCTGTTGATGTGAGTGCATGTCAAAACAACATCTTTAACAAGCTTTCTCGCTCTCTCTTTTTTTTTGAAATGACATTTTTTTTAATAATCTGCCGATTGTCCTTCATTTTTGGTGGTATGAAGTTCTTAGACTTTTTTCTCTTTTCAAAACAGCCCTTATTTTCCCAGCCATCTTTGCTTTCAGTACTGCTGCACACTGCAGCTTTGCAAGCGGAGAAGATTGACGCAGCTGGAAGTAGCTGACTTGTGAAGCTAAAATTAATCTGAGGGTTGATTTGGAATTTTACACTTGGGTGGTTGGACTTGGTGAAGTCAACCCACAAATAGTGTGAAGTCTTATGAGCAGTGTGTCAGCAGGAAAATGCTCCCACTGATTAAACTCCATAACTTAACCATGGATCTGAATAAGAAGGTTGTTTTTAGGCTCTTGCTGCACGTCAGGAGAGTTCTGGACACCTGGCAAAATCATTTTTAGTGTTTCTGGTGGATGATATAGTATCTGATGTGTCGGTGCCCAATATTTGTTCTGCGTCCTTCTGAAGTACCAAAGGGGGAATTGGGTTTCTGTGACCCAACCAAAGTTTTTGTCATATGGACGGTAATAACTTTATGGCCTCCAGAAGGAAAGCAGTCAGCAGAGTCAGGTTGCTCTTGAAAATGTTTAGTCAGTTTGCAGTTTGAAATTGGCAAGAAAATAAGCAGAAACAAGAACCTGAAGAACCTTTTTCCACTGTAAAGAACCTTGTGCAGTGGAAAGGTTCGATGGATGTTAAGGTTTGCTTTACTGGCATCTTTGGTTCCATGAAGAACCTTTATGGAATCTTCATGGAACTTTTCCATTTATCAAAAGATTCTTTATAGTGGAATAAGATTCTTTAGATGTTCTTCACACTAAGAAAAAATGGTTCTTCATGGAACCCGAAATGGTTCTTCTTTGGAACCTATTTTAAGAGTGTGAAATTTCTGCCTAGGTCTGTCAGTATTGTTTTTCTTTTTTTTTTTTACGCAAGTTTAATTATGTAAACAATTCAATACACATGCCATATTAGATTTTGTTAGTTCGATTTGCAGTTTAATCATTGTTATGATTAAAATTAGAACACCATATTATGACATTCTTAAAATGAGATCTGTTTAATATACACAAATCAATTAGATTGAATTCCAACCACAGGGTATTAAATTCTTATTCAAAAGGTCAAAGTCTAATTATAATTTGTATGTTGTACACAAAAATAAATTGAGTTAAAGAAATATTTTCTTAATTTGGAAACATCAGATATTGGCTACTGCTTTGCGATAGTGAAATAACAAGGATTCCACGTTGAAGGACTAATTTAAAAAACGCTTTTCACAACTAGAGAGCCTGAACAGGTGAAACTCAGCTAATACTTTTAAGGCTTGAGTTGGTGTCACTTGGGAGCTGTGAGAACAGGTGTTAGGAACAGGCGGACGGCCGCTCTTTCCTGGGATATGTGCACAACACAAAAAGATGACACCTGGTCGGCAGAAGGCTTGCTTTTGGCCTGAATGTTTATTGTAAGAATGAAGAGACAAAGTAGTTAATGGCTATTTATAATCGTTGAGCCGTCAGTCTTATAGACTGACGGGTTCCTGAACGAATGGTGTCAGATGCATTGTCCATTTCTGAGGGCAAGGTCATTTAGGAGTTCACATAAAATACTTGAATTTGTATAGAACTGAGATTACACAATTAAACTTAAAATAAGATTAGTAAGATATATAACAAGCAACATTTTAGCACATTTTTCATTCAAAGCAGCAATTTAGCCTGTCTCCACTTCAGTCATTTTTTTTTTTTTTTGCATTTCTAGCTTTGCCGTTAATCTAGCTAAAGACATCTGAAGTAGCTAAATCTGAATAAACAGCATAATTTTCTGCAAATGATTCATAATTATTCTTGAAATGAGGAAAGGGCTGAATTTAGTGATGGTAATGTTGCTTCTGGATTCAGTAAACTTGTGGTGGGTGAGTTGATGTTTATAATCTTTAGTTTTTATTTTCTGTTGTAAGCTCTCTGATCCTGTGTTTGTGTCACTGGCTTTACAAATTAGTGCCTCAATACTCTGGTCTAACACCTCGGATAGGCAGACAACCACAAACACACACCCAAAACAAACACAAACACACATTTGTTTTTATTTTTTTACATTTTTTCCAAAAATGTAAAATCAGCTATTATTAACTCTATTAATCTGCTGTTTATTTTATTTTATTTTGTTTTATTTTATTTATTTTTTCAAGTATTAGAAGTGTGCAGAAGTATTAAGCAGGACATAACAGGTCTGTGTGATTCATTGTGTGATATTAAGTAGTAATGTGTATTAGCATATATTAATAGACCATTATCTCACTAGTCCCCAAATGATTTTACCACATGGTTGTAAACATCAATTGCCCAGCTTAAAGTTTGACTAACAGTTAAAAAGTAATTAGGTTAGAAATATTTACACATTAAAAGCATCTGAAAGATTATAGTCAGACATTTTTGGAGAGCTTTAGCTTTGTGTCATGCAAACCATCTTAGTTTGATTACAAGCAGATGTGGTACATGCAACTCATATTGCAGTCTTTAAAGTTTTACTGGTTGTCCAAAAATGCAAAAAACATTCTGTATCAGTAATCATTTTTCTACATAATATTTTCTAAACATTCTTTAAAAAATCCTTACATAATATATTAAAGGATTAGTTCACTTCCAGAACAAAAATTTACAGATAATGTACTCACTCTGTTGTCATCCAAGATCATGTTCATATCTTTCTTTCTACAGTCGTAAAGAAATTTTGTTTTTTGAGAAAAACATTTCAGGACTTCTCTCCATATAGTGGACTTCAATGGTGCCAGCGAGTAGTTTAAATGGAGCTTTAAAGGGTTCTAAACAATCCCAGCCAAGGAAGGGGAAGGGTCTTATCTAGCAAAACAATTTCTATACTTTTTCACCTCAAATGCTTGTCTGGTCTAGCTTTGAACCGGAATACACAGAGTTCACGTAGAAGTAGACAAGATGAGTATTTGAGGTTAAAAAGTATATAAATTGTGATGTTTTTTTAGAAAATAACCAATTGTTTTGCAAGATAAGACCCTTATTCCTCGGCTGGAATCGTTTAGAGCCCTTCAAAGCTGCATTTAAACTACAGTTTGGAAGTTTAAACTCGCGGGTACCATGGAAGTCCATTATATGGAGAGAAATCCGGAAAAATGTTCCTCACATAATTTCTTTACAACTGAAGAAGGAAAGACATGAACATTTTGGATGACAAGGGGCTAAGTACATTATCTGTAAATTGTTGTTCCGGAAGTGAACTTCTTCTTTAAGACCTGTTTTCAGAGAAAATATCTTTCGGTTTTCACATTTTATGCATACATTTAAAAAAAAATGCTGTGAGTTTATGCCTAAAATAAAATAAGAAATACTATGCCAAGGGTAATTTTAATCTTTATGTATTTAAATGAAAAATAAAATAAAAATTTTCATAATTTTTGCTGTTATAACAAGACAATGTTTTTTAACATGTTCCAACATACAGACGGACGAGTTCAGGTCAGTTACACAACATGTTAGGCTGTATTGTCTGTAGTTTGTGTTGTAGATCCAGTTTGGGTGTGGTGGTCTGAAACTGGTGACTAGCCCATGACTCTATCGGTCTGTTTCACAAGGCGGACTGGTGGCAACATGGGCCACCTTCACATGAGTGTGAGCCACTGATAACTCCTCACAGTGCTAACCTTCTCCTCCTTACTGTAACCCAAAACCTGAGCGTTACTGTTCAGAGACTAAAAATAGACAAGATTCTCTCTGTCTCTCTACCTTGGAACGAAAGAAGCAGTGAGTGCTTTCCTCACGTCCCATATGATCGGCGCGTCTACTGTAATTAGACCGTGTTGTCTCTGTTCCCAAGTACATTGTACCTTCAGACCCCTAAAAGCTCTTCCTGTACACAAATGCTAGCCTTGTCCTTTTAATTCAACTGGGCTTTGTGGCATTTAACAATGTAAGCAGTTCCCTATCATGCCTTTTCAGTGGCTGGCTCTTTTGAAAGTGACTTGGACTGGAAAGCAGGTTTTCCCATTCATTCTCAACTTCTACAGAAAGTATTGAACGGACCGAATAAAGCAAGCAACCATTATTGTGTCTTATTTGCAAGCCAAATATAGTAAAACAAGTTTTTTTGTGCAACTTTATCTCTCTGTCAGGGCCTGCTGTCTCTGGGCGAGCTGTGTGAATTGAAAGTACCACCGAGGGGCAAGCATGTCTAAGAGCGATCCCCGAGACATCGACGAGGATGCCATCCTCAGGGGGCTCAGCGCCGAAGAGCTGGACCAGCTGGAGTATGAACTCCAGGAGATGGACCCTGAGGTACTATGCTGTACAACAGTTTGAAACTAAAGCATGGCTAGGTTACATTTGAGTAGACTTTTATGCCACATGCACTTATTTTTAAGGAGACACCAGTGGTAGAAAAGATGAGATAAGATTTGACCAAAGAAAAAACACTTTTTTTTAAACAACTTCTGGCCAGAATACACTACACAACTTTTACCAACATTTTTGTCCCAATTTACAGTCTGGAAGAGTTGACACTTCTGTTGCTTTAAGCTGCAGTCCGTAACTTTTTCTGTATTTAAAATGTACAAAACGTATATAATAAGCGAGCACATCATAAATCCATTTTCTAAACCATGATTTTGGCTTATTCTGAATCATTACATTACACCTATAATACATTTTATATTCTGACTATTCTAGACTCGTTCTGGTAGGGACCGTTGTGGAGTATCCCTCAACTTAAAAAAGTAAGTGTTCATGCTGCCTTAAAAATGTAAGTTTAGTCAACATGAAATGTTAAGTTGTACTACATGAAAACGTGGATATTTGAGTTGAGTAAACTTTACATTTTAAGGCAGCATGAACACCGATTACTGATTACAGATTACAGATTACATGACCTTTGTTCAACTTCGGAACACAAATTAAGATATTTTTGATGAAATTTGAGAGCTTCCTGACCCTGCATAGACAGCAACGCAACTACCACTTTTAAGGCACAGAAACGTAGTAAGAACATTGTTAATATAGTCCATGTGACATCATTGGTTCAACCGTAATTTTTTAAAGGTATGAGAATATGAGAAAATATATGCACTGTGCCTTGTTTACAAGATGAGGAACGCACATGCAAGTTGGTGTCTTGGTGAAAAGTATTCTTATAGCTTCATAAAATTACGGTTGAACCACATGTCACATGGACTATTTTAATGATGCCCTTACTACGTTTTCATGTCTTGAATGTGGTAATTACAAAAAAATATATCTTAAAACTATTTTAATTTGTGCTCCAAAGGTTTGGAATGACATGAGGGTGAGTAATAAATGACATATTTTTCATTTTTTGGCTGAACTATCCCTTTAAATGTACCATATTGATATAAAAAAGAAAAGATAAATATATTCATTTTTTTCAATGTCAACACCATGAAAAGCATTAAACATTACATTAATCCAGGGTTTCTCAAACTGGGTTTAATGTAAGACCATACAATTAATGTAATCTATAAAAAGTATCTGTAATCTGATTATGAGCATTTAGAAAATGTAATATACTCTAATTACGAGTACTTCATTTTTGGAATCTGATTACGCAATCCAGTTTACATGTAATGTGGGATCACAAATTTAAGGATCTGTTTAATATCGGCAGATCCCACATCCTAACATAACATCATATAAAAATCTAAGGTGATCTACATTGTATTGGGCATATAATGTAAACATACTGGCATCTGTTTACAAAGTTTTAGTTCTCGTGACTTATCCTTGTGATGTTGATAGAGTCTTAGTTCCCGCAACTATGGTGCTCAAACCATTTGGTGATGTCATTATGATTATTTGGATATGTCTGCTGAGGTGTTACAGTTGGGGGAAGGGTAACGTCCTGCATCCTCTGTTCTTGATCTGATCAAAGGATGTCACCTTTGAGTACTGTGTCAATATCTCTAAGGCCCACCTACTAAATGTATATAAACTACAATGTATCACTGCCTTAGTTAGACGACTTTTAATGACTGCAGCAACGCACAGCTAATATCTCAATAAAGAGAAACTTCTGCTTCAAGATATCCAAAACGTCTCCTGGTCTCCAAGAAAAAGTTTACAACAGTAATCAGTTACTACCAAGTTCTGTCTGTATGAACGTGTTCAGGGTGTGACGTGAGAGACCTGAATGGCGTTTTGGAACAGTGGTCTAATAAAAACATTAGCCCAATACTTGATTACTCCCAATACTCTGATTGACCAATCAAATCAAGTATTCCAGAGAGCTGTGTTCTAATTAAGCATAATTGCTGCTAAATTGAGAAGGGTGTAACTGTAGCCTGAAGATCTCCAAATGGGGGTGGGAGCTTCCCCCCCCCAACCACTTCAGCACAAACTCCGCCCTACGGCTAATTCTAAGGATTTTATTGGTTGTGGCCATTTATATCATTAAGCAGAGGTCCGAACACCACTGGCCACAAGTTTGGGGCTCTATTTTCACTGAGCATATTTATTTATATAGCATATTTTATTTTAGATCAACTAGAAAAAATGTTTAATTTATTATTATTTATTATTAATTTATAAATATTTATATATATTTAGAAAAAAGTCAATAACAATTGGCTGAAGCCAGAGCCCCATTTTGGAGGTTCTGCCCACTTTTGGAGTTCACGCCCCATTTTGGAGATCTCCGGTCTGCAGTTATACCTACTTGGCTGAATTAGGCAGTGCTCACAATGTTTTGATTTCTGATTGGAGAAATCATTTTAAACTTAATCATTTTCTTGACCCTTCAGAATGCCATCCTCCCAGCCGGGTTCCGTCAGCGCGACCAGACCAAGAAAAGTCCCACAGGCCCCTTTGATCGCTTCGCCCTGATGGATTACCTGGAGAAGCAGGCCATGGAGCACAAGGACAGAGATGACCTGGTGCCCTTTACAGGGGAGAAGAGAGGTACCACCACCAATGGATTCATATTAACATCACACTTTTAATATCTAAAGGCAGAATTGCCACTTACTAGTCACTATCTGATACAAAATAAAATTCATAAAGGGTACACTGGATGCAAAATTCACTTTTACATGGTGTGTGTGGACACAATCAGCCTACAGTGATAATAATCCATTCACACCTGTTTTTTTGTATCCCAAAAAAAACCCTAAACAGTCTCAATTATCAAGCCGTTTTGATTTCCAGAGCAATGTGACGTGTAATGGCTCAGGCCCCACCCACAGCCGCTGACAGACTGTCCCATATTAGCATATTTCCGCCCTCTGACAGTTGTACACTATCCGCCAATTTCTCTGTGCTCGAGCAGCTGTAGCAACAACGTCTCGTAAGCAATACAGGTGTTTTGTAGTTGGATGTCAAAGTAAACATAAGAATCTTAATTTTCTCCTGATATCAGAGCCACTGAGGAAGCAGTTATGGATTGGTTAGGTTTTTTTATGGTAACTCTTTGTCTCTCTTGTTCTCTTTGTCTCCATTGCCGGTAGGTAAAGCCTTTGTGCCTAAACCAGGATCAGGACAAATCCCTGTGGAGGAACAGATCACTCTGGAACCTGAGCTGGAGGAAGCACTGAAGAACGCAACAGATGCTGAAATGTGTGACATTGCAGGTGGGCATCACATTTCTTCTCTGTTCCTTTTGTTTCCTTTCACATGATATAAAACAACTTAAGATATCCGGTCCGGAGTGCTCTAGAGATATACATTACAACTCTTCTAAAACTAATCTGTAATGTCCTGTAAACGGCTCTGACTCTAATCCAAATTTTGATCCTTGACTAAGGACTAATCCTCTATTTGCTATTGTAAACAGCTGATCACAATACCCCGTGCATAACAATTGTCAATCAAACCCTTTCTAGTTTCATCTGTTCTATTTGTGTTCTACAATCAGTGTCTCATATGACACTGTATTTTTAATGCATATACAATATAAAAAGAAACAGCCTAGCTGACTTATATGTGGAACTATGGACGGTGTAGGTCATGCACAGAATTATACCTCACAGTATCTGTTTCCCCAAGCTCAGCAGCTCACCAAAATAAAACGAGCAACAGCCGACTAGTCAACATGAGCAGAGATGGAGTGAAAATGTTCGTGCTTGTGTGTTGAGTTGGCTACTCTATGTCTGTGTGTTGGCAGCATTTACTAAAAATGCAACATATTCTTCGTTTAACATACTAAAGTGATGAAAACCGATCAATAGTCCTTGATTGAATTGTCCTTGAGCTTCTGTTGTGAGCACTTAGTAAGCCTTTGCCCTAAAGGACGTTTAAAGCTGTGGGGTTTTGGAGTGTGTCACTGGCTGCAGATTTCCCAGCAGAGCCCCTCATTCACAACACAGTTTTAACTCTGGAACACGTCCAGTTCTGGATTAAACTGTCAATAGGGGTTTGCCATTGGTGATTTAATGGATGAGTCTGTTTTTGCTGAGATGCAGGGTGGCTAACTGGATTTCTAAATAGTGCCGGTGGGTTTAATCTGGTTATTGTTTCTGAATATGGAATTCAAGCTGTAGTACAAAGGTAAGGTCTGGTCTATCCCAATCCCAATTTTAGCTGCCATTGCCCTACTGTATTTTTTTCAGCAGTCCAGCCATTGCTAATTGAAACCGGGAGAGGGAGTTTATAGTGGAATCACTGGTTAGTCAGTCCCACCTGCTGTTCAAATGCAATTTTACAGTTTAACTGACATGTCCAAATTTGTGCCAGTATTTTTTAAGACTTATTCCATAAAATATTAACTAATTAAAAAAGAATTATTCATTAAAAAGTGGCCATATGTGGCTTCATGTGTTTGTAATGTGTGTGTGGAGGTACAAATATATCTGTAATATACTTTGTAAACTGAACTTGAGCTATGGAAAGGTGCCATATAAATAAAACATATTCTAAAAATATAATATTTATATATAACATTATCGTTACACTTTATTTTAAGGTGTCCTTGTTACATTTAAGTACTGAGTTATGTTAATTACGTACATGTACATACTGTATGGTTAGGATTTGGCTTTATGCATGTAATTATGCATAAATAATTGTTATTTTAATAGTAAGTACATGTAATGTAAACAAGGACACCTTAAAATAAAGTGTTACCAAAATTTGTTTATTATTTTATGATTTGTAATCCAAATTTGTGCCAGTATTTTTAAAGACTTATTCCATAAAATATTAACTAATTAAAAAAGAATTATTCATTAAAAAGTGGCCATATGTGGCTTCATGTGTTTGTAATGTGTGTGTGGAGGTACAAATATATCTGTAATATACTTTGTAAACTGAACTTGAGCTATGGAAAGGTGCCATATAAATAAAACATATTCTAAAAATATAATATTTATATATAACATTATCGTTACACTTTATTTTAAGGTGTCCTTGTTACATTTAAGTACTGAGTTATGTTAATTACGTACATGTACATACTGTATGGTTAGGATTTGGCTTTATGCATGTAATTATGCATAAATAATTGTTATTTTAATAGTAAGTACATGTAATGTAAACAAGGACACCTTAAAATAAAGTGTTACCAAAATTTGTTTATTATTTTATGATTTGTAATAATTAAAATTATTAATTAAAATAATTATTTAAAAGTAGTAATTAAAAATGTATTATGCCATTTTAAATTATTGCTATTTATAATCACTATGTAAATGTATAAATATAAAAGTATCATAATAAAAAAATTATTAATTATTCATTCATGAGTTATACATTTATCAACATACTATTATAATCATTATTATGATACTTTTGTGTTAAAATAATGATTTAAAATTATTAATTAAAAATGTATTATTATATCATTTTAAATAATTACTATTTATAATTACTATGTAAATGTATAAATACAAAAGTATCATTATAAAAATGAATGAATTATTAATTCATGAATTGTACGTTTATCAACATACTGTTATAATCATTATTATGATACTTTTATATTAAAATAATTATTTAAAGTTATTAGTTACAAATGTATTATTATATCATTTTAAATAATTGCTATTTATAATTACTATGTAAATGTATAAATCTAAAAGTATCATTATAACAATGTTTTAATTATTAATTAATTATTAATAAAATAATTATTAATTAATTAATAATTTATGGATTATACATTTATAAACATACTATTATAATCATAATGATATTTTTATATTAAACTATTATTTATACTGTTAATATAAATAATTAAATTATACTTGCTATATTATTTCTATCTTTTATATATTTTTTATTTTATTTTATTTTATTTATTAAATTAACATGAATTAATATGAACAATTGTATTACCATTTCATTATTATTGTAATATTAGCATTTATATTTATTATTAGTATTATTTTATTTGCATTTTATATTTATTATTAGAATTATTATTAGCATTTTAATATGTATTTTTAATATTATTATTATTGTTATCTGAACATTTATTCATTAATTAAAATGAATATTTTATTTATGTTTGTATAGTTAAGATAACACTTTACAATAAGGTTTCATTAGCTAACATTAGTTAACTACTTTAGTTAACGTAAACTAAGAATGAACAATACTTCTACCGCATTTATTAATTTTAGTTTTAACAATTACTAATGCATTAGTAAAATCAAACGTTGTTTGTTACCATTAGTTAATGCGCTGTGAACTAACATAAACTAACAATGAACAACTGTATTTTTATTAATGTTAACAAAAATTAGTAAAAAGTGTAATAAATGTATTGTTCATTGTTTGTTCATGTTAGTTAATACATTAACTTATATTAACAAATGACACCTTACTGTAAAGTGTTACTGTTATTAATATGTTTTTTAAACATATTTAAACATCCCATAAGAGTAGTCCAAAAGTATTGAATGCTTATGTCATTATCTAAAGAGATTCTTATATCCTCACAGCCATCCTGGGAATGTACACACTCATGAGCAACAAGCAATATTACGATGCCCTGAACACCACCGGCAAGATTGCAAACACAGAAGGCATCAACAGTACGTATACATACAGCACTTTTAACACCGAACCACATAATATCATTATACAATAGCTCTATATCATAGTTCTATACTCTTTTAGGTGTGGTGAAGCCAGATGTGTATAAGGTGTATCCCGACGAGCCTCCTAATGACACAGATGTGGAGGACACTCTCCGCTGCCTCCAGAAAAACGACAGCAGGGTCACGGAGGTCAACCTTAACAACATCCCGGTAAACTGTACTCCAGCCTCAATACTAACAAACATAATAATGATCACTTTACTGACTAGACATAATATTAATATTATAAACAGCTTCCGATTAATTACCATAATTAATCATACGGATTGATCCATTTCTGTGCATGAGCAGAACGGGGTAGTAGTGACTGTTTGTGTTGCTGTAGGACATTCCCATCCCAACTCTGAAAGAGATTTTTGAGGCTATGAAGCGTAACACACAAGTGGTAAGCCTCAGCATCGCTGGGACGCGCAGTAACGACCCCGTGGCCTATGTAAGTCTTGAAGCGTGTGTTTTTGATGTTGTTTTGGTCATTCATTCAATGCGTCATTGTTTCAAAATCATTTTTCAACCCTCTATGTATTGTGGAAATTATGGAAAGCTGATGTCAGTTGTTTCTTCCACTCTGTTCCTGTGTTTAGGCCATAGCTGAGATGTTACAGTCCAACACTACCCTGCAGAGCCTCAACATTGAGTCCAACTTCATTACTGCACAAGGCATGATGGCCATCATCAAAGCACTGGAAGAAAACTCCACTCTGACTGAGATTAAGATTGACAACCAAGTAAGAGACCAAAACACTCCCACCAGAAACATCTAAAGGCATGTGTTTAAATCTGAAGATGAAATTGTTCATTTGCATTCGCACAGAGACAGAAACTGGGCGACTCGGTTGAGATGGAGATTGCGTCTATGTTGGAAAACAACCCCAGCATCATAAAAATTGGTTATCACTTCACCCAGCAGGGCCCGCGCGCAAGAGCCGCGATGGCCATCACCAGAAACAATGACATCCGTGAGTGTATTCTCATTTTATTTTCTGAAACATTGCACCTTGTATTTGTCTGTAGCTGAATCTTGAACTGTTTTTTGCTACATTGAACTTAATATTTTTTGTATCCATCCCATCTCCAGTTCGTCAGCAGAGAGTAAGTTGAAAAGAGGATGGAGTTAAGCTCATTTAGGAGATATCAAAGTTCTCCATGTGCACTGCTGGAGTCCTACAGACACTCAAGTAACAGCGAGGACAACCCCTTCAGATGACCTACTGATATGCTTTTACCATTCGCCATCGGCCGTTGTGGATATCATTATCGCCAGCTTGATAAGACTTCATTGCTTTTTGTGGATTTCATCAAATCAAAAGCTCTGATCTAATAAAATTGACCTGCTCCTTAATACCTCAGTTTGCAAACTTGAAAAAGACACCAGTTGCTCAGCTCGTTTTCTGATAGTATGGTGCTCCCAAAAAGGTTTTTTGTAAATATTTGAAATAAAATATTACGTTCTATATTGTCTAATCAGACTTCAAAGTTTCATTAAATTTCAAAACCGTCATTTAATCCAGGTTTGTTCTATCAAAACACTGACATACACTCCCGTTAAAAGTTTGAGTTTTTTTTTTTCTTTGCATTAAAACTATGGAAGACTATGGTAATTAAAAAGAAAGACTTTTTAAGTCTGAATACAAACTCGCAGTTCTGACTTTTTTCTCAGAATTGTGAGATATAAACTCACAATTGCGAATTATAAAGTTGGAATTGCGCGAATCTGACTTTTTTCTCAGAAGTGGAAAAAAAGACTGATATGTTCTCAGAATTTCAAGATTATATCTCACAATTCTGACTTAACTCGCAATTGTTTATATCAGAGGTCTTCATCCCTGCTCCTGGGGGCCCACTCTCCGGGAAGGTTTATTTTCAACTGGCTTCAGCACACCTGCATGCAATTTTCAAGCAGTCTTGAGGAGCTTGATTGGCTGCTTCAGGTATGTTTGTTTAGGGTTGTAGCTAAACTCTTCAGGATAGTGGGTCCCCCGGAACAGGGTTGAAGACCTCTGGTTTATATCAAGCAATTCTGAAAAAAAAAACAGATTTGAGAGTTTATATCTCACAGCTCTCACTTAATAACTCACAATCGGAGTTTATATCATGCAATTCTGAGAAAAAAAAGTCAGATTTGTGAGTTTATCTTGCAATTCTGACTTTATAACAATTGCAAGTGTATATCAAGCAATTCTGACTTAATCACTCACACCTGCAAGTTTATATCATGCAATTCTGAGAAAAACGTCAGATTTGTTAGTTTATATCTCGCAGTTCTGACTTTATAAGAACTGCGAGTTTATATCACGCAATTCTGAGAAAAAAAATCAGATATGTGAGTTTATATCTCATAATTCTGACTTTATAACAATTAAGAGTTTATATCATACAATTCTAAAAAAAAATTCAGATTTGTGAGATTATATCTTGCAGTTCTGACTTTATAAGAACTGCGAGTTTATATCACGCAATTCTGAGGAAAATAAATCAGATATGAGTTTATAACTCTGAGAAAAAAAACTTTTTTTTAGCATTCTTTTTTTAATAGAAAACATAAAATATATTCTTTTGAACTTTCTATTCATCAAAGAATAGAAAATAAAAACCATTTCCACAAAATATTAAGCAGCACAACTGTTCAACATTGATTATAAGAAGAAATGTTTTCTTAAAAACCAAATCTACATATTAAAATGTTTACTGAAGGACCATGTGACACTGAATGACTGCTGAAAATTTTGCTCTGCCATTACAGGAATAAAGTATTTTAAAATACATTAAAATACAAAAGAATTTAGTTCTAATATTTAACAATTTTACCATTTTTACTGTATGTTTTGTTCACATAAATGCAGCTGTGCTAAGCATTTTTCAAAAACATTGAAAAAGTCTTGCCAGCTCCATATTTTTGAATGAGTATTGTAAATACTGTAATGCATTCTCAAAACAGATGCTCTCAAGCAAATGTCAAAACAGCTTCATTATCCTTTGTAGATCTGGACTCTGTAACTGTTTAGATTTGATTTAGATGATGCATTATTGAATTAATGGAGGATTGAGATAAAATGCATGACTCATGTCATAACTTTGATTATATGATGACCTAAACGCACAGGCACAAAACAAATGGAACTATTCAATATCCTATGGCGGGGCTTCCTGCTCCCCCTCCGCTAACCTATTTTTACACACAAACCACCCAGTCATGAAACCTAGTCTCATGGGTTTGAGTTACAAAGCTCCAAATATACCACCGTCCTCAAGGAGATTTATGCTCTCCCCTTGGAACACATGCTAACATAGGAAAAATCTCAAGATCCACCTCTTAACTACCATTATTTCTGTTTTCAAAGTCAAATATATGCCTTTTTTTGTAATATTTTTTTATTTGACAGATTCATGACTTGAAGTGTTTAATTTAATATTGGGTTTTGATTTTGGTAGCTGGCTAAACTTTAGAGTCCTACTTGAAAATGTGAAATCCCACTATGGTAAAAACTGATGGCATTTGGCAAAGGATCCACACAGCGAAGCAGCCGTTCCACATTCTATTCTCGATTTGGAACAGATTTGCACCTCTTTCATAATACAATTTACATTCTGACATTGAAAGTGGTAAATGATAATGACATATATGACAATACACCACATGAGATTTAACAAAATGAGGAAGTCACAACCTCCTCACTTTATTCACACAGAAATATGACAATTCTTTTTGAATTTTCTATAATAAACAAGATGTCAAGTACATGGTACTAATACAATTTACAAAATGCAACAGCACAAACTCTTTTCCAAAAAGAATGTTTTAAAGTTTCGACCTGTTGTATATAAAGTAGGTCACAGAGATGTCATATGAGAGCTGTGACCAGAGACAATATCGTCATATCACATGCCACTCAGTATGTATATGTATCCTGAAGCATTTCAGCAGTTGCTGAACAGTATCGAGTGCTATGAAGATTCACTGCAAGGAGGCAACAGATCCGGTTCTTCTTCATCCGAGTCAAACTCAACATTTTCATCTTTAACCCATTTACCACTTCTGTCCTGCAGCCATCCCGAACTAGAACAGACAAGTGAGAAAAAGTTAATGATATAATAAATGTAATGATTTCTATGTGGGTACTACAGATGAGATCATTTAGATTTAAATTAATAGTACACACCCTCAGGTCATCCAAGATGTCATTGAGTTTGTTTAACCAAAACAAATCTGGAGAAATTTGTAGAGGATCCCTTGGAGAGCAAGTAATGCAATATTAAATTTCTCCAAATTTGTTCCAATGAAGAAACAAACTCATCTACATCTTGCATGGCCTGAGAGGGCAAATTTTCAGCAAATGTTCATATTTGGGTGAGCTGTTAATTTAATACCTATTTGTTAGCATTAGTTCTACAGTCAGAATGTGTTAAATGTTAATGACGGGGTCAAATGTTGCCATACCTTTTTAATTTGAGGTAGTGTTCCAGTTCTCTGCGTCTCTCTTCGGTTATAGGCTCACACACATTCCTGGATCCGTTCTTCTTCTTCTTTGTCACTCCTTTCCCTTCAATCTGTCCCTGATGCACTACGAATGACAATTAACACAATGCATATGGAAAATTAAAAGAATAAACGACTCCATTAATTCAAATAAATAGATATTTGTTGTACCTATTGTACTAGTTGTTGATATGGAGCCAATACTTTCTGTCCTAATAGATGGATGAGTTGATGAGCTGATATTGATTTGATCTTTCCTGTCTTCTTGGCCACATCCTGACGATTCCAATCGTTCACTTAATGAATGTAGAAAATGCAAACAACAAAAAAATTAATCAATGAAACTAAGAAGACAAACAGCTTAGAGAGGACTATAAAAATTTATGAGACAAAGATGGTTCAGCTCACATTACCTGGCCTTTCTGTGGCAGCTACTGTATGGAGCAGTTCTGAGTAGGGCATGATGGGTAATTTTACGTGTTTGGCTCAGTAGAGGAGCTGAACTGGAGGGTTCCTAAGGACAAACAAAACTGTACTGAGAATAGGACCTTGTTTATATATATATACAGTACTGTGTGTTCTGAAAATCTGGAAATTAAAATAAAGAAATATGATGTAAAATAAAAAAGAAATATTTTTTAATGCTACACTATTTTATGGCCAAATAAATGTATTTGTGGTCACTGAAATGCAGACAATTTCAAATTTGTTCAAACTTTTCACATTTATTATCAATTATGATATGATAGATGATAAAAAGTTGGATGGACTTTCGAATTCTACTGGTTAAAGAAACTCAATTCAGTTACCTGTCGCTCATCTTCTGTTTTAACATAGTCTTGATGTCTTCTTTTATCAATTTCACGTTGCAGGTCGTTCTTTTTCCCGTAGAACCATTTCATTCCTATTAACAAATAGGCCAAAGAGGACTTACATCGTGAATGTTAATTTATACAGAAGCTGAGTAAACACATATGAAGAATCTCACCTTCAAGGTGTCGCTTTCCCTTCCTGTGCACCATGAGCATATCAACAGTGTCAAACACGGGACGGTGAGAACACACAAGGCAGCTGTATCTACAGTGGGGGATAATACATATTACTTAACACATAACACATATTACTATTTTTGCAATCCAAACAACCAGCAAGAAATAATCACCTTCCATTTTTCATCAGAGTAGCTTCATCATCAGGGATGAAGTTAGACAGAAGATCTGCAACACGTCGTTTCTTGTAAGAGAACGAGACAGAAAAATAATGAAAAAAGGGACTGGTGTATGTGTACAAATAACGCATATTTTTTTTGTCTGCTCGCTGTTTTTGTTATACCTTCAGTACATTCAGCTGACATTGATCATCACCCTCCCTTTTGAAAGACATGATTAGCGACCTGCAGTCTTGCTTTTTCAGGTAAAAACAACTAAATTCTTATTTCACTGCCACCGATAAATAGGCTTACTAAAACGTCCCATTCTTCCTGTTTGTGTCTCTGGAATTATGGGTAGTGGTGTTTGATTCATAAACGAATCGAGTCACTTCGTGAACGATTCCTTTGCAATTCGCACTGATCCATTCAGAGCTAAACCACTGTTTTTCTAATGACTTACTGTCCGTCTCGAAATAAGCTTTATTCGTGTTCAAGGCATGTAAAACCTCAGAAAAAGCGTAATGACGGAAAAGAACTGATGAATCATGTTTAATCAATTCATTGACCGAAAGAATCGATTCACTAAAATGAGTGGGACATGGGCGGATCTTAATTTAACTGACGCCATGGCAACAGAGGCTAAGCTAATTTGTTCAGGGCTTGGGACAAATAAGTTTTAAGACTGTCCGAACTGAAAATGTAACGGCGACCGGTAATATTTTTCTTATTTTTAATGGTTGATGTATAACTTGATGTCTGAATTATTCATTTTGGGGCGCCACTGTTATTTAAGCCAAGTCAGCGCACCTAATAAGTTAAAAGCATTCAAACGTCTGTGAGTCTACGTAACGTTAAGACTGAATTATTATTTCTAACAGTGTGACTTATCCACCGGTTGAGCGGCGTTAAACGCTTTATTTCCAGTTTATTCTTAGTGCGTGACAATTAAATCAGAGTTTGTTTTTATTTTTGCAGACTTTATTTCTCCCCGATAAATTGACTCATAACAGAAGCTGTTATGTTCAGTTCTGCCGTCATGCGTTCAGCAGCCGCAGATGGTCAGCTGAAGTTCATCTTAAGTCATTATTAGATAAACGCTGGAGCTTGGGTCATGTCTGCGGATCACTCATCGTCACTGGCCGGGACTCACGGCCTCCTACGCGGCCAGCGCACCCGGTCCTACGGCAGCATGGTGACCTCTTCATTATCACCCGTTAGACAAAGACGAATTGAACATAAAGTCCAGCCCGGTGAGACTTTGCAAGGAATATCACTGAAATATGGCGTGTCTGTAAGTAAACAGAAAGCAGGTGTTTGAGAAATGACCTTTTAAACCTTTATTTTGGAGGCAGTTACATAACTATTAACATTATGTACGTTAAACTTCTTTTTCTGTCTTTACAGATGGAGCAAATCAAAAGGGCAAACAGACTGTACACAAATGATTCAATATTCCTGAAGGAGTCCCTCTTCATCCCGGTGCTGACAGAGTCTGTGTCGTTCACAAATGGAGTGGAATTGACCGAGGACGAGACAAGTCCAGCACAAATACACACAGAAATTTCTAATGAGATTCCCAAAAGCCAAACAGACTCTAGATGTGAAGCGAATGCTGATCTGTCACCAGTGGAATACCTGAAAAAGATAGACAGCTTGATCAGTCAGTCCAAACAAGCAGCTGTGAAGACCTGCCAGGAGGGAGAGAAACAGTAAGTTGTCAGAATGAAATTATGACTGCTGTCATTGTTAGGTTAGGTTAGGATATTACAGAGTTCACTTATTGCAGTCGTTTTGTTTGCTGTCAGCTGAGTTGTTCAGCAAGTTTCAGTTTAATGAAAAAACCATGAGTCATATGACTTTGGAGAGGTTACAATGAACATCAGCTGATTCGTACCAAAAAAAAACAAAAAACGATGTAGAATTTAAGGCATGTTCACACCAAGGACAATACTGCAAGTTAGTCCCAAACTGAAATAGTCTACACCTCAACTATAACAAGCATAGAGGAATGGTATTGTTAAAATCATGACTTTTTTTTCCCAGTTGATGAACAATAAAAACATTGACAGCCAGTCAGAATCCATTCTGCTTTTAAAGAGGTCAAACATTTCAAATGGCAGATACATAACTGCAGTGTGTGCTTGTAATAAACAGAACATTATTTTGCTTAAGTAGATGCTACATAGTTATTGCTATAGTTATCTTTATAGCAGGGCTGTCCAAACTACAGCCCACAGGCCAGTTGCAACCCATGGATGAATTTCAAATGGCAAAATACGTTTTACCAGCTGATTGGTCTCGATTATGTGACTACTAAACAGATCCAGTGAGAAACATTTGAGCTTGGTACAGAGGTCTCTGATACAAACCACAATTGTCATGGTGAGATAAACTAGTTTAAAGCCAGATGAACCAGTGCTGACATTCTCAACAACACTGACGCAGAAATAACTAAATACCTCACAGCCATTCTAGATACCATACAAACTTTTGTTTTTACCATGGTGGTGCCATGTGTGGTTTTACCTGTGGAATGCCATTAAAGGAGTAGTTCACTTCCAGAACAAAAATTTACAGATAATGTACTCACCCCCTTGTCATCCAAGATGTTCATGTCTTTCCTTCTTCAGCCTTAAAAACATTGTTTTTTAAGGAAAACATTTCAGAATTTCTCTCCATATAGTGGACTTCTTTGGCGCCCCTAAATTTGAACTTCCAAAATGTAGTTTAAATGCAGCTTTAAAGGGCTCTAAATGATCCCAGCTGAGGAAGAAGATTCTTATCTAGCAAATCGATCAGTTATTTTCTAAAAAAAAAAAATTACACTTTACATACTTTTTAAGCTCAGATGCTCGTCAAAGTCTGAGTGAACTTTTTTCCGGTTCAGTACAGTTAGGGTATGTCGAAAAACTTCCATCTCATTTTCTCCTCCAAGTTCAAAATCATCCTACATTGCTGTATTACCTTTTTTGTAAATGCTGTTTGACCTTCTGTGCATGTTCACTTTGTAAACACTGGGTCGGTACTTCTGCAGCGATTTAGGACGATATAAAACATTGTGGATTTTTAAAATAAAGTGAATCTTTAA
Organism: Labeo catla; assembly: GCA_012976165.1. NCBI lineage: Eukaryota > Metazoa > Chordata > Actinopteri > Cypriniformes > Cyprinidae > Labeo > Labeo catla. The sequence continues at coordinate 684,381 of VONZ01000297.1, read as the reverse complement.
TGGGTTTTCAACTACATATTTCAGTAAGAGACATTATTTGCATTATATTAAGCCATACAAGTACTTAATACCCAGGATTCCCTTTAAAAACAAGGTTGTTCAATTTTTACTATTTGTGTTAATGAAAATAAATTTACATCTACACCCAACCCAACTCAAGCTACTGTTCCAAGAGACAAGACATGTAATATTACTAATATTAAATCAGGTGCTGTTGCCACTGGTCTCAAATGTTAGTCTGGAGGCCTGTATATACAGTTCAAGTCAAAAGTTTTCACGCACCTTGCAGAATCTGCAAAATGTTAATAATTTGACCAAAATAAGAGGGATCATACAAAATGCATGTTATTTTTTATGTAGTACTTACCTTGAATTTATAAAGTGGCCCCGTTCAAAAATTTACAAACGCTTGATTCTTAATACTGTATTGTCACCTGAATTATTATTATTATTATTATTTTTTTAGTGATAGTTGTTCATGAGTCCCTTGTTTGTCCTGAACAGTTAAACTGCCTGCTGTCAGAAAAGTCCTTAAGGTTCCACAGATTCTTTAGTTTTTCAGCATATTTGTGTATTTGAACCCTTTCCAACAATGACTGTATGATTTTGAGATCCATCTTTTCACACTGAGGACAACTGAGGGACTCATATGCAACTATTACAGAAGGTTTAAACACTCCAGAAGGAAAAACCATGCTTTAAGACCCGGGGGGTGTAAACTTTTGAACAGAATGAATTATTTTGCCTAAATAACATACAAGCTGCAGAAGATACTTACATGTTTCCCAGAAAACATAATAAGTTAAATGTACCCTGATTTCCAATTTAAAAAAAATTTCACCCCTGGCTCTTAATGCATTGTGTCCTTCTTATTTTGGTAAAATAATTAACATTTTGTAGATTCTGCAAGGGGTATGTAAACTTTTGACTTGATCTGTATGCCCTGTGTAAGTGTGCCTGCTTTATAGTTATTGTTCTAGGTGTGAACACCCCTTTACTTGGAAGCAATTGCTAAGCAATCTTACAAATATTCACAAACAAATGGCAGGTAACACGACATAAACTTTTAGCATAACCTTTCCAGTAATGAAGTCATTTAAAACATTCACTTTTTCATTTAAAGGATTTCATCTATGGAGCAACTCCGTCACAGCAATCCGACGTCTGATAGAGCATCCACCCAGCAGGCCATTTTGGGAGCCGTTCCCGTTACAATCACCAGACGGACCAGGAATTTGAGAGATAGGGAGGATGAGATCTTCCAGCTCTGATGTAGGCATTTATTAGGACTCTTCTGACTGTGTTATTTGCACAAATTGATTGTTTTTGAGGGCTCCCTCATTGGGTTGCATGCCTTTAAAATGTGGAAACTGCTGGAGTGACTTGCCATAATAATTTTTTTTTATAAAAATATTACCAGCTTTAGGCTTGCACACATATTAGCACTGTAAAAGCACTGTAGCTTGATGACTAAAAGTAATAATGTGAATTCTACTTATGATTCTGCATTTCACATGAGCATAGCCAAAGTAATGACACAGTTTTGTGCGCGACATAGACGACAGCACTTGAGCGGAAAAACTAATTGGGAATCTATCTGGAAAAAAAGTAATGCACTTGCAAACTGATATTGATTTTAACACTACCTCACAAATACTTGATAGAAATGCTTCAGTTTTAGGAAATTGAAAGTATATGCTGTGGGAACGTGCCATCTGACATCTGTCAGTGCATAATGTCAATGCATAATTTTGCACTGCTTAGTTTGGTGTTTTTCTGTGTGATTTACGTTGTGCTAAAGTGTCTAATGCCCTCACCAAAACATGATAAAGACTGTTTGTTTCCTGGACTGGTTTGTGTTTTGCATCAGTGAACTTTACAAACACGCAGTCCTCCACAGTAAATGAATGCAGTATAAAACGCTTGATTAAATGCCAAAAACATGCAGATCTTGGTCTTTAAGCTTTGAAATCTTAAGTGATAAGCAGTGGCAAAGAGTAACAAAAGATGAACTAAGTTGTAACATGCAACTAAAGCATGTATTGTTCTCATTTGCCAGCCAGTATTCCTTCAATCACGTGCATTTCTAAGCTGGATGTTCATACAAAGCATTAGGGTGTGTGTTATAAATATTAAAGTTTACCAGACAACAAAATATAATCATTTTGCTTTTGTTGGCTGTTTCTTGTCTTTAAAATTATTTATAGACATAAAATGTCACAAATTCACAAATTCCTGTGATGGCAAAGCTGAATTTTCAGCAGCCATTACCACAGTTTTCAGTGTTGCCTAATTCTTCAAAAATCATTCTAATATGCTGATTTGGTGCTTGAGTAACATTAATATCAATGTTGAAAACAGTGCTGCTTAATATTTTTGTGGAAACTGATACATTTTTTCAGGTCTTTCAACAAAAAGGTTAACAGAACAGCATTTTGAAATATAAATCTTTTGTAACATTTGTCTAAATAAACATCTGTCTAAAAAAAAAATACACTAAATAAATATTTATTTAGTGTATATATGTTTATTTTTATTTTCTTTTTACTTTATTTTAATCAAATTTATTTTATTTTAATGTTTTTTGTGCAAAATGTTATTTTTCCAGTGCTTATTTTATTTATTTTTTCACTTTGTTATTATACAGTACATATATTATTATTATTATAATTATTATTATCTTTATTATTATTATATTAAAAAAAAGTTTAAAAAAAAGTTTATTTTATATTTTATTTCTACTTTATTTTATTTTTCAGTTCATTTTGTTTTACTTTATTTTATTTTCTATATTATTTTGCATTATTTATTTTTATTTATTTACTTTATTTTTTATTGTACTTTATTTGAATGTTTTTATTTTTTAATTTAATAATTAATTTAATTTTTTATTTTATTTTATTTTTTATTGTACTTTATTTTATTGTAAAAATAAGTAAACCTTTTTACTTTTAATTTTTTTAATTTTATTATTTTATATTTTATTTTATTTTACTTAATTTTACTTAACTTTTTATTTGTTTGGTTTTTTAGTCGTATGTTATTTAATTTTAAAATATATAAACCTTTTTATTTTTTTTACTTTTGTTTTATTTTATATTTTATTTTAGTTTACTTTTTATTTGATTTGCTTTTTTTTTAATTGTATTTTATTATTTTATATTTTATTTTATTTTATTTGACTTTTTATTTATTTTGATTTTTGTATTGCACTTTATTTATTTATTTATTTAATTTTAATTCATTTTTTAATATTTTTATGTAAAAGTTTTTGTTTTAACATTTTTATTTTATTGTTTTTTATTTTATTTAATTTTATTTTACTTTTTATTTGTTAGATTTTTTTTTATCAGACTTTATTTTAAAATAAATAAACCTTTTTTTACTTTTTTATTATTTTATATTTTATTTTAGTTTACTTTTTATTTGATTTGCTTTTTATTATATTTTATTATTTTATATTTTGTTACTTTATTTTACTTTTGATTTGATTTTTGTATTGTACTTTATTTTATTTATTTATTTAATTTTAATGTATTTTATTTATTTGTGTTTTATTATTATTTTATTTTACTTTAACATTTTTATTTTATTGTTTTTTATTTTATTTGATACATTTTTGAGCAGTTTAACACGTCCCTAATGAAAGTATTAAAAACACATCTTACTGATCCCAAACTTTCAAAAAGTAGTGTGTTGTAACACTGTAAGCAGATTACATGAGCATAAGCGAGGGCTATAAGGAAATATTTATTTAGTGGTTGTTCCCTGTTAGAACACAGCAGATCCCCCTCAGGGCTGTTCATGTCAAAATATAGTTGTTGACTGTGTAGTGCCAAGCTTAGATTTGTATCATAGCCGTAACCACAGGGTAACACTAGGTGGCAGTGGGAATAGAATGCCTTACTAAATGTGTTCTGCTTCTCGTTGTCCTGGGAGGTAAATAATCAGCTGAAAAATGTTAACAGTTTTGAACAATACAGTGTGTTCTCATTTACAGCAGAGTAGCTGAACCCCAGTGGTTTATTAAATCACATCATTATTAAAAAAATAAGTAGTCTAGAAAACTGCTATCCAACGCAGCTGGAGTCTCAGAGCTTAAAAAAAATTGTTCAGATGATATTTTTATATTTGATCTGAGCTCGCTCAGGCAGTAACAGTGGCTGTGTTAACAGTGTGAGGTCATTGATTGATCTAATATTCATTAACAGCCCAGCAACACTATTTCAAAAGTTGAACTGAAGTGCGACGCCTTCAGTCGGTCACTTTCTGCCTCTTTGGTTGCATTGTATGCAGTCTGAGATAACGGGTGCTCCTCCATGCCAGTCCTGTGAAAGTCTTTCAGTGCTTTGCCGTCCTCATAACGTCCCGTCCTCCAGCAGTTTGTTAAGGCCGTTGCAGATTTTGGTGAGGTGGGGTTTGAGAGGCCCGGATGGGTTGTAAAGCTGGGTGAGGAGCTCTGGGTCAGCGTAATGGTTGAAGACGTGGTTGATGCGTCCGTGGGATTTTGGTGTGAGGTGAGTGTTTACAAGCTTCAGAAGCATGTCCCTACTTTCTGTCAGGATCTCCGACATAACTGCTTTGTCAAATGTGAAATCTACCTGTGAAGGGGAAGAAGAGACTTTAAGTACAAACATGGTTACAAACAAGGCTGTGTTCAGAACCACACCGCTTGCTTTGTTAAAAGCTGGATGCAGGTTAAGCCACTTAATGATCTACTGACAAATAATGAACAAATAAATAAATTGTGGTTTTGTACAGTAAAAGAAATGCTTACATAAATGCTAAAAATACTTAGATTACGACATTTGTTAAGCAAACAATGACAATAAAAATTAAAGAATTAAAAATGATTACGTTTATATTAATAGAACAATTAAAAATAATGTTTCTTATATATTTTTTGTTTTATTGTAATTGTTTTTTATTTTATATCATTTTTAGTTTATGAATATTCTTATAGTGCCAAACGATGTGACTGAAAATGGCAAGAATGTGACTTCTTTGTGCAAAAGTTAAGTTGTTGTCTTTTCCAATATTTTCATTTATTTTTTTAAATGTTATTTTTCCAACATGTTTATTTTATTTTACTCTTTATTTTATTATTTTATTTTATTGTTCTTTATTTTATTTTCTTTATTGTATTTTATTTTAATGTTTTCTTTTTGTGCGAAGTGTTATTTTTGATCTATTTATCAAAATAAAATAGAATAAAATAATAAACTTTTATTTATTTTTATCAATTTTATTTTTATTTTAAACTTTTTTTACTTTAGTTTTTACTTATAATGTTATATTTTTTGTTTATTTACTTATTGTTTTACTTATATTTGCTTATAAATTTTATTTTAATTTATTATTTTATTTTATTATTTCAAAATAAAATACAATAAAACAAATAAATGTTTTTACTTTTTATTATTTTATTGTACTTTATTTTATTTTTACTTTTTATTTTTTTTACTTTTATAAATGTTATTTTGCTGTTTTTCCCCAGTGTTTTATTTTATTTTATTTTATTTTTTCATTTTTTTTGTGCAAAATTTTATTTTGTTTTGTTTTATTTTATTTTAATGCCTTTTGTGCAAAGTGATATTTTTTCCATTGTTTATTTTATTTTTACTTCATATTTTATTTTTATTTTTTCCCCCCACATGCTGTCAGTGGTCAAAGTAGGTTAACGATACTGTCAGAGGTAAATAACTTTTTTTAAAAAATAATAAAATTCTTTTTGGCAGATCAGATAAGCAGCACACTGTCAAAACTTTAGAACGATACTGTCAGAGACCACTCACTTTCCCCACAACCCCCCAGAAAAAAAACAATAAATATACTTGGCTTGGTAAATCAGGAAAGCAGCACACTGTCAAAACCTTAGATGGCTTTTTACCTTATGCAGTGTAACAAATATCAACTATGTTATGAACTATGTCTTCATAGTTCAAAATGACTCGCTTTTAGATTTTATTAATAAACCTTACCTGAATTTTATGAAACAGAGAAATAAAGAAAATACTTTTTAAAGGTGTTAGATGTGGTAGATGTAGGTGTGTTGTGTACCTCGTGGAAGCTGATGGCTGTCATGGCTCCCTGGTGCAATTTCTTTTGGAAATTCTGGGCCAGCTTTAGCTCCTCATCATTGAATCGGTTGTGCCTGAAAAGGACAGCTATCTTCACCACCACCTTAATGAGGTTTTTCACCACTTTCTGGGCCTCTGAGCGGTTCCCTGTGTACTCTTTTGACACCCGGTAAAGCTCATCTAGAATCTCGCTGCTGGTATCATCGATGAACATCTGCACCACAGACTTATTGGCCATTTGGCTCAGGATCTTTTTCTGAGCCTTAAGCGCCATGTCCTTGGAGCTGAACGACTCCATGTCTTAAAAAGAAAGAGGAGAGATTAATAGTAAGATGCTGATACTTTTGGTTTGTTACTTCCTAAGACAGTACGTTTTAAGTTAATGTAACCCCTCAGTAACTTGTTTTATTTAAGAGATTAGCATTATAAAAAAAAGATTATTCAAAAAACAGGTCATTTAATATGTGCATATGATTTATCACGTGTTATGGTGGTGTTTATGAAATTTTCTTATGACTAACTGCATTTTCCCTTGTATTTTATTTCTGTTTGTGTATTGGTAAGACTGTCAGCACTGGGAGAACTCCCACCATGGGGAAGTCCCCTTACGTTCTTACTCTAACACTTTGTTCATCAGGGGAAAGCTCGTGCCTTTTAGGACCTCATCATTGCCCACGCATCTCATAAACAACACTAATTATTCTCAAGATGATGTGTCATCATATACAGCTTTCAATGCTGCGCAATGACATCCAAACACCTGTGATCAGTGTGTGTCTGTATAGCATCTAGCATTTTATCAAGTTTAAAGAAATAGTTCACCCTAAATAGAATTTTTACAGGGACTCGAACTCGGGACACCTGGAGTGCAATGGCGCTACGTGTGGGCGCACTGCCCACAAGGCTATCGGCACCGCCATGTACATGATTTTTTTTTTTTTTTCATTTAATTTCATTTATTTGTTTTGTCATGTACACTACCAGTCAAAAGTTTTTGAACAGTAAACAATGTTTTTTTTTTTTAAAGAAGTCTCTTCTGCTCACCAACCATGCATTTATTTAATCTAAAGTACAGCAAAAATATTAATATTCTGATTTGCTTTTAAAAAAAACATTTATTATTATTATTATTATTGTTATTATTATGTTGAAAACAGCTGAATAGAATTTTTTTCAGGTTTCTTTGAAGAATAGAAAGTTCATAAGAACAGTGTTTATGTGAAATAAGGATCTTCTGTAACATTATAAATGTTTTTATCATCACTTTTGTTCAATTTAAAGCATCCTTGCTAAATAAAAGTATTTCTATAATTTCTTCCCCACACACATACACACACAAATTATACTATTATACTGAGGTATAGTGTATAATGTTACAAAAGCTATTTATTTCAGATAAATGATAACTGATCTTTGGATCTTTGGATTCATCAAAGAATCCTGAAAAAATGCTCTCAGCAGTTTTAAATATTGACAATAATAATGATAATAAATGTTTCTTGAACAGCAAATAAGCATATTAGAATGATTTCTGAAGGATCATGTGACACTGAAAACTGGAGTAATTATGCTGAAATTTTAGATTTGTTCACAGGAAAAAATTAAATTTTAAAACATATTCAAATAAAAAACAGTTATTTCAAATAGTAAAAATATTTCACAGTATTACTTTTTCTGTATTTGGGATCAAATAACTGCAGGTTTGGTGAGTAGAAGAGTCTTATTTAAAAAACATAAAAAATCTTACTGTTTAAAAACTTTTGACTGGTGGTGTACATTTGGTTCTTCATTGAACAAATTTAGAGTAATTTAGCATTATATCATTTGGATCCTATTTTCAGGGCTTATCAATGGATCCTGTGCAGTGAATGGGTGCCATCAGAAAGAGAATTCAAAAAGCTTATATTCCACAAGTAATCCACTCCATCAGCTAATGTTATGGAGAGGAAAAAGCCTAATCGGCGCACAAAAAAATCCACCGTCATATATATATATATATATATATATATATATATGAATAAAATCATTATTTTTGTGTTCTTTGCACTTGAAAAGTATTCTTGTTGCTTCTTTAAATTGTGGTCGAACCACTGATGTCACATGGACTATTTTACCAATGTCTTTACTACTTTTCTGGGCCTCAATTATGGTAGTTCTCTTGCTGTCTATGGAGGGTCAGAAAGCTTTTGGATTTCATCAAAAATATCTTAATTTGTGTTCTGAAGATGAACAAAGGTCTTATGGGTTTGGAATGACATGAAGCTGAGTAATTAATGACAGAATTTTTGGGCAAACTATCCTTTTAAAGTTAAGTATCTCTTAATCATGCATTTGTTCCTTACAAATGCAGAACTTTTTGCTTTAGAACATTTTGATCCTTTATGAGCAAGTGATACAATCCTACATTTCTCCAAATCTATCTAATAAAGAAACAAACTCTACATTTTTAAATGGCCTGAGGGTGAGTAAATATCAAGTAATCTTTGGGTGAGCTATTCCTTTGAATTTAGATTTGTTTTGTGTGTGTGTGTGCAGTATAAAAAACTGCAAAAAATATAAGTTGAACTATCGTTTGCATTCACATCCTTGTGCATTTAGGCTGTCGTCTCTTATGTCCAACACAGCATAGTTCAGCATTGCTTCACAGATTGTATAATCAGAAGAACGTGCAAAGACATGTATGAAAGAAGGACTCACTGCATAGTACTCACAAGTTCCTACATGAATCTGAAGATTGTATCATGACACAGGCATTCATGTGTTTAGAAATTTCTTCAGTGTATTGGTGCAATTTCTGAGGTCTTGCATCTTTTCTTCATTAGATGTTCTTGTCATTGGTGATTATCTTTCAGTGCAGCGTTTAGTAAAAATCCTGTTCTACATGAATTACGGATGTAATCCTCATTTGCGCAGTGATTCTCTTAAAAATGCAATAACTGTAAAATATATTAACGTGCAAATGACCTGCGCTGTGTTCTTTTAAATGAATCAAGATGTGCCAAAAGTGATGTCATATCTCAGTGCAATCAGCTGTGTTTTGCTTTTTAAATCCAATTCTGTTTATGGCGAACCAACCTGATTAAAAATTTAATGCAGTTAGAGTTTCATTTCCTAATGAACTCTATTTAATTAGACGCACTGAGTGCATTAGAACAGCCATTACTTTACGTTCTGCGACATGGAACATCAAAACAACTATATAAATACTCATTTGAACAAATCAGCATGTTGTACACTTCAGTTGAACTGCGAAAGCAACATAATCCTACAGTTTAACACTCGCTATTTCTCATTTACTCTAATTAATCTAATTAGAGCAAAACCAAATCTATCTATCAAGAAACCATGTGTGTCAATCATTAGTGTCAGGTAACAGTTAATATGATTTGTTTTATTTAATAAAATGATTTAATAAAATAAATAAAAAAAGGAAAATAATTAAATAATAATTGTAAGAGTTCATATATATATATATATATATATTAGGTTTCCTTTAAAAAAATATATTGTTTTTTCATATATATATATATATATATGGTTTTTTTTAAGGAAACCTAAATAAAAAATCAAAAATATATTAAATAAATGGTAACACTTTAGAATAGGGAACACTTTTTCACTTTTTCACTATTAACTACGACTTTTCGTAGTTAAGTTTAGTTAAGTAGTAGTTAAGTTTAGGTATTGGGTTGGATTAGGGATGTAGAATAAGGTCATGTAGAATAAGGTGTTAATATTTGCTTAATTAGTACTAATAAATGGCTAATACTCTAGTAATATGCATGCTAATAAGCAACTAGTTAAGAAATCGTAAAATAAAGAGTTACCAAATAAATAATTAATAATAATGATTAAATAAAATATTAAAATGTTTTATTTGATAACATTTATTAAATAATATTATTAAATAAATAAATTAACATTTTAATTTAATAAATAAAATTATATACTAAGTAATTGTAAAAGAAATGGTTCTGCTCTTGGATTTTTTTAAGGCCCATACTCAGCTCATTCATACCTTACAAGATAAGATATGAGCAACTCTACCTTATTTTGATAACGATTGACTTTTAGTTCTAGACTCTTGGCTAAAAAAAGGCAATCTAAGGTCAGGCGAATTCATTCATTCTTCACTTCGAATCAGCTGAAATGTATCTGCATCCACTCTCTCCCGATTGAAAGGTTTGTCGCAGACAAGGTAAATATTTAGCATTCCTCAGATGACTTCAGTGCAGAGCCTGTGGCTCTGTGTGTGTGTGTTCACGTGTGTAAAGCCCGGGGGATTTACAGGATGTGAGGAATCATGTTGTTCCTCCATCCTAAAGACCACAGTAGTCACCCTGTCATTACAAAGCAGCAACTCACAGCACAAGGTCGAGTGACAGCACAGAAAAGACAGGTCAAAACCTGCATCTGAGTTGCACAGGATTTGGCAGCCCACTGTTTGGGGTTTTTTGTTATTCAGAAGGGTCAAACGTGACTATTACGATAAATATATAAAAAATGAGAGTGTGGAAAGTACAGTTTTGAAGTGTGTGAGTGGGAGCAGTTTGTTTCTGAATGGCTAAATGAAAGTGATAGACAAACAGCTGAAAAAACTCAGGTTTACTGGTGTTAACTATTTTAGATAGGCTCTCAGTTCACTCCAAGTGAAACCAGCTTGGTAAACCAACTTAGGTTGGTTTAAGATTTCACCAAAGAGAATGCCATGCATTTCCAAGCTGGTTTATGATGATGTTCTTCTGACTGAGGTAGGCCAGCTGGTTAAGCTAGTTAAAAAGCCTGACAGGACATCAGACCCCATAGGCCAGCATTGAAAACGCAACACATGCTGGTCTTTTCAACCTGGTATTCTCTAATAACACAGGTTTTTAGTCATCATTACTTCATTAAAGAATCATTGTTTAATGTGTCCGCCCTGGTTTTAAATCATTCCTACGCCCGTATGCACCAACATACATGTAAAAACGAGAGTTTGGTGCTTGTTCTTAACATGCCATGTGTTTTCCCTTCAATATCTCTCCCAAGCACCTGAACAGTGAGTTTTGCGTATGTGATGATGTCACGTATTGTGCAAAACTTTCCTTATTACCCAATACCACTTGTTTTTTTTTTCTGGCATTTTCATTCTTCGCATGTGGTGAGAATCCACCGCTGTTTTTCTTTGTAACACAGTGCTATTTTACTCAGCATGAGAAGTTCTTTTTTATATTATATAACCAAACAATGTTTAAACCTAATCATAAAGGAAGTGAAACTCTGGGCTGTTTGGCACAGCTTTTACCCCGATTTTGTCAGTTAAACCCACAACAGCTAATTTCTCCTGACACATGCTGCTACAAAAAACTATCCATAGACTGAGTTCACAGAATTTAGGACCCTGAATGAGGCAGCACGGTCTTTATTTCAGTGTGTTTTCTTCAAATTGCTGGCTTATAAAGGAAGACTGGACATTGTTTTGTTTATAAAAGGTCCACCGGATGGAACATCAACTATCCCAGTGTGTTTTAGATGTTTAACATGGGAGTGGTTGAACAGAAAAACAAGTTTCAACTTGACATTATTGACTACAAACTTCCAGATTTCCTAAGCACATACTTTTAACCAAAACAAAACTGTAAAATGAAAGTTTCCCTTGCTGTTAAAAAAGAATCCTGACATATTTTTAATCTTAACAACACCTGGAAGACTTTGCTATGTTTTTAATCCACTGAAGTAACATCATCTCATGTGTACACGGTCACAGCGCTCCCTGAGATGATGGAGGAGAGGGCAGAGGTCAAGACCAAGACAAACTTACCTGGCTTTTCTCTCGTTCACTCTCCCTCTTCAGTTCAAACACTCTGTCCTCCCTCTGCGCTCAGAACAGGTGGTTGAAATCCAGCGTGCGAGTGATGAAATAATCTCCTCAGACAGGTGAAATCAAAGAAAACTCCTCTACAAACTCTGTCTTGTGCTCACACCACTGTAACAAGATAATTTGACTTGTACTTCCTTGAGGAACTAAACGTATAAGACACACCCCTGAGTGTGCCTCTCTCTCTCTCTCTCTCTCTCTCTCTCTCTCTCTCTCTCTCTCTCTCTCTCTCCACCCTGTCAATGTGTTAGCTGCTGACATAGTGTGTCTGCTTGCCCTAACAAGTGCAACCCTTGTAAAGAATTCAGCTGTAATCCTGGATGCGGCCCAGTGAAAAGGGAGGTTTTAGCCTCTTTGTGATCTGGTATGCAGCCAGTGTCATCACTGACACTGCTATATGTCTCACTTAACTGTGTTACTCATTTAACAAAATCGTTAATTGTCCAAACTGTGATATTTAATTTGTTATGTTCTGTTTTCTTGGAATTGCAGGCAATACAGGCAAGGAAAAAAGACTCTTGAAATGCCACTCAGCTGTGATAGACTGTGATCTGTGTGTTCACCATGAGACAGTGTTGTTGTCGTTTTTGTTGTTCCTACTTTCTGATCAGTGTTTACATCTTTTCCTGCTTACAAAACCATGTATGTTCAGGTGACTAGTACACTTTGCATGACTGGGACTGTTATTTGTTTACTAATCAGAAAACATACAGACATTTCATTGATTTTATGCAAATAGAATTTCTGAATTGTTTCACTTACAACTGCATGGTTCACAGATTTTTGACACTTATGTACCAGCAGTTAATGTTAACTTTAAGCAAAGTTCAGGTCTTTTAAATTGTTTTTCAGTGCTATCATTATTTTATTTTATTATTTATTTTACTTTATTTTATTTTATTTTATTTATTTTATTTTATTTTATTTTATTGCCTCTTATCAAATTCATTTATAGTTTTGGCCACATTCACACAGCAGAAGAATACAGTTGTCAGTCCTATATTTGAGTCCTTAATATGGTTACGTTCACATGCACAGCATAGTTATTTACAGTGAGAACCGCATTCTGTAACCGAACTCACACCTGTATCAGAATTCACAACCGCATTCTCAGAAAAAAAAGCGTTGTGTGAACGGAACTGGACAGCTAGGCTACATTTACGCTTTCAGTTTTTGGGATTGACAACCGCATTTACTTATAGGCGTGAGTCTCTAAATGTCCCTTTCATACAGAAACTTACGGTAGTTTCTCGAATACTGTTTGTATGAATGTGCAACGGGAGTAAAGCCCGTATTTTTTTTACCAGTAACCACAGAGCCAGTGATCAAAGTAATATCAAAGATAGCGACATCCATAGAACTGTAAGTCTTATCACATTATTATGACATGGCAAGAGTCTAATCAAGCCGCAAGTTCATCTGTCAAATCTTCATTAACCGACAGCAGCTTTTATACACTTTTAAAAATAAAGGTGCTTTAAAAGGTTCTTCACAGCGATGCCATTAAAGAACCATTTTTGGTTCCACAAAGAACTATTCAGTCAAAGGTTCTTTAAAGAACCATCTCTTTCTTACCATTTTATAATCTGAAGAACCACAAAGAATCTTTTGTGAAACAGAAAGGTTCTTCAGATGTTAAAGGTTAAAGGTTCATTTAGACAAAAAATCAGGGGTGGCGAACGTCAGTCCTGGAGAGCCGCAGCCCTGCAGAGTTTTGCTTTAACCATAATTAAACACACCTGAACAAGCTAATCAAGGTCTGATGGGTTACTAGGAAGCTACAGGCAGGTAAGATTTTATTAGCGTTGGAGCTGAACTCTGCAGGCCTGAGGCTCTCCAGGATCTGAGTTTGCCACCCTTGCTTTAGTGTCTTAATAAAAACCTATAATATACTTCAGTTAAAAATTCTCAATGGTTGTGTAAAACAACACCCTTTTTACCTTGTCAAAATGAGCTCTGCAAAAATCATCCCATTCTGAGGGATTGTGCCTTTAAATGCAAATGAGCTCTGCTCGCCCCGCCCCTCCCTTCTCTCTGCGGAGTGGTGTGCTGCTCTGAGAGATTGTTTACTTTAGCTGCATTTAGTGCGTTTAGCCGTGAAACTTGTTAACTAGCATGTTATTAGGAAAGGTGATTGCAGAGATTCAGAAAAAAAAACCCTTATACTCACTTCTGCTGTAGGTGAAGCTGGATCACGAATGATTTGTGCGAACAGTCCAGTCCCGTTCTGTTCACACAGCGTGCGTTTTCCGAGAATGCGGTTGTGAGTCCTGAATATTTTCAGGTGTAAGTTCGGTTACAGAATGCGGTTGTCGTGCCATAAATAACCGTACTGTGTGTGAAAGTAAGCATATTAAGGACTCAAATACATGACTGACAACCATGTTCTGCAGCTGTGTGAACGTAGCCTAAATAAACGCGGTTGTCAGTGTCATAGCCTTTAATTGTTTGACATGTATTTTAACATATGAAAATAAACCCTAATAATACCACATTTTAAAGCTTTGATAATCGTCTTTGTTCACTGGATGTTTTTTTCCCCTCTTAATAAAGTTGTTTTTTCATGAGTTTGTATTCTTAAAAGCCTCTAGTGATTCATGTATCTTAATATATTGTTAGACGAATTAAAATAGTGAAAAATGTATAATAGGGTTTAGTTCTAAAAGTCAACAAGGCTAAAAATGATGTTCTTAGGCAGGCAATTATGTTATATTTTCCTTTCATTAGAGTGGTGTAACCTCCAAACACTATGCAAATACAGCCTGTAAACACAAACAAAAAAGTGAAGTCTGTCATTGATGGAAAGCTGGGTGATAACAGCACTTTATTTGCCCTTTTCTAAATCTTCATTGTTTAGTCACTAGAATTAGAAATTGCTGTACAATGAATCGGACCTGTGTAATAGAAAATCACCCTCAGGGCTAATGTCTGTGCATTAATAGTGCCTAATAGTACAAACGGCTGCTTATCTGTCTGCTATCTGAATGGAAACCATCTGGACCTAAGCCCTAATGCATAAAGACTACAAAAGGAATGGATGCATCTGGCTTGATTTGTGAAAGTTATGTTTACAATCCGTAGTATCTCTTAGATCCATCACCTCAGCTGAAATCTCAAGTTACAACAGTTTTCTCTATTTGTATGAGACTGAAATTGAAAACATGACATTTGTGTTTTTCTGCAAAGCTAAGAGCGTTCAGGCAAAGTAAGAATTAAGCTCGTCTCCACGACAACAGACAGGAAGTGTCGCTTAAGTGGTTTCCTGATGGCTTCCTCTTTATCACTGAATGATATCTGACATGTTGTGTGTGTGCAAGTGTGTAATGTGTTTCAGATGATAAAGCAATGAATATCCTGTTAGCTACCGCTGTAATGTATTTTGCGATATTTGTGATAATGTAAATGTCATGACTGCCTTAATCTGGTAAAAAAACAGGAGTCTCTTTTACATTTCCAGATTTCTGTTGCATTTTCTTAATATATCATTTATGTTCTTCCTTTTTGTCTCTAAGCAGAGTTTGAAGTAATATTAGCGATTTATGCATGGCTTAAGAGACAGAAATAGTTTGTGGTAAGTATGTCATGATAGCGTTTGTTTCGTGGTTTATCTCGCATCTCTGTGTTTATATATGTGTGTAGGCCTGTCTAAATGTAGGTGTATATCTTCGGGTGTGCGTGCTTTCACATGTTTTATTTAGGTCACTTGGTTTTATCTGATGTATTTGCTCATACTTGAACAAAGTGTGTGTTCACAGCAATATTACAGTGTACAAAGTCAGCTGTAAACAATCTCATTTAACATATAAGAGGTACAAACTCTGTTTTTCACAGTGCTGAATGAATACAGGGATTGAGCACATGAACCTCTCTAAAGTTTAACAAAAATGGTGAAACTGTACATGCTAATATACTCAATACAGATAGATATGAACATATCACATGTGTAAATATTATTAATAACATTTAAATGCAGTTATTTAAAGCTCTTAAAAGAGGAAGTACCGTAACAGCCAAACTGCACTTTCTGTTTGACTAGATCTGTTTGACCCAGGCTTCGGCCGTCCTCTTTTATTTTGTCAAATGGTGATTCATACAGTTTAGTTATAGTTTAGTTTATGGCACAACTAAATGAAGTCTGCATTAAAAACATGGTTTATGTTCATTCACATTTATTCAGCAGATTTAATCCCAGAATTTGCTGCCACAAATGCAGTTCTAGAACTGATCTGATCTATCTGTGATATAATAAATATTATTTTATCAATCTCTCCTGGCTATTCACAGCAGATTGCAGGCTGTGCTTCGCATGGGGAGGTTAGCTGGTAATCGTGAATACTGGCTTCTGAAACTGTGCTTTTTGTTGTTTAGCTCTGGAGCTGCATTCTCCTGGCTGCCAGCAGGGGGAGTGCTTTCTTGCGCATTACCAGAAGCGTTCTCTGCCTTCCCTCCTTTGTTATTCTTTGTCTTTTTGACCTTTTCTTTGTCCTGGGATTCATTGGTGAATGTGTTTGGGTCTGGAGCGCCCTCTAGTGCTGGAAGAGTGTCAGGGGGCAGGTCAGTGGGAGTGGGTTTGCCCTCAGCCTGCTCTTCATTGGGGGTGTTCATGTTTGATGGGGAATGTTTGCTGTTGGTGCAAGTGGAACTAAATGAAAAAGACAGAAGGTAAGTCACATAATCATGTTTCATGCATCAAAATGATTTTTTTTTTTTAACTGCAGAGAATACTAAATAAGCATGTTATGTTATGTCATCATATATTAAGTGCTTGCTAAGAAGACCAGCTACCTGCATATGTTATGTTTTGTGTTTGTTGGTATGCTAGTGTTCCCACTAGGCCTTTTGGACTTGCAAAAGTTCTTAGTCAACTATTATGCTTCTCAACCAGTTTTACCTGCTTAGTTCCGTCCACCTGTTAGAATTTGGGTCATTTCGTGTTTTGTTATTTGAGTTGTGTTTCAAAACTCACCCATTTGAGCTTCTGTCCTCTGAGTCTTTCTGCTCATTGCTGTATCTGAGCTCTGCTGGAGTCTTAAATGAGAGATCTTTCTTTCCTTTCAGCCAGTATGTCTTCATATAACCTTTACCCTTAATCAAATAAGAGTAGAGTTGATTTCACACCACTTTAAGATGTTAGCTGCTTGCAGTACAAGTCATGTATGAGTTCATACTCAGAATTTTATTCCTTAATTTTAAAAGTTTTAAATGAAGAAATAAATAGTACTTTTTGGAATGCAATTTAAAATAATTTCCATTCACGTAATATGAAACAGTTTAAACAAGTAATGGCAAGGAAATGTTTTATTTCACATGTAATTGGTTGAAAATTTACAAAACCAGTCTTAAGTCGCTGGGGTATATTTGTAGCAATAGCCAAAAATACATTGTATGGGTCAAAATTATTGATTTTTCTTTTATGGCAAAAATCATTAGGAAATTAAGTAAAGATCGTGTTCCATTAAGATATTTTGTAAAATTCCTACTGTAAATGCATGAAAACCTAATTTTTGATTAGTAATATGCATTGTTAAGAACATTATTTGAAGAACTTTAAAGGTGATTTTCTCAATATTTAGATTTTTTTGCACCCTCAGATACCTGATTTTTAAATAGTTGTATCTCGTCAAATATTGTCCTATCCTAACAAACTATACATCAATGAAAAGCTTATTTATTCAGCTTTCATTTGATGTATAAAACTCAATTTTGAAAAAATAACCCTTACGGCTGATTTTGTTATCCTGGGTCACATTTGTTTGGGCAAGTATTTGGTTTACATGTAAGACTTGGAATAAACTGTGGCTCTGAAAGACCTTTTTAGACCTTTTCACTTACATCACAATTTGGTCAGTTACTGGCGATGCTCGGATGCAAGCAACAGCATGGATTGCATGGTTAATGTACTACCGAATATGTTGATCTGCTAATTTATGCTGTCTAAACCACAAAAAAAAATGTTGGGAAGCTGCTAAATCACATAGAGAAGGACTTAGTAAGCAGGAAAGGGTGCAATATTTTGACAAACTGAAGTTAATAGGTGGTAAAGACACGTATGAGCAATATTAATTATTAATTAATATTTCACCTACAAGACCAGAAATTATAAGAACAAACATGAATATTGTCAAGATTGTTGCCCTGGAAATCCTGGTTTAGTTTGGCTAACCACAAATGCAATAATTAGCAAAGTATGCAAATTTTGTTTGGTTCAGTGGCATTGTTTACATTCAGTGTATTCAATATGGCTGATTGATTACGCGTAGTGAAAACACTCCATATACACCGTTAAACATTTTGGTGTCAGTAATTTATTTTTGTTAAAGAATAATAATTTTATTCAGGATGGATGCATTACATTGATCAAAAATGACAGTAATTACTGAAAATTCAGTTTCAGGTAAATGGTATTTTTTCTTTTAAAACTTTCTATTAATTAAAAAGTATCATAGGTTCCACAACTATTTTCAACGTTGATAATAATAAGAAATGTTTCTTGGGCTTATTAGAAGGATTTCTAAAGGACCATGAAGACTGGAGTAATGGCTATTGAAAATTCAGCTTTGCCATCACATGAATAAATTACGTTTTAAAAATTACTATAATATTTCACTATATTTCTGTTTTACCACAGCCTTGGAAAGCATTAGAAACTTTAAAAATGGATGGTGTAAACGGTGTAGATAGTTTTGTAAGTTTTAATGTGCATAACATTGGCAGTAAAAGGAGTTAAATTTACAGATAATTTACTCACCCTGTTGTCATCCAAGATGTTCGTGTCTTTCTTTCTTCGGTCATAAAGAAATGATGTTTTTTGAAGAAACCATTTCAGGATTTCTCTCCATATAATGGACTTCTAAGGTGCCGGTGAGTTTGAACTTTCAAAATGCAGTTTAAATGCAGCTTCAAAGGGCTCTAAGGGCTGTAGCTCTGCGTGAACTCTGTGTATTCCGGTTCAAGACAGTTAGGGTATGTCGAAAAACTCCCATCTCATTTTCTCCTCCAATTTCAAAATCGTACTACATGGCTGCAGAAGTACCGACCCAGTGTTTACAAAGTGAACGTGCAAAGAAGATCAAACGTCCTTTACAAAAAGAAGGCAGTGATGTAGGACGATTTTGAAGTTGGAGAACAAAATGAGATGGAAGTTTTTCGACATACTCTAACTGTCATGAACTGGAATACACAGACAAGACAAGCATTTGAGATTAAAAAGTATATAAATTATAATCTTTTTTAGGAAATGACTAATCGTTTTGCTAGATTAGACCCTTCTTCCCCAGCTGAGATTGTTTAGAGCCCTTTGAAGCTGCATTTAAACTGCATTTTGGAAGTTCAAACTGAGGGGCACCATAGAAGTTCACTATATAGAGAGAAATTCTGAAATGTTTTCCTCAAAAACATAATTTCTTTATGACTGAAGAAAGAAAGAAAGGAACATCTTGAATGACAAGGGGGTGCGTAAATGATCTGTAAATTTCTTCTCCTTAAAGAAGGTGATGGGGTCAATTATGTATTGTAGTACCTTAACAAAAATCTTTCCTCGTTCCTCGATGATGTATGGTTCATGCTCCAGATGGTCTTTGGTGGTCTGACTGATGTGGATTTGCATGCCCTAGCAGCACCAAAAGCAAGAGATTATAATTAACTTTTTAATTAACTGCATTTTCCTTAAAATGAATTTAAAATTACTCATTAATATTTTCTATTGCATGATGAGACCGTTTTGTTTCGTTATTAGAGGCTGTTCATTTTTCTCAGTCCGGCACAAGAAAGTGTCTCACCACGCCATTAGACTCCATCCGAGAAGCCGTGTTCACCGTGTCTCCGAACAGACAATACCTGGGCATCTTCAGACCCACTACACCTGCGACCACCATTCCAGAGTGAATGCCTGTGTGAAGACCAGCACAAAAGCATTTAGCTGGAAAAATTTCAAATATGTGAAGACAAAATCAGAGTTACAGGTGGTTGTGTGATGCTGTGTGAGTCCGGGTGCACCCACCGACACGGATCTGGATGTTGTCCCCGGTGGAGGGGTCTTTTAGGTGATCGATGGAGCTCAACATGTCTAGAGCCATGTCACAGATGTGGTGGGCATGGAATGTGGTCTTATTGGGCACACCTGCCACAACCATGTAGGCATCCCTAATGGTCTCCACCTGGGTGGGGAGAAGCATTAGTTGGCATTTCACTCAGTTCTGAAGCTTTAATAATAACTATTATTAAGACCCTAATTAGATGTATTTAATAGTAGGAAATAGGAATGCATTGATATAAAAAATTCTGGCAGATACCACTAAGCAGTTTTTATATCCAAAATACTCTGTATACCAGTATTTACATCCAAAATTATTTTCAAACGATTATTTTGGTAATTGAGTAGTTGGTCGATTATTCTGATGATTAATCGAGTGATTGGATAATTAGAATTAATTATTTTATTTTATTTATTTGTTTTATTCTTGGTAATAAAAATAGACATAAGCAAACAATAGCCTTTTAAAAGACTTAAAATACATATACAATATAATAGCAATGATGCAATAATAATTAGTTCAAATAAAGTATCAAAAGCAAGTAAACATGGTTTTATTGAACAAAATTATTAAAATACATAATGTATTATGAACAACAGAACTAATGTACATTATGCATTATAACAAATAACTGCAGAGGGCGCCAACGGTCTGACGATTACAGCGCGATCTAGTCCTTGTTTAATATTGACTATACAACGATTTCAAATGTCCACTTAATCTTTAATATTTGGCTATTTTTTACTGCAATTTCTTGAATATGTGGACATCAAAACGTGTAAACTCAGAGCGAGGGTTTAAACTTTTTTTAAATCGTGATAAACCGTTATTGGCGTGGAATGCACCACTTCCTATTTTGCAGGTTATTTGAATCGAGAATCGTGACAGCCCTAATTAAAATCATTAAAGACATTTATAATGTAGAGTATAATAAATGTATAGGCCTATTCATTTTAAGATTGGATAAATATTACATATAGTACTTTTCAAAAGTTCAGTGGGATCAGTAAGGTTTTTTTTTTTTTTAAGAAATTAATGCTTTTATTTAGCACAGATACAAAAAATGGATCAAAAGTGACAGTAAAATCATTTAAAATATTACAAATGACTTCTATATGACAGATGACTTGAATATTAATCAAAAATCATGAACAAAATGTATCATGGTTTCCACAAAAATATTAAGTAGCACAACGGTTTTCAGCATTGATAAAAAACAATAATAAGATGATATTTCTTCAGAACCAAATTAGCATATTAGAATGATTTCTGAAGGTTCAGCTTTGCCATCACAGGAATATATTACATTTTTAAAATAGAAATGTATCAAAACAATTTCAAAATGTCACTGTTTTTATTGCATTTTTGATCAAACATGATAAGCAGAAGGGACTTGTTTTTAAAAACATTTTTAAAATATTTTACAGACCCCAAACTTTTAAACAGTGGTGTATGAATAATCGACTTTTATGAATATGTTAAAAAATGTCTAATATAGCCACGTATATGATACGGTGCTGATATATTGTGCCTCCCTTGTTAAAAAAAAAAAACACTCTTAAAGGTCTTTTAGGTGAAAGTATATGCACGAGGAGCTATTCTGTTATGTCAAGTGATTTAGTTTGAGTTACTTATGTTACCTTATAAACATTGTGCTTCTCGCTGAGTGTGTCAAAAACGATGTAGATCTCATTTAGCATGTCCACCACCTGCATGGGGGTGATGTGGATACAGATCTCATTAAACTTCACCACATCACTGAACAGGATGGTCACGTCTGGGAACACCTGGAGGGAGATAACAGATCAAGCACACCACTTAAAAACAGCTGGACAGCACTAGAGGAAAAAACAGACTGCTTTTCTTCCTATTTCATTATGTCTCTTGAGATCCTAACGTAGTTAAAATCACAATGGTTAGTCAGTACTAAGGGAAATTTATATAAATAGTGTTTTTATAAGTGTGTTTAATGGGTGGGTTTGTATGAGGGTGTGTACCTGACATGTCTCCAGAGCTGTGATTCCCTTGCGCAGTCTGTCCGCCACCGCTTTGGGGATCATGGCGTACAGCAGGGAGTCTCCTCTCTTCTTCTCCTCATCCAGCTTTTTAATGATCTCCTGCAGCTGTGCATACTTCTGCTGCTCCTGTAGGTGGCACAGTAAGAGTTCGGCCTGTCATTTGCATGTTATTTCTAGATGCATAGCCACAGCCAGAGACTCTGTGCTTATTAAACGGCTTAATAGACTTGAGTCAGTCCGTGCCAGAAATTCCGCTGCATAACTCCTTTTATATAAACTGAAAGAAAATGTGTCGCTTTAAGGATGGTGGTGGATTACAGTATTTGTACGTCTAGATTTTGAGCTCGGTGGCATCAGTGCGCCAATCATACCTGGTCAAGTGCCAGTTGCAGCTCGGCTGATTGCTGTGTTCCTGCCAGGATGAGCTCTCTGCTGGAGTCATGCAGGTTTAAATCATTGACGTAAACACCCATTTTTATCATGTCCTCCACTGTCTCAATACTGTACAAAGGAAAATATGTTTTAATGCAGAATTTATTAATACAGCATTTTTAGATATAATCTTATAGCTTTTGTGTGTATATACAGACAGATCTGACAATTGTAGACTCATAATTACACATTTTAAAGCGTCCATATTATTGAAAGTGAGTTTAAAGGAACACTCCACTTGTTTTGAAAATAGGCTTATTTTCCAACTCCCCTAGAGTTAAACAGTTGAGTTTTACCATTTTCGAATCCATTCAGCCGACATCCGGGTCTGGCGGTAGCATTTTTAGCATAACTTAGCATAGATCATTGAATCCGATTAGACCGTTAGCATCTCGCTAAAGACAAAAGAGTTTTGATATTTTTCCTATTTAAAACTTGACACTTCTGTAGTTACATTGTGTACAAAGATGGACGAAACTCTGCATCTACACAAACTTAGTGCCGGTCACTTTCAGGCACTACAGAAAGTTTTAAATAGGAAAAATATCATCATTATATATGGTCATTTTTGAGCAAGATGCTATACACTGTAAAAAATAAAAAAAACAATTTGTTGAGTCAGCTTAAAATAATTTGTTACCCTGCTGCCTTAAAATTTTAAGTTCAGTCAAATAAAATAAGTTTAGTCAACTTGAAATGTTAAGTTGTACTAAGTAACAACTTAGATATTTGTGTTTGCCAAACTTAACAGATGGGTAAGTAACCCAGCTGCCTTAAAATTTTAAGTTGATTCAAATCAAATATCTAAGTTGTCACTTATAATTTAACATTTCAAGTTGAATTAACTTTTTTTGAGTTGACTGAACTTAAAATTTTAAGGCAGCCAGGTTCCAAATTATTTTAAGTTGACAAACAAATTGTTTTTTACAGTGTACCTGTCTAATCAGATACAATGATCTATGCTAAGTTATGCTAAAAGTGCTACAGCCAGACCCGGAGATCGGCTGAATGGATTCGAAAATGGTAGAACTCAACTGCTTAAATCTAGGAGGAGTTGGACAATGAGCCTATTTTCAAAAAAAGTGGAGTGTTCCTTTAAAAGATGGATGTGCTATATAGACTAGTAGCTTTCGAATGGTGAGTTACAGGTCTGTATGGAAGCCTGTTTTTCCACTGAATAAATAATAAAAAAAATGTTATTGCAACTTTTTTTCCCCATAATTGCGTCATATAAACTTTGTGAGATATAAAGTCACAATTCTGACTTTTTTCTGAGAATTGTGACATGTATAAACTCGCAAAGTTCGCAATTGTGAGATATAAAGTAAAAATTGCGAGATATAAAGTCACAATTCTGACTTTTTTTCAACATTGCATGATATAAACTCACAATTCATATAAACTCGTAATTGCGAGATATAAACTCACAGTTCTGACTTTTTTCTTAGAATTGTAAGAAATAAGCTCGCAATTGCAAGTTCTAAAGTCAAAATTGCGTCGTATAAACTTTTGATTGGGAGATATTAAGTCACAATTCTGACTTTTTTCTCAGAATTGTGAGATACATAAACTCACAAAATTTGCAATTGCCAGTCGCAATTAAGAAATATAAAGTCACAATTCTGACTTTTTTCTGACAACTGCGAATTTATATCTCGCAATTTTTTAATTGTAATTTTTTTGTAATTGTAAGATAAAGTCACAATTCTTTTTTCTTTCAGAATTTTATGATATAAACTCAATTGCGAGAAATAGTCAGAATTGCGAGATACAAACTGAATTTGTATCTCGCAATTGTAACTTTTTTCTCGCGATTGCGAATTTATATCTTGCGATTATTGCTTTTTTCTCAGAATTGTGAGATATAAACTCACAATTGCAAGATATAAAGTCAGAACTGCAAGATATAAAGTCACAATTCTGACTTTCTTCAGAATTGCATGATAAAAACTCACAATTTCAAGAAATAAAGTCAGAATTGCGAGATATAAACTTGCAATTCTGACGTTTCTTGCAAATGTGAATTTGTATCGCAATTGCTAATTTATCTCCCAATTGACTTTTTTTTTTTTCTTAGAATTGTGAGATATAAACTCACAATTGCTAAGAAAGAAAGTCACAATTCTGACTTTCACATTATTTAATTATATCACACAATTCTGACCTTATAACTTGCAATTGCAAGTTTATATCTCACAAAATTCTGAGAAAAAAGAATTGTGTGATTAGTTAAAAATTACCTTTTAAAAATTTTTATTCAGTGGCAGAAATTGGCTACCATAGGTCTCTTCTGATTGGTTCATCGACAGTAGGGGAAAAATATGCTAATGCAAATGAATAAAACCCCAACAAACTATGTAATTGTGCACAGTTGAGAAATGAAATGGGCTTAGAAACTTTAAAAGTAGGAGAAAATGCATATTGTTGCCATTTTTGTTTGCTTCGAACACTTAACATTTTGCTGCAGTATTGGATTATGTCCAATGTAAAGTATGGTTCATTAAGCAAAACCACTTGAGTCTCAGAGGTCAGAGAGAGAGAAAGTGGAAAATTATCTTTTAAAACCAAATAATGACATTTTGGGGGGTAAGGAATTTTAATATTGTAAGCGGACCTCATGATTAAACTAAAATTGTTTGAGAGTGCAGAATATGGTCCCTTTAAAATGAGTTGGCAGAGAAGCCCTGATTGTCAGTTTTATGTGGCAATAACTAAGCTACTGTTTTCCATTAGCTCAGGCTGCAGTGGTGAAAACATGTGTGATCATGAGGGCTTACATGGGAGTTCCTAGAAAGATGAGGGAGTCCCATTGAGGGACATACTTCATCTGGCCCTTGAGATGGAGAGGCTTTTTAGGGGGCTCCCGCATGTCTTCAAATATGGTTTCACTGCACTTGCCTATACAAGAGAGGAAGTTTCATTTTCACTGCATAGACAAAAGATTTCCATTCATGTGGATGAACTATAGGTACTTTCTGGATCAATTTTAGTTCCCGAAACACAAAATAATGATTGTAATTTCATTGACTTGATAAAGTTTCTCATTGTTTTCATGCCAGTGGAGCTCATTCAGAGCATCACTTTACTGCAGTGTGTCTAACCGGTGACAGTCTGAAAAGCTAGCAGCTCGATGTCCTCTCCTCCAGAATTAGCAGAGCTATTGTACTGTGTCAGAGCGCTGCTGTATTCCTGATCCGTCCCCTTCATTTCCTCCATCACTTTAATGTCTGAGAAAACAGCAGAAGCACAGTGACAGAAGACAGTGTGAGATGTTTTAGGACATTATCTGCTTTAATTTATGTAGAGGAAATACGTTTGGGTGTGAACTGTCACATGTCTGATTTTAGATGTTCTGATTGGTCAGTGTGGTTTCATATGATCTTTCATAAAGATTTATTCACACATGGGTCAGTGTCATATACAGCAGTATAAGAGCGTCCATAAAGAAATGGGCAAATCTTCTAACAAAATTTAGTTTAAGAACACATTAAGTTCTTACAAATGTACTCTTTGTTTGTTTTATATGGCTTTGAAAATCTCCATTTTCAAATAAGTTTAAATGTAATGGCTCTAAAATGTCATGAGGTGTAACAATTGCTTTTGAAAGAAGTCTTAAAATAGTGGTTTTCTATTTAAATACATTTGAAAATACAATTTATTCCTGTGATGGCACTGGAATTTTCAGCAGCTATTTATCCTGTCTTCATTGTCACATGATCCTTTAGAAATCATTCTGATGATCCTAATTTGGTGCTCAAGAAACACTTCTTATTATCAAAGCTGAAAACAGTCGTGCTGCTCAGTATTTTTGTGGAAAAAGAATACTTTTTTTTTTTATAGAATTCTTTGATTTAAAGGAAGTTCAAAAGAATAGCATTTATTTGAAACACAAATCTTATGTAACATTATAAATGTCTTTATTCACATTTATTATTAATTTAATAGTTGTATAAAAACAATTAAAATAATACAAAGAACCAATTTTTTTTTTCAAAAAAGTGTTTTATTTTTAAGTTTTTTTTTTCAAAAAAGTATTTTTTATTTAAAAAATTTAGTATTTATTTGTTTTTCCCCAAATAATACTTTACAAATAGTATTTTTTTTTTCCAAAAAAAAATGTAAACTATTTATTCAGAGGTAAAAAGTATTTTTTATGTATTGTAATGTATACATTTTTGTCCTAATAATAAATGATTAGGACAAAATTAGCGTCATGTCACTGACTTTTTAAATTATATTATATATAAGATAAGAGTTTTAAAAGTTTAGTACTGACACATTAGACCAAAATTCCACAGATTTTCCCCCAAAATCAGCTTAAAAATTGCAAAAACATTCTGTCAATTCTGTTTTGGCCTTGCAACTATTATTCTAAGCGCTGTACCTCTTTCTTCCTTTTTGGGTTTTTCACTTTCCTCTTTCTCCTCTGGTTCTTCCTTGCTGAGTTTAGGGATGTTGACCTTCTGTTTGCTCTCTACCACAGCCTTAGACAGCAGTTCAAACACATTGTTGAGGTGGGTGTAGATCTGAAAGAGCACATACCAACAAAACGCTTTTTCAGGGCATAAATGCCAAGAGCAAGAAAAGAAAGCATAAACATTTTTTCAAAGTTGCTGGTTACTTTCATGCTGATCTGGCTTTGCATCTGTTCTCCTACCCTCCTGTTTACTCACATTATCCCAACTGAATTCCAGCATGGGTCGTACAAGGGTAAACTCCTCATTGACCTTTTTGCCCTGCAGATCAGAAAACACCTCTTTCAAACCGTCTCCGATCCGATACATGGTCATGTCCCTGCGGAATATCACGCTGAAGGGGAACATGTCAAAAAAGATTCCTCGCTTCATGGGCAGTTTCTCATAGCCTGGAGCTGTTTTCTGCTGGGGCATACGGTGCTTAAACGCAGCATTGTCAAAATTCATCTTGTAGACCTTTAGAGAGAGAGCGAGAAGATCAGAAACGTGAGAAATAAAGAATAACAGAGCTGCTTTGTGTACACAGAAAGGTAAATGTCTGTTTGGACTCCTACCACATATGTCATTTTCTCTGTTTCCTCTTTAGACAGAATCTCCACCTCGATGTCTGTGTTGTAAAACTGTCGGCCCACCTGAGAGAGCTGCCCTACAGAGAAGTCACAACAGACGCTATTTGAATTTTAAACAGGCTGAGGCTACAAACACTGGACTGACCAGCTTTCATTGTGTAACATTTTGGCAAACATCATTTTATCTAAGCTTTACTTTCAGATCATTATTTTACCTTGCACATCAAGAATTTTAATGTGCAAACAGTTTTAGAAAGCACACGTACAGAGTTCACCAAAAAGCTCATCCTGTTAATATGGTAACTGTTCAAAGAATAAAGGATGTGTAAAGCAGATTTAATAAGTACATATAGGACAGCTCAGTAGAAAAGTATCATACAGCTTTTGGATGTAGATTATATTAGTTGTGATAGTAGGCGGAAATCTTAGTACTTGACCTGTCATAATACTTATGTGAAATTATTATTTAATATGGATGAAATATGGACAAACCCAGCTCAAATGGTGTTTAAAAAGTACTATATGGCTTCCTAAAATGAACCCAAAATAGGCTGTAAATTAAAAATCAGACACATAATTACTAGAGGCATCAGCAATAATCAAAAGGTGAACATTTATTAATAAGCAATTAAAAAAATGTTTTTTATTTAATTATTATTTATTCACCTTATAATAAATGTTAATTTACAACCTATTTTGGGATCATTTTAAGCAAGAAATATTGTAATTTTTAAGCAATAGCTGAGTTAAATAAAACTACCCAGAAGGTTGGGTTGAACATTTTTCCCAATCGCTGAGTCAAAGCAACCCATTTTCTGCATTGGTCCATATTTCACCCAGTTCTGGGTTGTTTTTTAACTTTTCAGTGGCTCTTTCTGCAGGTTACTTTATGCCAGTAGGTGGCGACAGACAACTGTCTTTATACATGACTCTTGAGTTATTTATTTTAATTGAGTTAAAAAAAAATTAATATGAGCGACTCACTGAATCATTCATTCAACCAATTTGTTCAAAACATTGACAAAACAAGTGACTTGTATGTGAATCGCTGAATCATTCATCGCTGAGATGCTCAGTAGTAAGGGATAAATCACCCAAAAATGAAAATTCTGTCATTAATTCCTCACCCACATCTCGTTCCAAACCCGTAAGTCATTCGTCCATCTTCAGAATACAAATTAAGATATTTTTAATGAAATCCGAGAGCTATCTGACCCTGCATAGACAGCAATGCAACTGACATGTTCAAGGCCCAGAAATGTAGTAAGGACATCGTTAAAATAGTCCATGTGACAGCAGTGGTTCAACCATAATTTTACAAAGCTATGAGAATACATTTTGCGCACAAAGAAAACAAAAAGAACAACTTTATTTAACAATACTTCTCTTTGGTGTCGCTGTCCACCACCATTGATGTCTTTACTACGTTTCTGGGCCTTGAACGTGTTGCATTACTGTCTATGCAGTGTCAGAAAGCTCTCAGATTTCATCAGAAATATCTTAATTTGTATTCTGAAGATGAACAAAGATCTTAGGAATTTGGAACAGCATGAGGGTGAGTAATTAATGACAGATTTTTCTTTTTTTTTTTCATTTATTTTTGGGTGAACTATCCCTTTAATTTTGCTTTGGCTTTTATTTAACATTTGCATTGGCAGGGCAACACATTAACTGACCATATAAAGTGTATATTATTAACTTATTGTTTATTGAACTGTTGTATAAAAGCAATATCACACTTTCAAACCTGCTGCTGGTCTAATTACACGCTCCACACAACATGCATCTAGAATGTAACACTTATTAGCACTGTTACCTTTGACAAACTGTGTGAATCCTTTCCTCGTTGAACGGTAGTGAAGGGTAAGACTCGTTTCACATTCTTCCTCTACACAGAAACTGGGCGGCTGGACTTTTGGGAAGGAGAAACGGAAGTACTCGTGCAGGTTATCTAGCTCATTGATGAAATCTCGTACATTGCGCCCCAGTACCTAAAACAGAGATATTAGAACAGATTTGAAAGCTATGTCAAATGTGTGCATTTATACAGTTAACTATTGAGAAAGACCAATAAAGAAAACTAAAAAGAAAAATGTCATGCACTACCCTTCAAATGTTTGGGGTCAGTATGATATTTTAAAAACTGTTTTTGAAACTGTTCACCACGGCTGATTTATTTGATCAAAATATTTTTGTCTCATGTTCAAGAAATCATTCTAATATGCTGATTTTCTGCCCAACATTTCTTATTATTAATGTCGAAAACTATCAAGCTGCTTAATGTTTTTGTTTGAAAATCACCTTTAAGATCCTCTCATAGCCATAGTTCCCTATCCGCTTGACCATGTAGACCCCGAAAGCGTACATCAGCTCATCGTGAGTTTTTCCCAAAACCTCTCCAGCAGCCTTTGCCAATCTTAGGATGAGATTATCACTGGAATAACAAACACCGGCATTGTTAACTTAGCCAGAAGCAGTCTATGACTATCACTTAACTTATCAGATATGCCACTCTCAGGACTTACTTGTACATCTGGTGTCGGACAAATTTGAGGTGCGGGATCTCCGCTCTGGCCTCGATTAGCCTCCATACGTCCTCTCCATATGATTCATTGATGTAGTCATTCACCGCTTCCAAATACAGGCCATACATCTTCAGGGGGTTTGCAACCTCCACTACACTGCCCCAGAAATCTGATCAGCCTGCAGAAAGCACAATACCTGGATCTGAGATGCTTCAGTGACATCAAGAGGCTTTTAGTTAGGCTTTTAGATAGCAGAAATCAATATAATGCCCAAATAGACAAGGTGCATAAACAAGCAGAGATTTATAGAGGACTCGAAGACGCAAACATATAATTCATCCCTGATATGATTAAACTGTCCGGTTTAGATATTATATTGTTGCAGACAATTTAGTGTAATCTATGTGAGTGTGAGAGACTCTGTGTTGCTTATTCATTCTTTTCTTGTTGTCTATTTGTGTAAAATGCTTTTTCGTTTGATCGATAAGTTCTATATAATATGCTGCGCTGTTATAAACCATCTCTTATGCGACAGGCTATTTAATACATTTTTATTTATACTATATAACCCTGATATTCATGTAAAAAATTATAACAGATAATACAATCTATAGCTCTAATGAACACCAAATTTGATTAAGCTAATAGATCAACAGACAACAGAGAAGTAAGAGTATATGTATGTGGCTTACCTGCAGACCCTCAGTCCTGTGTAATGAGTCTGAATTTGGCTAAAGCAGAACCTTCTCTCTCCCTCTTTCTCTCTCTGTGTCTCTCTCGCTCTTATTAAACACCTGTTTTTGGCACCTGAAGCACTCCATACCCCTTTCTGTCAGGACAATGGCCACACAGGCTAAAACAGGAGAGCAGAAGTGTGTTTGTGGCAGGTGCTAAACAACACACATGTACAGTCGTTGCTTAGTCCCCCTTCTCCTAAACTGGAATCCTGAAGTTATGCCATTTTATGTGAGGAAAAAAAAAACGTTTTTCTTTTTTTAAATCCCGTAATGAACCTGCTTTCAAACAGTCAAAACAAGAAATAATAGAAGCGCACACACAATAGCTTACATTTATTTCTGGTTGGATGGCTTGCTATTGACTTCAGTTATTTTTGTTACTGAGCTGATATCTCCTATCCATTGTGGAAACATTTATATTGTCATTAAGACATGTTTTATTGTATTGTTTATTAAGCTACTGTCGTTCATTGCGATAGTTGTTGATTAACAGAGGATTAATAGTATGCATTTCCGTCGCTATATTGGATGAGAATTAGGAGATGAGTGAAGAGTGTATTATTGTTTTTATTATACGCAAATGGCTTTCATCTTTCAGCTTCTTCAGTCTAAACCATTGTTTGACAAGAACGTATTTAAGGAAAAAAAACTAATGTATGTAACTACAGGAAATTCATTCTGTGTTGTTTCTGCGAGAGAGATATGTCAAAATTTGAGTAGCTTAGACGGTTGCTTTTTAATTTTAAAGTAAACAAGATCTCATCTCAATTTATTAGCTCATTACGTATTAACTTCCTTCTCTCCTCACAGTTCAAACTCGTCAATGGCAGCCGTTTCCTCTGTTGTCTCTCTGTGTATTACTCTCATTATCCGCTAGGGGCCACTGTTGACACATCGTCTTCACGCTGTTGACTCGACGCTGAAAGCAGCAGAACGGATAGGCTATTGCCCTTTACTATCAAACGACTTATTATCGTTGCTTTGCAACACAAATAAATGGCTTACATCATATTTATCCTGTATATTATGTGTATATATACGTGTCAGCGTGTTCTTGCGTGTGACATATAAGAGCATCCTATGAGAAACTTGCACTTGACAGTGCAATTAGCGGTGTGTGTAGAACGAACCGGAGAAGCGAGAATTGTTTCTGTAGCTTCCTCACAAGCCAATAATTAGCATGTCTTTGTTTCCAGCCACCCAAGAAAACCCTCTCAGCACCTATCAGCTTCTATCTCTCACATGCAGTACTCTCTCGCTCTCTCTCTTAATGGTCTACTTGAATAATAAAAAAAGGGCTATATCAAAGTCCAGCAGTCACTGTAGGTCTCTTTTAGTCTTGTTTATTTAACTGTATTTCTTTCTCTCTCTGCATGAGTGTACAGTATAAGTTACAGTAGGTCACAATGCCTGTGAGAGCCTAAACGAGATTAGTCACAAGGATCTCATTTCTATTATATATTGGCTTTAAATGCCTTGCTCAAAACTCTCTTATTATTGAATAAAGTCATTATTTTTGTTTTCTTTGCATACAAAAAGTATTCTCGTAGCTTCGTAGCATTACAGTTGAACCACTGCTGTCACATAGACTATTTTATCAATGTCTTTACTATCTTTCTAGGCCTTGAATGTGTCAGTTGCGTTGCTGTCTATGGAGGGTCCAGAAAGCTCAGATTTCATCAAAAATATCTTAATTTGTGTTCTGAAGATGAACAAAGGTCTTACAGGTTTGGAACAACATGAGGGTGAGTAATTAAAGACAAAATTAATTTTTCTGTGTGAACTATCCCTTTAAATTAGAATAGGTTTATGAATTAGGTTCTCCAAACTCATCATTTCATGCTATTTTTTGTATCTGTTGAGTTACACGACACAGAACTACACTGACAAACAATTAGGCAATAGTCAGCTATATCATGATTTTTTTTTTATTGATTTAAAAAATTGATTAAAATGATTTTTAATTGAAAGGACAGGTTGTCACATGCTTTAAATGTTATATTTTTATACAGTATGGTTGTATTTGTTGGTTAAAACAATGGTATGGTGACAACTTACCCCACTATATTAAAAGTAAAACATTTTATTATACAGTTGCATATTTCATATTGCATTTAATTTATACTTTATACTCTTCTATTTAATTTGATTAAATGATAATAATGAGCTGTTTTAATAATGACTAGTTAGTTTTAGTAGCCATGACTTTAAAGGGGTCATCAGATATAAAGTTCACTTTTCATGTTGTTAGAACATTAATGTGTGTTGGTAGTGTATGTACAAATCTACCTTAAAATGATAAAAATCCATGCAGTGGTTTTTAATTAATCTGTAAAAATAATATCCCCTTTTTTAAATCGAGCCATTCTTAGATGCCTCAGATGTGGCGTCACACTGACAGAGGCCGCTCCCACGATATTTGATTGACAGCGTCTTACCTCAGATCATCTGTAACAGTCCGACCTTCATTGTGTCGATGCCAGAGCAGAGATGTAAGTTAGACAAGAATATCTTCGATTGAGTGATTGAGGTGTTGTGTTGCTGGATGTAATAATGAACTTAGTGGTCGTCATGTACTCCCGACATCTGAGCCGCTGAAGATGCAGTGGATTAGTTTGTTTGTGAAGGGAATGCGCCTCCCGATTTACATAAATGCGTCTATGTTCGCGCAAATCATTCATGATCCAGCTTCACCTACAGCAGAAGTGAGTATAAGGGTTTCTTTATGAATCTCTGCAAAGACCTTTCCTAATAACTAATGCTAGTTAGCAAGTTTAGCGGCTAAATGCGGCTAAATGTGGCTAAAGTAAACAGGCTTGTCACTCCACAGAGAGAAGAGAGGGGTGGGGCGAGCAGAGCTCATTAACATTTAAAGCAGCCTTGACCAGAACAGGATTATTTTTGCAGAGCTGATTTTGGCAAGGTAAAAAGGGTGTTGTTTTACACAACCTTTGAGAATTTTTAACCAAAGTATATTATAGACTTTTCATTAAGACCCTAAAGAATCATATCAACTTGTTGAAAATGGGCATCCGATGACCCCTTTAAAGTAGGTATACAGTAATTAACTTTCGAGCGTAAATCTTCCCGTGACAAATATTCAGTTAAATGTGTGACAACTAGCCCTGATCTCTCCTATCTACAGACTTTTATTTAAATGATTTCTTCTGAGATATTGTCTCCAGAACCTTCTCTCGTTTTCATCCAACAAGGTACTTTTACTCTTGCCTCGGAGGATTATGCATAACAAATACCTCGATCATTTGTTTGCATTAGCATTTCAGCTTTGTGCTGAAATCTTTCGAAAATCCCATGTCAGTCTATCTGTGAGGCAAATCAGGAGCTCTCAGAGGAGCTATGAAGCCGTATGTGTGTGTGGAGGTTGAATGCAGCATATGTGAATGCGCGTTCATGGATGTGTGGGAGGACAGCATGCTTATGGTTCCAAAGCCAAAGCTCTGAAAACCTCTGCAGAATTTCTGTTTTATTCTTATGGCGGGTTAAGAAATTACATAAGACATCTTATTGATTTGTTGTTTCGTAAGTAATGAAGTAAGAAAGATGGAATAATTTAAAGGCGTACATCTCCTTTAAACATCTCCAGCACCAGCACTGTGATCTTGTGTGCTTGTAGAATGACATGCTTTTATGTTTGTCGGCCTTTATGTGCATTGCTGCTTCACCGCTGAATGATGGATGAATCGTGTTTACATTACAGTCAAAAATATTACTAATGCATGTACATGGCGGCACATCCTGTGGTCTGACACTGATGGATTTCATGCATAATAAGGCCAGACTCTTTCAGGACCAGTAGTCGGAGGGAAGAATGCAAATACCCCCATCATATCTAATATGTATTCACTCATAAATGTTAATTCAATGAGTGTGCGTATT
Organism: Labeo catla; assembly: GCA_012976165.1. NCBI lineage: Eukaryota > Metazoa > Chordata > Actinopteri > Cypriniformes > Cyprinidae > Labeo > Labeo catla. Next base: position 649,758 of record VONZ01000297.1, on the reverse strand, counting down.
TACCACCAGAATGACTTTACGGAAATATTGCCACATTTTCAAATATGAACTCACTATTTGGCAAATCATTTGTGTGGTCCCTGTAGATAGGATTGAGTCTGCAGCTTATTTAATAGGAACGTGACCATACAAAGGCAATGTGGATAATTCACACGTTGTGAAAATGGAAATTTCTTGGCAGACGAGCCCGAAGCCATTATGCCCCATAGCAGAATCCTGAATACCCGTCTGCGTCTGTTTCCTATTTCTCCTCTTTCTTTTTTTTCCACAATTCTCACTGAGACCTTAACGTTCTTGTCTATCAATGGCATAATTTTATCTATGGCCACGAGGGTTCATGTTTAACTACACAAGCAGTTAAAACGTCTATGATCACTTCATTTCTAGCTCTGAAGCCAAATGCCTGTTTCATATTCATGCGTTGATCTTCCACTGAGTATTTTTACCATTTATGGATGCAACTGCAAAGCCCCGGTGAAGCATGGACGTTTCATTTTGTGCTTTTAATGAAATTATTGATAACAGTATTGATTCAGAGAGGTTGGTGTGACCTTGACATTTGCTTGGCAGGCTTTTAGAAGGATGTGAAGCAGACATTGTTTTGATTTATATCACCATAACACATCAAGTCAGTTCGTTTTTATTAGGTTGGTGGATATCAGATTGATGACATGGACTTGTAGAAGGCAGCTTAAAAAAATAGCAATATTTAATATGTTCTGTGCATTCAATTGCACTTTCAGTTGTACAGGAAAGAAAACTTCTGTGTTAAAAGATTGATATTTAAAGATCAATTTTGTAATTTAATATTTTCAGTGGCATGACTAGAGCTAACTAACATTATCATCAGTGGTTCATCCAATCGTCAATTTCTGTCATTACCACTAGTTACTACAGCCCACAGTTTCCTAGCTACGCTTTAAAAAATGCAACTTGTGTTATTTGGCAACCCAGCGCTGGGTAAATATTAGACAGAACACATCCTGGGTTATTTTGGGTTAAATGTTTTTACCAAAAATGTTGGGTTACTTTAATTAAGTCAACTATTGTTTAAAAAATATTATATTACTGGTTTAAAATAGACTGGAACACACACAGAATTACTAGAGGCAACAGAAATAATAAAAAGATGAACATTTATTATTAAGCAAGAACACATGGACAAAAATACAAATTGAATTTATTTGGGTGAATACAGCATAGTTTACAATATTGCATAATTTAAACTCGTTTAACAAGCCTTTTAGACATAAAAATGTAACATTTAAAAGTAGAATTTTAATTTTAGTGTTTTCAACCATTCTCTGTAATCACTTTTTACTGAAATAGTGCTAATTCTGATGCTGGTGTGTCGCCAAAATCTGAGTCGGTGAAGGGCTGCTGTTTATGCTTCATAAATGAAATAAAATGTATACAAACCTTTAACTCGCTGAAGAAGTGCAAATCGGCAGCGCTGAGAACCGCTCTCTCCCGTAGAAGACTCAAAAGCCCGCGCTCTGCCTGAGTGTAACTCAGCAGCTGGTTGTTTCATCAGAGACGGGCTCAGCCCAGCTGTTGGGTAGAAGAAAATAGCAGAGAATAGTGTTTTTTCAAGATTTTTGCAAAGTTTTTTTTTTATTTACTTGGCGTTTTTATATAAATTTGGCTGGGTGGTTAATAACTAGTATTGCCAAGTCGGCGGTTTTCCCTCGGAATTGGGCTACTTTAAGACTGTTGCCATGGGTTGTAGTGACCCCAATAATGTTATATTTTTACTGTTTTTTTTACACCTTCAAAATGTGATTGGGCTAGTTTTGGGTTAGTTTTCAGTAGAAATTGGGTGGGTTTTGTTTTGAAAACATATATAATATTCCTTGTACACCAGGGGTGCCCAAACTCTGTCCTGGAGGGCCGGTGTCCTAGTTTAGCTCCAACTTGCCTCAACACACCCGCCAGCAAATTTCTAGTATGCCTAGTAAGAGCTTGATTAGCTGGTTCAGCTGTGTCTAATTGGAGTTGGAGCTAAACTCTGCAGGACACCAGCCCTCAGGGACCGAATTTGGGCACACCCTGCTTTACACAGACTTTAACTGAAAACCGTAGATGTTTTAGACTTACAGTTTTTCTGTACAACAAAAATTGATAAATATTTTGGGAAATCTTTTACAGTTGTCTTGGAACACAAAATTCTTTAGTTTGCATTTAAGCTGTTAGACCTAGCCACCAAAACTGACTGAACATACAAAAGCTCTAACTTCAGGCACTTAATAAATTATTTAGGCCCTACTGGTATTTCTCAAACTAAAAATGAAAGCTCATTACAGACTTTAAGAACATGTAGTTTAGGAATCAAAACTCTGTGAAATCAAATTTGATGAAAGAAGTTTCTGACAAAATGAATATTAGATCTAACTAGCCACATTGATCAGTTTCACTATGGATTAGTTGCTAGTCAGGCATATTTGAGTTTACCAACCAATGATTTTCATTACTACAAAGGTGGATACATTTTTTTTTTCCAGGGTTCATTACCTACTTTGGGGCAGGTTATGTTTTCGAGCACAGAAGTCAAACAGACTGGGCCAATCAGCTGTGAGCAGAGTGATGAATCTTTGATGCACTGAAATCATTTGCCCTGTATCTCTCCCTCCAACCTAAAGTGCGCTTCACAGGGAAAGACTTTCATAAATCCACATAATCGGCTTTCCATAATAATTATTTGAGAGATATAGATTTTCAGGAGAGAGAGAGAGAGTCTTGTACCTTTGTCAGCATTTTGAGCTGCACATTAAAATGTATTATTGGTTTGTATCTCTTTGCAAATGCTATATTTGAGGTGATGCCGAGAACCTGCTGAAAAATGCTTCTGTTGTTCTGATTGCAAAGTGTAGAACATTATTGGTGGTGTTTTTTCTTTAAGTTACATGGCCTTTAAAATGAGAAAACAAAAGGAAAGATATTAAGATAGATATCTTTAATAATTCTTGAGTTACAGGCATGCAAACTTGAGACAAAAAACAGTGTGTCTTGCCATTTTTGAACTGTCACTGTTGGCATAATGAAACAAAGATTGTTAAAGTCAACCAATTGTACTAACAGACTTGCCAATCTCTGTGTAAAAATAAAATAATGACACTGCCAGCTTTCTAAAGTCACTTTACAGCCCTGTAAATTGGCTCTGGTGAAAATGGTCATTTTCAAAAATTTGAGCCGGGGAAGTTTCTAAAATTTGGTTGATTTGATATAAAATGTCCCATAGACTTCAGGATTGAACATGCATAGTGTGAAAATGCATATAGTTATAAAAGGAAAATACCTTGTTTCTGTTTTTTGGCCTACAAAAATAGCCATCCCTGCATCCTTTTGTTGATTAGTTTTGGTACTACTGATGACTCAGAAGTGACACATTTCCCTGTAAAAGAACCAGAAGTTTTTAACACAGCAGTTTCTTCTACGTGAAATTCAGATGACACACTGTCGATACACTGAAAGACACTGCGGCACCTTGGCAATGAGCAAAACTGGTATTGGCATTTGCATTTATTCATTTGTTAGTGATTTGTAAAACCTGGACTTTCCAGCAGGGAGGCAGCTGAGAATACATGATGCTTGCTAAGCTAGGCCTTAAACAGCAAGGAGAAACCCGTAAGTCCTGAGCCTAACCGAAAGCCATTACTACAGTGTTGGCTAGCACCTCCCTTTGGGCCTGCTATACAGCAGATCTCGCAGCTCTGAGCCATAGGCAGGAACACAATAAGATTACAGTGTCTGAATGACAGCTAGCACAATGCAGGAAGGATAAGAAGTGCAAAGAAAGAAATACAGACAAAGACAGACAGAAGGAGAGAAAGGGGGGAAGCAATCAGTGCATGAATATTCCATTTACTGCACTGGAGCACCATAGCAGTGCCTTTATACCTTCAGCCACCTGATCTGGAAATGAAATTACTACAGCCGATGCTCTTTTCTTCAATTTCTCACTCTTCCCTTTACTGTCCTTCGTCTTATCAAGGCTGACACTAATCCAATTTCAGCCCTGCTGGGGCCACAGCTTGCGCGGTTATGTATACTGATGCCTCCGCCGGTACACACACATTCTTACACACAAACTTACACACACTCTCGGGTGCTCGTATGCACCTTTGTGTTATCTGGATGCAACAGCTGCTCTGTAATTGCATTAGTGAAGTTCATTTGGCCGCAGCTGTTGTGGACTGAATGAGCAAGGTGGGTTTAATACACATACCGATTCCAGCACATCTGCCTTTAAAATGCATGTGGACACGCAGACACTCACATTTTCAACTCCCAACACAAGCAATCAGCCTCACATTTTTAATGGCTATTTTTAATGCCTTTAAATCTGAAGCAAACTGCCATGTGAAAACACAATCCCCTCCGTAATCACCTGTGCTGCACTGGCGGGATGGATTAATCAATCATAAGAGCCTGTTTTTTTATTTTTTTTACTCTCGTGCAAAGCATTGTGGTCTCATTTTTCAGCAGCTATTTGTAGATGTGCTCCGATTGACAGTTTCTCTACATATAGAAGGAAGTTCACTTAATTTGACAATTAAGCATCACACATCACTGAGTAAATTTGTGTGTGCATATATATATATGTATATATGTATATGATCAGAATATATAAATGTAAATCAGAATATATGTTAATAAATCTGAATATATAAATTTAAATCAGAATAATATACATTTATAAATCAGAATATATAGTTATAAGTCTAAATATATCAATTTAAATGAGAAAATCTATAGCAATATATAGTTATAAGTTTGAATATATCAATTTTTTTTTTTTTGGAATATATAGTTATTCAGACTATAAATGTAAATCAGAACATATAGTTATAATTCTGAATATATAATAGTAAATCAGAATATATCAACTTAAATCAGAATATATATTTATAATCTGAGTATATAAATTTAAATCAGAATAATATATATTTATAAATCTGAATATATAGTTATAAGTCTAAATATATCAATTTAAATCATGAATATATGTATATTAGTAAATGTGAATATATAGTTAAAAGTCTAAACATCAGTTTAAATTAGAAAATATCATTATAAGTTTGAATATATGAATAAAAAATGTTGGAATATATAGTTATTATTCAGATTATATAATTGTAAATCAGAATATACATTTATAAATCTTGAGTATATAAATGCAAATCTGAATATATACTGTATAGTGTGTGTGTGTGTGTGTGTGTGTGTGTGTGTGTGTAAAATATGTATTCATTTAGTATTAAAATATTTACTAAGTTGAAAGGTCAGTGGAAATAAAAATGGTTCTTTTTTCGATTTATGGTAACATTCGGCAGTCTGATCAAACAGTGAGTCAAGAGAAAGCTATTCAGAATTTAAAATGTGAGGTCAAATTGAGCGCACTGCATTAATACTACAATACAGCAACAGCATTTTAATGCAGTAGATGTTGCATTCTATGTATTTTGGCAAATAGTAGTAGTCAAGTAGTAGGTCTTTTTTTTTTTTTTTCTTGTAGGTAATAGGCACAACTAAAGCTCCTACTTGGAGGGGGAATGTACAAAAAGCATGTCTCCTCTCATATGGTCTCTGAAATGACTGAGTGCACCTCATTCTCTGACAGTTCATCAGGTAAAGCTGTTGAATATGTTTACCATGTATAAAATGTAACCCTGTCTAAAATGCCCTTGACCAGACTTGGCAAATGGGAAAGAGGTGAAATCTTTTCCTCCTCAAAAACAGCTCTTTAAATCCATTGCTCTGAGGAGCAATCATTGTGTCCCTATTATTCCTGCTGCTGTCACCAACAACAGATAGTGTGTCTGAGTGTGTATGTGTGTGAGTGCTGAGTAATGGTAGGTGGAGGAAGGTCAGCCAGTCCTTGCAGAGCGACTCCAGGGAGTGTGAACAGGGATATTAGATTATCCGCACATGCAAATCACAGGCTAAAACAAAGGCCAGATTCAAATCACACCAGCAACAGGCTCACATCAGAGCTGATGGGAAAGCATTTGGGTCTGGTTCTATTAAACACCCCCTTATAAGGAATAGTCCAGATTCAGTACAAGTTAAAGGGATGGTTCACCCAAAAATGAAAATTCTGTCATTAATTACTCAAGTCATTTTTGGGTGAACTATCCCTGTACAGTTTTGTAACTCTTCAAAATTGTCCAAAGTCAACATTGTCCCACATTTGCTGTAGCTAACTCGTATTGAACACAGAATATTCCTTTAACGGAGCGTTGGACAATTTAGATGTTAGAAAATGGTAAATTTGTGTAGTCAACACTGCATTAAACACAATTTAAAAAAGCATGAAGCCAAATAAAGTGTTCCACAAAACACTGCCAATTCTGTTTCTGTTTGGTACAGAATAGTCGTGTGAGAAGTTCATCATCAACTAATTAGCCGAAGTTAAAGCTTTTGAGCTTTTAGCGGTGGCTGCGCTAAGTGTTAGCTGCTCTTTTGAACCCAATAAAACAAAAACTGTGAATTCATGTTTATCTCCCGTAAATCCGTATCGGAGCACCCTAAGCTTCTTTATATAAATGTATAAATTTAGCACGGCGATAAAAAGCTGAGTTTGACACCGAACTCCTGAGATGAAATGCTCACTTGTGTCTGTGTGTGTCAGTGTGCGAGAGTGTGGGATTGCTTACTTCGGAAATGAAGGGCTCCCAAGAGTGTTTGCTTAGGTAGACTTTTATAGTATAACGGAAAAAAATGGGCTGTGCTGTCATCTTTTACCCCTCAGGCGTAGACAGAGAGAGAGAGAGGGAGGAGGAATTGTCCCCTGCTAAGCTGCAACTGCTTCGGCAATACAAATGTAAACTAAAAGTGAGAGTGAGAGAGATTTTCACTTTCAACACTTTTATAGTGTACATCAAAGACTCCGCTGTAGTTATTCAGACTAGTTTATTATTCTGTGTAGCAAGAGTTTGGAAAACAGCATTTTAATCGGTGGAATGGCCATCAGTGAAATAGAAAATTAATAACATCACACTGTTTCACAGAAAAGTTTGCAGGGTGTTACGCTCATAAATGTGTGCATTTATTTACATATATTCTGCCCTTTGTCGTCATGAACTTGTCTGTCCTAATTTGCCGAAAGAGCTCAGACTGGGTCACTTTGGGACTTTTGCTGTGTCTTTTCAAGCTCTTAAAGGGATATTTCACACAAAAATGAAAATTCTCATGTCGTATTAATAGCCTCATGTTGTTCCAAACCCATTCATCTTTCTGACCTTGCGTAGACAGCAACGCAACTACCACTTTCGAGGCCCAGAAAGGTAGTAAGGACATTGTTAAAATAGTCCATGTGACATCAGTGGTTCAACTGTAATGTTATGAAGCTACGAGAATACTTGTTGTGCACAAAGAAAACAAAAATAACAACTTTATTTAACAATTTCTTTTTTCTGTGTCAGTCCTTGATGCATGAGTCTTCCTCTGCTTGTAAACAAGATGCAGCGCATCCGTGTTTTACATCAGACGCACCGAATACTTTGTGGTAATGCCATTTTGCTCCTGCCCCTCCATTTTTGTGATAGTTATTGACATCGAGAGTCCAGAGAATTGTACTGCAGTGTTTTTTTTTCCAGATTAAGTGAAAACCTTATAGGACTAGTTTACAAAAGTAGGTTTTTTACACCTTCTCAATCATCTAACAAACGATTTGCTTGACAGCTGTGGTTCTAGAGGCAAAGTTTTTCGGAAAGAAAAGGGCTATCATATGATAGGAATATTGTATGTATGTCTGAAAAACCTCACAATATACAATCGTTTACGCCCTTGAAACATCCGATATCATCCCCTAGTGGCCAATTTCAAATTTCTCACAGACCTTTAGGGCCATGAGTCAAACAGGCCCAAAGAGTTTTATTCCGATCGACCTTTGTTAACCTTGTCTAATAGGTGCTCAAATTTCATTGGCCAGTGGTGGGCATGTTTTTTGAGATACGCAAATGTCCTTATAGACACTTGTGGCACATTGGACAAAGACCGTGAATATCGATTTTATACTTGTTCTGAGTACGGTAAAGATACCTCATTCCATTCAAAATTTATAGCCGTTTTAGTAACAGCAGCCCTGCACCTTTCGAAGGTTTTGGCACCCCTTTGCGAAAGTGATTTGAAAGTTATTTTTTTGGGTAATTATTGATATTCACTCTCCAGAGAGTCTTTCTGGTTTAGTTCTGATCGCATGACAAACCTAGGACTAGTTCGCAAAAGTATGTTTTTCAGATCTTGAGTAGATAAATTCAGATTTAAAATTTAAGTTTAATACATTTTGTGGGGTTGGCAATTAAAATCCGAGGGGTGTGTTTTGTCTGGCATAAGCCAAGCATTCCATTTAGGAGGTGCCTACAATGTCCCCAAGGCCCCAATCGGGCTGACGGGGGGCGCTACAGCGAACAAAAATATGAAATTGTTCATAACTCCTAAACTGTCAGGCGTGGCTCAAGTGTCTTATGTTGTTAAAATCCTTGGGTCATGCTGGACAAAACGCATGCCTCAGAATTGATGGTGAGCCGTCAACATTTTCAGGTATTTTGGATTTCTTGCAAAACCTACTTTTGTAAACTAGTCCTAGGTTTTTCGCCCAATCAGAACCAAACCAGTGGAGACAGATTCTCTGGAGAGTGAATTTCAGTAATTGTCAAAAAAATGTTGAACGTTCGACTCACTGTTGCAAAGGGACAGCAAAATGTTAGAAAGGGGCAGGGCCACTTTTAGTAAAATGCCTATAATTCCTGAACGGAATCTTCGCCAACCTCAGAACACTTATGAAAGAGCTCAATCTGAGGTCACAGGGGAAAAAATCGCAGAGCTTGGCCACTTGGTGGCTCTATAAGAGGGGAAAAACCATAAAAATAGCTGCACAACTATTTGTCCTATCAGCATGAAAATCACTGTGCAATATCGTGGTCCATAGTGCCACAAGTGTCTATGGGGACATTTGCGTATTTATTTATTTATTTTATTTTTTTTAAAAAGGCCACCATTGGCCAATAAAGTTTGAGCACATATTAGACAAGGTTAACAGAGGCTGATCGGAACAAAACTCGGTGGGCCTGTTTGACTCACAGCCCCAAAGATCTGTGAGAAATTTGAAAGAAATCATCCACTGGGGGCTATATCACATTTTTCAAGGGCGTAAACAATTCTACATTGCACAGTTTTTAGCACAGACACGCAATATTCGTATCTCGTGATAGTACTCTTAATTCCGGACAACTTTGCCTCTGCTGTCAGTCAAATCATTTGTTAAATGATTGAGAAGATTGTGAACTACTCCTAGGTTTTTTACTGCAGTACAATTCTCTACTTTCTAGGTTAAGAATCATCCTTTTTTTTTTTTTAATGTAACCCTTTGGGAAGCTATAATGGGGTTGTTTAGAAAAGGGGCCTGTCCAAATTTACCCAAAATACTGTAAAGCCTAAAGAAAAACTCAAAACTAAACGAAACCTGGTGAGCACATGCAACAGTTGATTCTAAACAAGCATGCAAAGTTTTAAGGGGATCGGACCACAGCTGGTGCTATAACAGTTATAAGCATTAAAAACATAATATTTCTATGGTCAGTTACCTGGATTTGTGAAAAATGCATTTTTAATCATTGATTTCGGTGGTTACAGGCTTGCTAAATAAGTTTTTTGTATGTGCTTAAATGCCCTAAAGCGCTTGAGCCACCATAACCGCTGCTTGCAGCTATATTTTCGTACTTTTGATCGCTGTAGCGCCCCCGTCAGCCCGATTGGGGCGAACCTTGATGATGTTGTAGACGGTGTGAGTATCACCTCCAAGTTTCAAGTCTCTACGTCTTGCGGTTTGGTCTGCATGATGAGTTTTATGTGCAGAGTTACCTGGTGCCATTTATTGGTCCACCTGTTTTTGAAAGACTAATAACCAGTTAAGCAGAAAAAGGTAAATATTGGTAAAAAGTATCAGCCAAACGATAAATGGGTTGTAAAATGCATGTAATAAAGTTGTAACACTGGTGTCAAAGTATAAGTAATATGAAATGCCTGAAAGTTATATTTTTCATTAAACTCTTATTTTATAAACTCATATTTTCTTCGTGGCGATTTGCATCTTAATGCCACTGCTCACTCTGACAATAGGTTTTTATGGCTGGCCATGTGTGACAAGTCATGATCGAGTCTTTGGTTAAAGGGCTCAATCTCTGGTCTTCCGCCCGCCAACCAAAATCACCAATGTTTGGACACGCATGTCTGCTTTTCCCCCCTAAGCCTGCAGTGCTCCAGGGAGGGAGGAACCAGAGACAGACTGATGATTTCTCCTGCACCTCCCTTCTGTGGTTCGGGTTGCTACCGTTGCTTCGCCTGCAGGCCTGTGTGATGTAGTGTAGAGGAGCGGGGCCTGCGAAACGCTGTCTGCTGTGAACTAATGTGCTTGTATTCTTCCTGGAGCAATGTCTGCCTCTCTCTCTTTTCCTCTCTCTCCACAGCCATGTGCCTGTTCTCCTTCTGTGAGTTTGGCACCCAATAGATCTCCTGCCTTCATTCCCCTGCTCAAAAAAGTGACCCAGAGAGAAAGACATAATGAAGTGGAAAGATAAAGAGTGAGATGTGGAAAGATAAAGGTCAAAGTGGGCAACAGAACGAGAAGAACGCAGCTAGAGAGAGGGATGGCAACATTTGGAGGGAGTCATCAAAGCTGGATCTTTCTTCATCAGTGCATTTTGGTTGCGTGGTAAAAGCTTTGGTTCGCGGCCAAACACACTGAGTCAATGATGCTCCTAATCTGGATTCGGGCACACATTACAGAGGTCCTGGAGGAATCTGGACCCCACTCATCATTTGAGGGTCTCTTCTCGGCTGATCTCTCCTCCTGGCAAGGAGCATTAATGCAATGTGGAGGCCTCTAATTTCCCTGCTCACAACAGGCCTACACTTCACCCTTTGTCTGGCTGAATTCAGCTGCTGAATGATTAGAATGAGCACCTGATTACTTTTGTGCAGATGTCATCTAAATAAATATGGAGGGTGTTTAGTGACTAGACTGTTGTCCAAAATGGCCTTAAACCAGGATGATACCATTTACCTTCAGCTCTGAAAAAAAGTGTCAATATTTTATAGCTTTTTTTAATTTAACAGTATAATTGATCAAAACTGTGTGTGTACTTAAAACATGAAAAAATATCTGCCAAATATCCCTTTCAGAAAACAAAACATGACTTTTTATAACAACATGTTATGTTTTCAAGTAAATTTATCTTAATTAGGAATGTTTGTACTGGAAAACAAGACTAAAATGCAAAAAAAAAAAAAAAAAATTGCCTAAATTGTCTAAATTGCATTAGACATAAATACTTGTTTTTGGAAAATACGTCTTGAAATAAGATTCTTGCTTATAGGAAAAACTTGATATATTTTTCAGAAAACAAAACTTCTGTCTTATGATATTTCATGTCACATTTTATATCACTTCTCTAAATGTTAAATTTATCTTGATTAGGAATATTTATACTGGAAAACAAGACAAAAAAAAAAAGACAATACTCTTCATTGCATATAAATAAATAAATAACTTAATTATCTTTTTTTTTCATTAAAAATATGTAAACATCCCTTAAATACAATATATTCACTTTAGAACTAAAATTGCATTAGATAAAAAAAAAAAAATACATCTTGAAATAAGTTTATTTTTCTTACCCTCTTGGCATTTTTTTTCTTGTTTTAATCATAAACTTGATATATTTTTTAGAAAACAAAACTCATGTCTTATATGTCATCTCACATTTTATATGACTTCTCAAGTAAATGTATCTTAATTAGGAATGTTAATACTGGTGAACAAGACAAGAAATGCAAAAAATATATATAAAATAAATAAATAATTTCATTTAAAATATGTAAACATCCCTAAAGAAGAAATATTCAGTTTAGAACTAAAATAGCATTAGATAAAAAATACTTGTTTTTGGAAAATACATCTTGAAATAAGTTTATTTTTCTTACCCTCTTGGCAGTTTTTTTTCTTGTTTTAATCATAAACTTATATATATTTTTCAGAAAACAAAACCCATGTCTCATATCTCCTCTCACATTTTATATCACTTCTCAAGTAAATGTATCTAATGTTTATACTGGGAAAAAAAAAGATTAGTCTTCATTGGGAAAAAAAAAAGTTAATATCCTTTTTTCTATTAAAAATATGTACAAATCCCTAAAGCAAACTTTAGAACTAAAATTGCTTTAGATATAAATGTTTTTGGAAAATACATCTTAAAATAATTTTAATTTTCTTACCCTCTTGGCATTTTTTTTTTTCTTGTTTTAATCATAAACTTGATTTATTTTTCAGAAAACAAAACTCATATCTTCATTGGAAAAAAAAAAAAGTTATTAATCCTTTTCTTCCATTAAAAATATGTAAACATCCCTAAGCAAGATATATTCACTTTAGAACTAAAATTGCATTAGATATAAATGCTTGTTTTTGGGAAATACATCTTGAAATAAGTTTACTTTTTTTTTTTACCCTCTTGGCTTTTTTTTTTCTTGTTTTAATCATAAACTTCATATATTTTTCAGAAAATAAAACTCATGTCTTATATCTCATCTCACATTTTATATCACTTCTCAAGTAAATGTATCTTAATTACAAATGTTTATACTGGAAAACAAGACAAACCTGATAAAAAAAACTAGTCTTCATTGCAAAAAAAAAAAGTAAATAATTCTTTTTTTTTTCTTCATTAAAAATATGTAAGCATCCCTAAAACAGGATATATTAATTTTAAAACTAAAATTGCTTTAGATTTAAATACTTGGTTTTAGAAAATACATCTTGATTATTTTTCCTACCCCCTTGGCACTTTTTTCTTGTTTTAAGCGTATAATCTGGCAAAGTTTGTGCTTATAAGAAGAAATAAAAATGGGTTAAGACAAATAAACTTAATTTAAGATATAAGTTTATGATATCTTATGCAAATTTTCTTCACAAACCTTTGAAGGATTAAAGCATGCTTAGATTTCTTTTTTTTATAGAGGAAAAAAGACTGATTAAAAAGTGATTATAAAGTCTAATTAAGATTATTGCGATCTCTGTTTTAGATGTCTAATGATGTGTGATTTATGATTTTGAACGTTTTATGTAATTTGTACCGCAGTGTATAGTGCTGAATCAAACTGTTTTGTTTGCATATTTAGGAAGAAATCACAGTATGTTCCTGGAAGCAGTCATGTGTGAAAGCACCCTGATGTTCTTTGGAACTGAGTCTTCAGAAACTGAACTCAAATAAAAAATTGAATGAGCAGATGATGGGTGGAAAATTCTCTATTTGATTCTCTAATTCTGAAACTACTTTTAAAATCATACTAGAGGTTATTTTATGCGACAGACAGAACTGTTGGATGTAGTAACACCATCTATAACATTACACGAAATACTGTAATTGACAAGATTTACACCTTGCTCCTGTGAATACACGCATTGCTCAACTTTCCTAAATGTCGTTTCTGTCGTCTGTATTTTGTGCAAAATGCACCGTTAGTCTGCACTCCGTAAAGATGAAAGTGTCCTAGCGTTAGCCCTCCGGGGACCGAATCCTGCAGCGTACTGTGATCACAGCGTTTCACTGACTGGTAAGTGTGTTTGCGATGATCCCTGGCAATCAGCGGAGCCGTTTCTCAGACGTTCGGAAGACAAGAGTGACACTCATTTACTTTGTGAAGATCCTGTTCGCTTTGTTACTGCAGCACAAATCTGTATAATTCTGTCACACTTGGATTAAGACTAGCTCAAAATCTCCGACGACAGGGAAGCAGGACGCACACACGCAGATTGTGGCGTTTGGGGGTCTTTGTCTGCTGAAACACTGGGTGGTGTGATAAATCCTGCTTGACTGCTGCATGTTCGACTGTGCTTGTTTGTGCCAGTAGATCTAGTAGCGCCAGTCCAAATGTGGGCATATGCCCTCTTCCCCCAGCTTGTGCCAGGACTCTGACACCATCTGTCTGGATGTCACACTCCCATTTTCCAGCCCATTTCTTTCCACTGTAGGATGCTGTCAAGGTGTTTAACGTTTGTGTGGTTGGAAAGGATAGGAAACCATTTTCTTCATTGCTGAGCTCTTTTATGGCACATTATTCAGGGCCAGACACTCAGTCATTCAGAACGGGGAAAAAGGGATCAAATCTAATTCTCTTCAGCTGGATATGCAGGGAAACCAATCAGTTTATGATACTGCTGGGCTGTGTAGGAAAGCGAACATTAAAAGGGAGATTTACAGCTCTTTCCGAATCGTCGGCATGGCCTGTGACGGAGTTTACACCATACAGTGGCCTCAAAAAGTATTTGAAAGCTTATGCTACACTTGAAAGTGTCTGAATGCCTTTGCATTAGATAACACAACATAATATCAAGCAAGTAGCTTATGCAAACATATGATGCAAGACCCTTTCTCAAAAATGTTTTTTAGCCACTTTAATCTTTTAACTGTGGTGCTCAAATAATGTTTAGCGGATGTATGTCATCAGTTTCCCTCAAGTTTATACAGGTTTCTTAGTAGTGTGCTGGTGTTGTTCATGACATTAAAGGAGAAGTCCACTTCCAGAACAACAATTTACAAATAATTTACTCACCCCCTTGTCATCCAAGACGTTCATGTCTTTCTTTCTTCAGTCATAAAGAAATTATGTTTTTTGAGGAAAACATTTCTTCATATAATGGACTGGCATGGTGCCCCGATTTTGAACTTCCAAAATGCAGTTTAAATGCGGCTTCAAACAATCCCAAATGCAGTTGTAAACGATCCCAACTGTTTTTGTTCCGGTTCGTGACAGTTAGGGTATGTCGAAAAACTCCCATCTCATGTTTTCCCTCAACTTCGAAATCGTCCTATATCACTGTTTTACCTTTTTTCTTAAGAGTGTTTGATCTTTTTTGCATGTTCACTTTGCAAAGACTGGGTCGGAACTTCTGCAGTGATGTAGGATGATTTTGAAATGATTTTTGAAGTTAAGGGAGAAAATACGATTGGAGTTTTTCAACATACCTCAACTATCTTGAATCAGAATACACAGAGTTTATAGAGAGTTCAAAATCGGGGCACCATATCAGTCCATTATGCAACCTGGGTTGCATTATATGAAGAAAAAAACATAATTTCTTTACGACTGAAGAAAGAAAGACATGAACATCTTGGATGACAAGGGGGTGAGTACATTATGTGTGAATCTTTGTTTTGGAAGTGAATTTACAACATACAACCCTAATGTACAAAAATGGTAAGAAAAAACTTAGAAGAAAGAGTTATTTCAACAACAAACATCAAATTAAAAAAAATTGTAACAGGGAATTCTGGGAATGTCAATTTATGGTTATTCACTTGGTCTTTTACTGTTAACCATTTAACACGTTGTTACCGTTAAATTCACTGTCATTTTTTACATTTTTTTACTATTTCAGATGAATTCAGTCAGATTTATATTAAAAAATGTCCAAGAAAGTGCATCCATCCATCATAAAAGTACTCCACACAGCTCCGGGGGGTTAATAAAGGCCTTGTGAAGCAAATCAATTCATTTGTGTAAGAAAAATATTTACATTTAAATTGTTGTAAACTGTAATCTCTAGCTTCTGCTAACTGTCGTACACACATTCATGTTTTTTGAAAGTTTTAAATATAGATATTTTTCTTACAAAAACAGGCCTTCTGACTCACTTCCCAGAGCTGTGTGGAGTACATTTCATGATGGATGGATACACTTTATTGGACTTCAAAATCTCAACAGCCATTCACTTCCATTATAAAGCTTGGAAGAGCCAGGACATTTTTAATATAACTCCAATTGTATTTGTCTGAAAGAAAAAAGTCATATACACCTAGGATGGCTTGAGGGTGAGTAAACCATGGGGTAATTTTCATTTTTGGGTGAACTATCCCTTTAAGACTCAGTGGTCATGGGTGCCCAAGGCTAACTGATAGACATGTGGACCAAAGGCCAATCCAGTCAAGTTTGTTTAGTAAAAGACTCCATAGCATCAGAACTCGACTATAAAGCAATGGATAGAGGGTGTTTGGCGTGATGAATCACATTTCCTTTTAGATTGTGTGGACACGTATGTCCCTCTCTTAGCAGTATAATATTGCAAAAATTGTTCAGGAATGGTTTGAGGAACAAGACAAAGAGTTCAAGGTATTTCCTTTGCCTCCAAATTCCCCAGATCTCAATCCAATTGAGCATCTATGGGATGTGCTGGTTCAACAAATCCGATCCATGGAGGCTTAAAGGATCGTCTGCTAATGTCTTGGTGCCAGATACCACAAGACAGATTCAGAGGTCTTCTGAAGTCCATGCTTTCATGCATCAGAGCTGTTTTGGCAGTACGAGGAAGACCTACATTATATATGTGTATACTGTATATGCATATAAATGACATACTGTACATATAAATATGTGTATGCTGGTATACGTACAGGCGTACGTAGTTGATTGTGTTAATAATTAGGCTATGATGATGCATGAATGTCAACCTTCTAAATCTCAAGTCTCCTTCATGGCTTAATGAATGAAACATTTCTGAGACGTGAGATGAGCCAGTCGGCATTATCATACATTGTAATTCCTATACCATTGCTGATATACGAATTGCAAATGTCATGCATAATTATATGCATAATATATTTTTCTCATTTTCCACAATCAAGTTTTTGCTCAAGATTTCAGGATTATTACTCGCCAGTAATAAGTTCCAATTGAATTGTAATCATAGCTAGCAAGTGTTCAAAAAGCAATCTTACAATGTGAGAGGAATAATTAAGTTCTGCTTTATTGTAATTCTGATACAGATTAGATATTCTCTCTTTGTCTTTATGTAAATACAGATACAAAACCACTTTCTTTTATTAAAGATGAGCTGCCCAAGGGGGAAACATATTAAATATTTCATCCGCAGATATGGGGCTCATTACACAAGACTGTTTTGACATTATTTAATGCTTGGGGCCGACCCAGCTTAAAGAACAATACACACATACACATGTGCATAAAAAACATTTCCCCTGATGGCATTTTAATCACAGGGAATGTTGGATATGTACAAAACCTTTTGACACTAATATTATTTACACGATATGAAAAAGAAACAATGTTCACCTCGAACAGTCAAATCGAATTTCCAAGGCTCTGAATAATTCAGAAAAAAAATGCTCGCAGCGACGCAAAATTTTAACTAGTAGCCATAAAATAGCTCAGTTGTTTTATGTTTTGTTCATGCAAATTCCTGAGTAACTCACCACATTACTGTTAAAAGTGGAGATAATGAAGCCGTTTCAGTTGACCTCATTTCATACAGGGAAAGATGAAAATACAAAGAATTTAAAATACTGTCATAATTTACTAACCTTCATGTCGTAGGACAATTTTATCATGTTGGATAGACAAATTTTCTGATAATGTGTGCATAAGGGTTAGTCAAAATATATATATTTTTTTTCTGATCAAAAACTGTCCTGCAATGCAAACAACGATTTGAAATATGCAAAAAAATACATCAAGAAACATTTACTGGAGAGGCAACATGACATTAGATATTAAATCTTGTTTTCTGAAAAATATATCAACATTTAGTTTATGCTTACAACGAAGAAAAAGAAGATGCAAAGTGGCCTATGTAATATTTTAACTATCAAATCCAATAGCTATGAATCAAATCAATAAATATATACCCAATGTTTATGATGCTCCTATAGTCATTTGTTGTAATTGTATTGAATCGAGTAGCCTGTGCTTTGTTTTATATTCTGTGGAAGAAAGAAATATGACTTTGAATGATGACAGACTTGGGTCAACAATCCTTTTAAGGCACAATCTATGTCTTTCATGCTTACATTGGTATCTCGAGAGATAAATGCAGTATACATGGTCTTTCACTTTGTTTTTCTGTCTCTCTTGTTCCATCATTTCCTCACCTCAGTGTAACCCTCAGTGTAACCGTCTCACCAGGTTAAACTGTAAAGGCATTGATTCTGTAGTAAACAGAGCGAGCTCTTTTCCATCTTAACTGGTAGGCTACATTAATATACCGTGTGTGTCTCCTGTGGGAGCTCAGAGACGCTTTGCCATCTGAGCTCCAACATGCTGCAAATGACCGGCTGCATCCCACTTATCATCTCAGGGGTCCGCCTGAGAGTCCTTCCCTTTGCTCCTACACAGCCTCCTTTTAGATAGGCTTTATCCTGTGAGAGAACTGATGTCTGAGCGGATGTGTGTTTGTGTGTTAAGGCCTTCTTTTTAAGCTGTCATTGGATGTCCTTGAGCTGTTATCTCCCCTGGTTTTAACGTTCATTGGCCACACACTACTATAAACCGTCTCTGAATGCTGTATCTCCCAGCTGATGGGACATACTGGAAATATGAAAACAGCACATTCCCTAGACTATGCATTGTAGCACGCAGGGCTGTGTGCCATTCAGGACTGAACTGACAAAGTCCTTTTAAATTTTAATTAATACATGATCATTTATGAACCAGTGAACACTTCAACCAATTTTAAGCTCATGATTGTTCAACTTTAAATGTTATAAATACACAAAAAGTATTCTTGTAGCGTCGTAATATTATGTTTGAACCACGTCACATGGACTACTTTAACAATATCCTTACTACCTTTCTGGGCCTTGAACGTGGTAGTTGCTGTCCATGCAGGGTCAGAAAACTCTTGAATTTCATCAAAAATATCTTAACCCTTTTAACTGTCACCGTCCCCTCTGTGTTTACTTCACCATATTACAAATAAATCCTAATCTAATCATGACAAACTATACATTGTTGGAAAGGTCTAAGACTCCTAAATAGATATTTTACCATATTTTTGTGTTACAAATTATGTAGGAAAAGTAATAAATTAATATATGTCAAGAGTGCAACTTAAAAAAATCTACATTATAACATGAGTTCTGACCTTTGTCACAAAAGAATTTCTTTGTTGCCTTTTTCCCATCACATTTTAGAAATCATATCGTTTTTTATTTCTGTGACGTCACGGCTGGGACAACAACATACAAACTGTCATTTATAGTCTTAGGTACTGATTATGTGCTTTATTCATTGTTAAAAGTGTCTAATGTGTCTAAAATAAGTGGGATCATAAAAAATGCATGTTATTTTTTTATTTAATACTGACCTGAATACGATATCTCACATTAGAGACGTTTACATA
The DNA here is from genome assembly GCA_012976165.1 of Labeo catla. Classification (NCBI taxonomy): domain Eukaryota; kingdom Metazoa; phylum Chordata; class Actinopteri; order Cypriniformes; family Cyprinidae; genus Labeo; species Labeo catla. The sequence goes on along the minus strand of VONZ01000297.1, from coordinate 630,563 downwards.
TAGTCCACAAGAGAAAATAATAGTTGTATTTTAAAAAAATGATCAAGTTCAAAAGTTTACATACACTTGATTCTTAATACTGTGTTGTTACATGATCCACAGCTGTGTTTTTTGTTTTTTTATTTAAGTGTTCTTAAGTCTCTTGTTTGTCCTGAATAGTTAAACTGCCTGCTGTTCTTTAGAAAACTCCTCCAGGCCCCACAAATCCTTTGTTTTTTAAAGATTTTTGTGTATTTGAGCCCTTTCCAACAATGACTGTATGATTTTGAGATCCACCTTTTCACAATGAAGACAACTGAGGGACTCATATGCAGCTATTACAGAAGATTCAAACGCTCATTGATGCTTCAGAAGGAAACCTAATGCATTCCCGTCTGTTTGACGTCTGCATTTACATCTGGAAGATGTCTTTGCTCATCTGCAATACATCTATAGGACGTTTCCTATCAGATGTCAAATAGACATCTATTAGATGTCTTTAAAATGTTTATTATTTAGAATGTATGTAAAACTGACATCTTACAGATGTCTGCCAGATGTTTGTACACAGCAGATGCTTTTCAGAGCAAGTGATCTTTAACAGACATCTTGCAGATGGACATGTGCTATCTGGGTTAAGAGCCGGGGGGTGAAAACTTTTTGAATTGGAATATCAGGGTAAATTTAACTTATTTATTATGCTAAAAAAACAAGAATTTGAAGAACAGCAGGCAGTTTAACTGTTCAAGACAAACAAGGGACTCATGAACAACTATTCTAAACAAAAAAAAACAGCTGTGGATCATTCAGGTAACAACACAGTATTAACAATCAAGTGTATGTAAAGTTTTAAACAGGCCATTTTTTAAATATTCAACCATTATTTTTTCTTGTGGACTCTCTCTTGCATCATGTGTAGTTAGGACACGGTGTTACAGGTTTGGAACGACATGAGGGTGAGTAATTAATGATAGAATTTTCTTTTTTGGGTGAACTATCCCTGTAAGTTAATCAGTTAACCTAGTTCTTTTTATAGGTGTTTCATTTGAGTTTCTTATCCGAATGTTGGGACAGAAATATGTTGCATATTGCAAATTAATCTGGCCAGGAACTGTCCTCATGGGTCATCTGATTGACATGTAATTGTTGGGGTGTAACCTTCCAATGATTTGTCTTGTCTTCGTTCTGAAGCTTTTTTTTTCTTTCAATTTTTATTTCTCACTGTTCTGACAACAACCTGACTGGGAACCTCTGTGTAGCAGCCAGCCAATCGGATTGTGTGGAGTTTGCATCAGACAGTGCGTGACTGGTCCGTGGACGGTCTCTGGGTGTGCTGTCTAAGACTGCGAATGTCCTTTTCATGACCTCTACCTATGAGTGAATATTTTTAGACTTAGTATGTTGGACAGATTGCACGTTTCCTATACAGAACTGCATGTTTAATACCAAATTGATCCTTATCAGTAGCGTATGATCTGTAAATCCATGATATTGATGTCTCCATGCTCTTACATCTGGATTGCACAGGCATAAAGGAGCAAAGAGCGTGAGGTAGATGAAAAGGGCAGAGCGCATCCTGAAATTCTTTCTTCAATTTAAACCCCGAGGGGCATGTACAATGACCTCTTTGTCTGCCTCCTGGAAGAATGTAGGATTTGCCAACGTTTACCTATCCACAATCCATTATTTAGTGCTGGAGAAAGGTTGGCGGAATGGAACTGCGCTTCTCTCTTCTCTCTGCTCATGTTATAAGAAAGCCCTGAATTGGTATTGCATTTATTCTAAGGTTATATCTGACTGGATCTTTTGCATCATTCAGCTGTTTTCAATGTGCGGAGGAAAGAGAAGGAGACAGGCGGCCATCTTAGCACCATAACGGCTGTAAGTGGGATTTCTTTTTTCGGAAATACAGCTCTTCAATTCAAGGGGATGCTAGTCTTCGTTTTCGTTTTTTGCAGGTTTTTCAAGGATGAAATACGATATTTAACAGCAACATTTGTTAAGCATGTTATGCTTGGCTCTTTCCCCGCTTAGTGAGAAGAGAAATATTCATGTGCATGTGGAAATCATACTGTATCATATCCACTCTGAGCACCATATTGTTATATGATACTTTATAAACACAATGAGCCCGGGCTCCCCGCGGCTTACTTTGGCTGAGAGAGCACTGCAAATTGCCATATTAAACTGCAGTGGGCAACAACAAGGGTTTTATTTGTATCATTTTCTATTTTTGAATCTTGTATATGGCAGAGATACTCTACATTCAGCTTTAATGGCAGCTGGAGCAGCGTCTTTTCAGCAGCACATCAATGTTTTTTTTATGCTTATGTGGCACATTTCCTCTTCATTGGTTATAACTGTAAATATACGGTTGGTGATTAAAGGTTTTGAAAGGTTCACTGTGAGCTTCATATGCAAGTGTAGCAACTGTTGGTTGAGAGAGATTTTATAAAAGCAAAAATGTTTTCACTGTGAAAAGAAGTTGAGTATTTGATTTATATTCTTATCATATAGCATTAGATAACTCTTTCTGCCATTTTTAACATATTAGTTAAGAGGATGGAAATTGAAACCTTTCATAATTTACTTACCTTGATATTTTTTCAAACCTGTATGAATTTCTCTCTGCTGTGGAACACAGAAATCTCTCTTTTTTTTCCCCACAACATTATTTTGGACTTTGATTTTATGGACAAAAACATTCAGTAACACTTTACAATAAACATATTCAGTAACACTTAACACTTTCCTAAAAAAAACCTTTTAAAGCATTTATTAATCTTAGTTAATGTTGATTTAATAATAATTATTAAAATGAAAAGTTTGATCTATTAAATGAATACACAAAAATTTTCACACAAAAAGTGAAAATTGTGTCATTAATTACTCACCCTTACGTCGTTCCAAGTCCTTCGTTCGTCTTTGGATTACAAATTAAGATATTTTTAATGAAATCCTAGAGCTTTTTGACCCTGAATAAACAGCAACGCAACTACCACGTTCAAGGCCCAGAAAGGTAGTAAGGACATTGTTAAAATAACAAAAATAATTTATTCAACAATTTCTTCACTTCCGTGTCAATCTACACCCAGTGTTGGGCATGTTACTTTGAAAAAGTAATTAGTTATAGTTACTAGTTACTAATTACTAGTTACTTCTCACAAATAGTAACTAAGTTACATCATTATAAAAGTATACAATTACCTTGGAAAGTAACTACTGTGTTCCTTTTTTTTCAAATATGTCAAATAACTTTGATGCCCCCAATATTAAATATGTTAAATGAAATTTAAATTAATTGAATTACATTTTTAGTTTACTCACCAGAGTATTATTAAATATGTGATATACTATTTTATATATATAGATAGATAGATAATATAACAAAGAATATATAACAAAGAATATCGTTTACACGTAGTGTGTCAATTCTGCATGATACTGTATAAGACTCTCTCGCTCTGTATCTTTCTTTGCGTGTGTGTGAGACAAAGCAACAGCTAGTCGTGTGCCTTCACACCAGAGATAACGGTTCGTCAAATACAGGTACGCTGCGCATTCATTCAGATGAACTTAGAAAAAAAATTATAATATTATAAGAAATTATAGTAACGCTGCATTTTATTGTCAGTAAAGGTAATGGCGTTGTAATGGGGGAAACAGTAATTTGTTTGATTACTCGTTACTGATCACATCCCCTTAATGTTATTTAATGGACCTGAGCTAACATGGTCTAGCAAAAACAATTGTATTTTTATTAACTAACATTAACAAAGATGAATAAATACTGCTTTTTTGCTTTTTTTGACACACTGCTTTTTGCATATGAAGAGTTCAGATGCAAAACCAGCTAAAAGCCATCTCGGTCAAAAATGAGATAATGATACTGAGTGAATGCTCTCGACACATATTATACGTCCCTCAAATACTTTTTCTTCAAACTCGCTAAAATACCAGCCTCAGCCCAATCAGAAGAACCGGTGCTTACATAGAAACCTATACATCTGAGCCTGGTAAAAATGCATTTTTTGAAGAAAGACGTCAGATAGATTTAGCTGGTTTTGCATCTGAACTCTTCATATAGAGAAGTATGCTTATTCGGACACAAATATTGTTAGAAATCTATTTGGTGCCGCAAAATTGACACAGTAATCCTTGTTCTCTCTCATGTAAACAACACGAATCTGGCTTGTGCAGAGCGGAATGAATATATTTAGAGAATGTGGCAAATGGAGCAAAGGTATGTTATTAAGGCGACTGACATAACAGTGAGCAATTCTGTGATTCTCTCAGTTAGAGCCCAGAGTCTGCCTCCTTTTTCCTTCTTAGCATTTGGTTGTAACCTTTCCAAGAGTCCTGTGTGAGTCATTGAGACGATAGGTGCCTCTGCTCGTGCTGAATGGTAAGGGCACCAAGCCTGGGCCTTTATGACTCTGACCTTTAACAGACAGCTGCGAGGATGAATCCACAACAGTGAAATGAACAGCAAGTGTGCTACCCTCACAAAATGAAAAATCATACTCTCTATTGCACAGATTTTTTTCAGGGTTTTGGCTTGAGGAGGTCAGTGGCTCAGGCTACGTGATGTGTTACGTGTCAAACAAATCGGGTTGTCCCAAATGGCAACAAATGGAAAAACACTTCAGCTGTAACTCGGACACATGTACTCTTTCAGGGAAAGATTGCTTGAGGTTTTCAATTCAGCGCTGAGAACATTACTTAAAAGTTCACCTGTGCTATGGCTTCATTGTTTGTGTATATGTAAGTAATATCACATAAATATTACAAATATGTTGTTGATAGAGCAGATTAATATTTATAGTACATTCTGTCATTAGACTAGGGGTTTTAAACCTTTTTCCAGGACTTTTTGGTGTATAGGCAGGTGGACACCCTGTTACTTATTTTATTATTCATAAAAGTTTTCTTTAACATATTTTACAATGTAATTTCTTCCTGTGATAGCAAAGCTGAATTTTCAGCAGCCATTACTCCAGTCATCAGCGTCACATGATCCTTCAGAAATCGTTCTGATATGTTGATTTAATGCTCAAAAATTTGTTTTTGTAGCTACTTCTAATTTCTTATAATTCATTTAAAGTAGAATTGTATTGCTTAAAATTTAGTGCAAACCACAATACAGTTTTTCAAAGTGAGTAGAAATTCAAACACAACAGAAATTATTTAAAATAGAATTTTTTTTAGAACATATTGTGTTTACAGACCCCAAATATTTAATAGTATTGTTGTACATAGGCTAATTTATGATGAGTGCACTGAAAATCCATTAAAACTTTTCTCCATGTGGAAAATAAAATAATATAAAATTAGATTTAAATGATTCAAGTAATTACATTTAATCAAAATTTAGATCAAAATATTATACGGTACATGACAAGACAGAAATCCATTAAAATAAGCATTCTTGATGTACATTTTAATTAATTATTAATTTACACTTTGCATTTTAATTAAGCATTTGGCTTAGCTTCTTAATATTGAATAAAGTTAACATTTGTATTTTTGCTTGAAAAGAAAATGTCTTTCTTTTCAAGTTGGATTGGTGAAGTCTTGCAGTAGTTAGTAATTATATTATAAGTTAGTAAGTATAAGTATATTATAATTAGTAATTATATTTTAATTAAAATCATATCATCGTAATGCATTATTTCATGTTATTGTTGACAAAATAACAAAAGCCTTTAACAAACATTTTCATCTGCAATTTTGTAGATAAACACTGCTTTGAACTTCTAAACCATTTTGCTGTCACCAAGGCGACTCTTCAAACCCCAGTTGACCATCAAATCGAAAGTGCCATAAAGGACTCTTAAATCCATCCTGGAGTCCTCTGTTTTTTCTCCATTGTGATTGGATTCGTAATCGAAAGCTGCTCTATTTGTTTGTTGGGGTTGAATCCGATGGGAAAGCAGTACTCAGATTAATATTTGATGGAGCAAAGCACCACCAACCTTTCCAGCTTCCCTCAGGTAGAAGACTCCTCACTGACCTTTCAATACACACCTGTCACCATGCTGCTGTTAGCCCAGCTGCTCCTCTGAATCTTAAAGATGAACTGAGATCAATATGGAGCACTAACTGTAACCACCTGAGGACAGAAATTTTGACTTGCCATCAATACCAAGCAAGGTTCCATCAGCCAAAATCCATCGACGTCGTGATTTCACGTGTTGCGTAAGCGAGAGCATACCTTTTTCTTGTAAAAACTTTTTGGCTAAGAATGACTAATTCTGCATATAACTTAATGTATTCCAGGCAATGGCTAATTTATGATGTCACCATGAACATTTTTGTTAATTTTACCTAAAAAAAAAAAAAAAATGAATAAGAGAAGTTTATTGCACTATATTTTTTTATATCCTAACTCTAACCAACCAATTATTTGAGGATCCATTTTCAGAAGTGGTTTATTTACAAACGTCAAAGCACTCAGAGTTTGGTTCTTTAGTTGGCCTCTGCTGGTATATGGCACACTTGTATCACTGTGCTTGGGGGGGAAAAGGCAATTTTTTCCATTATGGGCATTCAAATTTAACCTGTATGCTGTCTGGTAAACTGCACGTGTGCTGGCAAAATATTTTTGAATGAATTGCACAGCATATTTTAGTATAATATAGACCATTTCAACAGCTATTCGGCGGATTAAGGAAGTGACGTCTTTGTTCCTTGGACGTTTCGGGCGCTTGATGCATAGTGGGATTGGAATAATTTATTTGATCCTGCTGTTTAAAATGTCAACATTAAAATTAGATCCTTTCTGTTCGGTGGTTGAGAGCTCCCTCTGGCACGGAGCTAACATTCAGAAACGTGTTTAACATTAGATTTCCGAGAAACGCGCCTAGCTTGCGGCCGTGAAGGGAGAAGGCTGGATAACAACTAGCAACTATAGGATATACAGCACACTTTTCGATTCAGGCAAGTAAATGTTGTTTTTATTTTCTTTTATTTTTTTGTATTTCTTTACGTTAACTCTTCAAGTATGATGCAGCATAATTTAAGCTAGCATTTTGTCATTGTTGCACCTAGCATTTTGATTCGTGTGTAGTGAAGTTTTAATTTCCGTGTTATGTGGGCTACGAGATCACATTAGTTGTCTAGCTATTTTGTAAGTTGACAAATGCAGTGGGTAACACGTTATAGAAATGTATACTGTAAACATTTTTCATCATAAGCTTGGGTAATGTTAATTCCAATATATACTGATGTATTAAACAATAATATTATTTTAAAATATTGTGCATTAAATTAAATAATTGTTTTTCTACTTTTGTCCTTAGGAAAGCCATCACTTACATTACGTAAGACACCTAAGACAGTGCTACAGGGAGATAGGAAGGACAGCTGATCGTCCTGCAGTGCCAAACCACATAAGACCATATGCACTTGAGAACCTGAGGATGAAATGCAATGTAGTACTTCAAGCAGTTTGTTGTTGTGGTTGTTGTTGTTTCAGTTGTTGAAGCGTTTTATGTTCATACAAATATTAATACAATACACATATTAATACATTTGCTGGAAATAAAAACAGAAAGTGCGAGGATGTTTTTTGTTTATATACAGTACTGGTCAAAAGTTTGGACACATTACTTTTTTAAATTGTTTCTGAAAGAAGTCTCTTATGTTCATCAAGTCTGCATTTACACTGACCAAAATTATAAACGCAGCACTTTTGTTTTTCCCCCCATTTTTCATGAGCAGAACTCAAAGATCTAAGACTCAAAAAGTCTTAGATCTTTGAGTTCAGCTCATGAAAAATGAGGGCAAAAACAAAAGTGTTGCGTTTATAATTTTGGTCAGTGTATTTAAGCAAAAATAAAGACAAAACTCCAGTCTTCTTTACTCCAGTCTTCAGTGTCACATGATTTTTTTTCCCTGTATTTTTAATCAATTAAATGCAGTCTATATATATATATATATATATATATATGTATATTCTGTTTATTTGTGACCACATGATAACTCAGATAGAGCATTCAAACCCTTTCCTGCACTCTTCCACTGCAACAAACTTGACCAACTAAACACACATTTTGAAACGAATGAAATAAGTAATAATGGCATGTAGCGCTTAGTTTACTAGCATACGTTTAGCGTTGTATGCAGAAAAGCTGCATTGAAATGATATGTTTTGTGAAAAGCGCTGTACTAATAAATATTTGCATAGTTATACAGATTGACCCAGCAATGCAAGTGAATTGACCACTAATAACCTCTCCGGATATCTTAGCGACAAAACATGATAAACACGTAAGTGACACTGTTTGTCTTGCTTCAGACTGGTGTCATCCACAAATGTTTGCAAAATTTCCGCTAAGAAGTTAGCATCCAGACTGCAATATGCTTTTACTGCCATCTCCCATGTACAAGGACGCAGCATCAATCAGATAATGAGCTGCTTTTTTACCTTAACTGTTGCGTTTTTGCTAGACTTTAAAAGTACACGCTTGTTTTGACAGATCAGAGATTTAAAAATGGCGCTACCAGAAATGTTCCAGGACCCGACATGCACAGTAGCATTCCAACACACTTGTTATCGTTTACATCCTTGAAATGGTCTATAGATAGTATATGTTTTAGCAGTGAGAAAATTGGAATTCTAGCTGTGTGTCATTTCTAATGATGTGCCCTCGTTTTTCTATAAAAAACAAAAGTAACTGTTACATTCCAAAAGTAACAGACATTACAGTAATTTACACATCACAAAGTGTCAGTAACAGTCAGTTTTATAATAGTTAGGCCTCTTTGTCTGAAATGAGACAACCTCAACAAGTGCAATCTCTGGAGGGCACAACCTTGAAATGAGACAGCTTGTGTCTGAGATGAATGTGAACGCTAACAGACAGAGATTGTTGTACTGTTGGGAGATAAGAGGGTCTGTATTACATCCTATTGGAGAACGCGTAACGGTCAGCTAGGATCATGTGTGTCTTAATAACCAATCATGTCACAGCCTTGACAGCATTGCATTTCAGTCAGAGTTGTACGACACTCACACTCAGTGATCACGGTTCTCTCATGATGCTGAAATAAGCAACATAACATGCAGTTTACCTAAGGCTATGACAAAGTTTTTAATTGCCGCAGTCTGTAATAACTTGAATGAAGTATTTTTAAGTAGTTTGAATGATTCAATGACTCATCATAAATACTTGTTCCTGAATGAATACTGAATGAATCAGCATTTTTGAACAAATCTCTTGAATGAATGAGTCAATGACAAATACATTTTTTAACAGTCACTTGTTGCCACCTAGTAACGAAACAATGTAATCAACGTTGTAATCAACAAACCTTATTTGAAGCAAGAATTTGAAGCAAAAATTACTTTCAAAATATGATTTGCTCCATTTTGATCACAGTGTTTATAGCCAAACTACACTTGCATCCCAGTATTTCTGTGATAATATAAATGTTTTTAAGACAGAAATAATACTGTGTGGTTGAAAAGCCTGTGAAGCTGTTTCATACCTCAACAGATCTGCTCTCTTTGTGTCAGAATGAGCACGAATGCAGATTTGAATGTACCAATGTTACTTTGTCTTTGTTAAAGGTTTAATTGACTCAGAGGAATCATTGTTGTTTAGAAATAAGATCACACAGGTTTTTGAATCGAGATCACAATCTTTGGATGATTAATTGTGCATTTCTCTTTTTTCATGTGATTGAAATTTGGCTTGGTAGCACTACTTACATGATTTTCTACTTCAATTCTGCTTGAATTGTTTATAAGTGCTTTTGGCTAATACTCCCTGCTAAATGATTAAATATAGATGTCCTACTCCCATTCTCCATTTACTTATAGTAAATAAAAAAAAATATATTTTTTTTTTACCAAAGAAAATGTATTATAATAATGCATTTTAAAGTAAGTGGTTTTTGTGACTTCGGGGAAAGAATTGAACATGAGTTCACAACTTAATCTGGCATTGATCAGGCATACGATAGGGTCAGGCATATCAGGCCTCAAACCTCAAATCAATTCTTGGCATTGCTGTGCTACTTTGGTGCACTGCAAGGACAACATAATAATTGGCTTTGCCCTTTTTCACTGCCTGTCTGACACCTGCATTTTCTCTCTCGGTGGGGAAAGTTTAAATTAGGGTGCGAGTTTGCTAGCCTTGATTCAGGGCTGTATGTCATGTCACTAAAAAATGATCAGCGTTACAATACATGCTGTTTCTTGTTGTCCTTTTCTCTATACTCATTTGCTTTTTCTGTTTTTTTTTTTTTTTTTTTTGTTGTTGTTTTCTGCTTCTATATCTCCTTGCTGCATAGAGAAAGACCCTTCTGTAAAGTGACAAAAAAAAAAAGAAGGACCCGGGATGCTGCATTATTGAGGAACTGATTTCTTCCTCTGACAGCTTAGATGTGCAGCACCTTTCACTGTGGAAAAAAAAACCCAACCTTTTTTTAACATTTCATTTTGTGTTTGAAATGAATAAAGTCCCCTGGTGAACCTTCAATAATAACTTGGTTTCAATAACAAAACATCACATGTCTTTTTTTTGAGTAGAGCTCAGGCTTGTGTAGGCAGTAACTAAAGTGTCTAGACCAAAAAACTCTTGCAATTTCAACCTAATGTGTATCCTTTTAATTTTTTAAGTTCTTATTTTGTCATGTGTTCACTGATAATGCATTACAAAGACGAAATTGCATTAGTTGCTGATAAAGATGTCATGAATTGACAATGTTCACTTGATAGATTTCAATAAACATTTCAGACACAGGGTTGTTATAAGCTTGCAATTATTAACTCAAATTTGATAGGTCAGATCTGTAGGGCTGTAATTAGTACACTGAATATTTAGGTTTTCAGCATTAGGTTGTAGCATAAAAATGGATATCTGTAGAATGTTGGCTTTATTCTTGATATTTTTCTTTTCTATGTCTATTAATTTTGGCAGCTAATAGTAATAGGTGTTGTTTTATTGGATAAATTCAGATTGTTTATTATTTTATTTTATTTAAGAGACAAAATTATCCACCACTGGGATTCAGTGGAGGATTTGTCAGTCTGATTCAAAAGGCAACACCTGTGAGATCACTGGCTCAAAAAATAAATTAAATAAAGATTCAGAAAAGCTATATTTATGTTTTTACCCAGTACTATTGAGTTATATTGTGAGCTTTTCCCTAAATGGGGTTTATAGTCTATGTAAAGTGTTCTGTTATATTCTGCATTGTGTCTGCTTCAGTCTGCATTTTTCTTCAGACATACTTATGATTCTTTAAACTTTAGTGGTGTTTGACCGAAGGCTAATGTTGCGAGGACTCTCTGTCTACCCCTGTGCACCTGTGTTTGCTTGCATTTCATTAGAGGAGGCAAACAGCTTTCTTGCAAACAGCACTCACGGATATTTAGGCATGTTTAGCACACAGTTCAAACAACCACTGTATTTGCTCTAAACCACTGTTAGCACCAAAGCGTCTAGCGAGGTCTGCGTTGAGCGTTTTTGACATGATTTGCACTGCACTTTTGTCTTAAAATATTCACTTAGCGTCTGGTAAGGCTGATGAAGTGAAAAGCACGTACTGTACAATAATGAGGAGGTTATAGAGAGCTCCACGCAGTCTTTAATCGCTTCTGCTGCAGCTCATGTAGCTAATGAGAATCCCTCTTTATTCTCTCTGATGCCTAATTGCCTGGAATGGACAGTAAATCATAGATTGTTCCCCTCAAAGCACCTTTTGAATCCTTTGCTCTGAGAGAACAGATGTTCACCACCCGTAGAAAATACTCTGATGGTTTATAAGTTGAAACTCAACTGTGCGGACAGAATGCTGCATTTTATTAGAAATATTTGCCTCTCTTGACACAATGTTTAAATTTGTGCACTGGTGGCTTCCAGACGTTTCACAGAATTAAGTTTAGTGTTAATTTAGTATATTTAGTCGTATATATCATGTTGACTGTCTAAACATTGACATGCAGTTTACTGCTCCAGGCATTTATACTGTGTAAACATTTTAATAGCATAAAATATGAACAAACTGTGATGCAGATGGATCAGCATACGTAAAAAACAGATTGTAGTATGTAAACGGGGCAAAATAGTGGTTGGAGTGGATAGTAAGAAACCCAGGAGCTGAAGTGGAGCGATTATAGAATCATATGAGTGCAAAATATTGTGCTTTGCTAGTGGAAATGTGAAGTTAATAGGGATAGTTTACCCAAAAATGAAAATTCAGTGATTAATTACTCACCCTTATGTTCCAAACTCATAAGACCTTTGTTCATCTTCAGAACACAAATTAAGTTCTGACCCTGCATAGACAGCAATGCAGCTGACATGTTCAAAGACTATTTTATTAATGTCCTTACTACCTTTCTGGCCCTTGAACATGTTGGATTGCTGTCTATGCAGGGTCAGAAAGCTCTCGGATTTCATCTAAAATATCTTAATTTGTGTTCCGTAATTTGTGTTGGAACGACATAAGGGTGAGTAATTAATGACAGAATTGTAATATTTTGTAAGCAGTCAGTTTTGGTTACCATTGACTAACCATTGTGTGGACAACAGGAGAGTCAGTAAATGATGACAGAATTTCATATTTTGTCCATTTAAAGTAGTGAGCTTGTTGAAGTTTTTTCATTGCTGGAAATGAATTGTGCAAATTTTGTGTGAATTGCAAGTTAGAGCAAAGGGACGAATACAATTGGACATATATGAAAAAATCTCCTAGCTCTTCCAAGCTTTATAATGGCAGTGAATGGCTGTTAATTTTTTGGAGTCCAATAAAGTGCATCCATCCATCATAAAAAGTGCTCCACACGGCTCTGGAGGGTTAATAAAGGCCTTCTGAAATTAAGTGATGCGTTTGTATAAGAAAAATATCCATATTTAAAACTTTATAAACCGTAATCTCTAGCTACCACTAACTGTCATACACGCGTTCACAAGAGAGTGGCGTTCCAGCGGATGATGTAGGACGTAGGCGTAGCAGAAGCTCCAGTGAGAATTTGCTAGTCTCGCGAGAACAAAGTTTTGTTTACAGCAAAGGAAAACCAGCCTCCTTTTGGCTTATACTGAAATCCTCCAACATTTTTCTTTCCCAATTCTTGTTTTGCACTTCTAATTTGTGACCGGCGTTTGTTTTTGCTCTCTTCTCTGCACTTCTGTGTTCGTCACCATGTTCGCCTACGTCCTACATCATCTGCTGGAATGCCACTTTCTTGTTAACGTGTGTACAACAGTTAGCGGAAGCTAGAGATTACGGTTTATGAAGTTGTAAATATGAATACGTTTTTTACACAAACACATCGATTCTGCTCAGAAGGCCTTTATTAACCCCCCGGTATTGTGTGGAGCACTTTTTATGATGGATGGATGCGCTTTACTGCGCTTCAAAATTTAAACACCCATTCACTGCCAATATAAAGCTAGCAAGAGCTAGGGAGTTTTTTACCAGATTGCATTAGTCTGAAAGAAGATAGTCAAATACACCTAGGATTGCTTGAGAGTGAGTAAATCATGAGGTAGTTTGTGACCCTGGACCACAAAACCAGTCTTAAGTAGCACGGGTATATTTGTAGCAATAGCCTAAATGATCGATTATTCATTAGGATATTAAGTAAAGATCATGTTCCATAAACATATTTTGTAAATTTCTTACCGTAAATATATCAAAACTTAATTTCTGATTAGTAATATGGATTGCTAAGGACTTAATTTGGACAACTTGAAAGGCGATTTTCTCAATATTTTGATTTTTCCAGATTTTAGTATTTCGGACACATATTGTCCTATCCTAACAAATCATACATCAATGGAAGGTTTATTTATTCAGCTATCAGTATCTCAATTTCTAAAAATTGAATCTGATCACTGGTTTTGTGGTCCAGGGTAACATTTTTATTTTGGGGTAAACTATCCCTTTAATGCAATATTCCACCCAGAATGAAAATTCTGTCATCATTTACTCATCATTCCAAACCTGTATGACTTTCGGAGATGATATTTTGAAGAATGTTGGGAACCAAATAGTTTTAGTTCCCATTGACTTCCATTGTATCTTTGTCTTGAAACTGTTTGGTTACATTGATGGATACATTGATGATAACATTGATGACATGAGGGTGAGTAAATGATGAGTTTTGGGTGGACTGCCAAATTGATGTAGCATATTAACATGTTTAATTGACAACCTTACTTTGCATGCTTTAAAATGTTATATAAGCTTTCCATTTAAAGGATTAAAGCTAAGCGGAATGAAATAACAGGTTAAAGAGTGTGAACAGAGTTAAAGAAGAAAAGTTTGCAGTGAGAGAGAAGGCAGACATGAGTCAGAGAGAGGGTTGTGTTTGTTCTAGGGTGCATGATCAAGCCTGTGCTATTTCAGAACTCTTCATCTCCACCTGAGCTCGTAGCTCCTCTTCCACAGCGAGCAGCTTCATTTTTTGTTTCGTTATCGGTCGGGGCAGGCCTCATTCTCATCACACAGAAGGAAGGAATCTGATTCGAGAAGCCCATTTTTTATTTTTTTTCTCTGAGCCTCATTAAAGGGAGGGTGAAGCTACTTCACACTCCCTCTGCTGTTCACCCCTTCCGTCGCCAAAAACCCTCTCATCTGAAAAAATACTAGGATGGAAAGAGAGGGATAAGATACGGCAGCAGTCGTGCCAGGCGGGATGGATCCATCTGCCAAAAGGGGTCCAGCATCAAAGAGACCCATGAGGAGAACACTAACTCCTGCCAACAAAAGATGGAGATGGAAAGGGAAAGGGAAAGAGGGAGAGAGAGGAAGAGGGGATCTCTTTGAAAGGTAACCATACAATAACATTATTAAGACTGCAGGACCAGGGAGACCGCTGGCTACGTTCAACCTTTGAGTGTAAGCACACACTCGCTACTCTCCGCCACGGGGGGTCGTGTCAGGATGTGGATGCGGGTTCTTTCATCTCGACTTGTCAGTCATACTGCAGCTGTCCTTCAGAGTTCATCACCCCCGTCTGTGAAACACTGAAAGGGGCGTGGCATTCAATTACTGTATGCTAATTTGGCCTCGTCTTCAATCATGGCCACAGCATTCATTAAGCGAATTAGCCAGTCTGGAAAAATTATCATAAAAACTTTGCACTCATGTTTAATGATGTCCATAGTCAAAAAAATGTTAATGGCAACAAAATCAATGAGGGTAGCCAAGCAAGGCATCTAATTAAAAAGAGGTCAATGATGAATTTGGAAAAAAAACGGTATGATTATAAGACATTGTGGCAGGTGTGGTGATTTCAATTTAATTGTAGTCCCAACATACCTATATATATATATATATATATATATATATATATATATATAAATATATTTTATAATTTTTTTTTCAGAACAATTTTTTTAACATATTAGAAGTCAGTCTCATTAATAGAGTAAATGAATAAGAGACAAACATGTTTTTTTTTTGCATTGTTTTAAAAGCAGATCTCATAATGTTTTTTAATAGACAGCAATTTTATTTATGCGTACCTATCTATCGTTCATGTTAATGTATTCATTTATCAGTTTTGTTTACTTATAATGTTTTTTTTTTAAATTTACAACTAATAACTGTGAATGTGACTTTTCTTTTTAATGATTTACTTATTTATTTATCCATTTTATGTATCCATTGTTTTTTTAACTTTATAATATATTTAATTAAGCACATTTACTTTGTGAATGGGACTGAGACTTCTATCATCAAGATAAATAACATTTGTAATGTTCATAAGAAAAAAATGGGAATCATGTTTTCTTTTTTCCTTTTTTTCTTTCATAGTTGTTGTATATTTATCTGTATGAAATATGTGTATAATATTTTTAATATTTTGTACTGTCTTAAGGTCTCGTTTTTACGACAGTTTTTAGTGCCATGTTAAAAAATGTAAAAAAAAAAAAATTAAATTACGAGATTAAAGTTGTAATATTTTAAGAATAAAGTCTAAATATTTTGAAAATAAAGTTGAAATTGAAATTACAAGAATAAAGTCTAAATATTTTGAGAATAAAGTAAAAATGATGAGAATAATGTCAAAATATTTGAAGATTAAAGTCAAAAGAATACAGTTGAAATTAGGAGAATAAAGTTGATATTATGAGAATAAAGTCTAAATATTTTGACTTTATTCTCAAAATATTTCAACTTTATTCTCAAAATAATTTGACTTTCAACCCGGGCCATTTGCATGCACAATAGGCTATAGAATATACTCTTAAAATATTATAGCTTTAATCTCGTAATTGCTTCGAATTAATTCTCATAAATTTGACTTTATTCTCAACATATTTCATATTATTCTCATAATTTTGAATTTATTCTCGTATTCTTTATTCTTTAGATTTTTTCTCAAATTTTTTTTAATGTCCTAGTTAAGGACAACTCATTTTCTGTTCATTTTTACTCAACCAATGTGGTATTCCTGCTAATTTCTACACACTAATGTGTTATAGTTACACAATTTGTGTCATTTATGTACACATAATGACACAAAACGTGTTAAAATAGTCAACACAAAAAAATGTCCTTTTTTAGAGTGCACTAAACCGGCATAGTAAATTTTAAATATAAATGTATTAATTTGTCTTAAGTCCCAGGTACACAACAGTACAACCCTTTTACTGTACATCTCGTTTTCATTCCCAAAGAAATTAAATATGGCATCTACCCTGCCCGAGGTGCACCTTTAATGCTGTGTTTTGTTTATCTGAGCTCTGTTCAGTGTGTTTTAGGCTCAGTTTAAGATCGATGCCCAGTTTCTTTCTGATTTTTGATATGTGAACTTCACAGGGGTTCAGGAAATCATAATGAAACTCTTGTTTTTCCCCTGGAAGCATGAAATCCTGATTCATCAAAACTAAATGAGCTGATCCCAGACGTCTTGTGGATCTAAGGCAGAACTGACGGAGGAGCAAAGCTGAGGTGTGAACGATGCAGACAGAGCGAGAGAGAGGGAGGAATAATGCCAATCAGATCGTAGAAAACCTGTAGCCTACTGCCGCCTCCTTCTTGCAGCTGTCAATTTCACTTACCACCAAGAAAGAGACAGAGAAAGGTGTAGGTGTGCACGTACGCCAGGGTGCTGTTTGTACTGTCCGATAATTGGCCAGTAACCCTCGGGACCGTAATGATCAAAGAGATACTTTGGCGGCGGTCACAAAGTTAAGGTTGCTTTCTGTTATGAGGAGTCAAAGCCCTTTCCTCTGATTCATTCAAACCAACTGCAGACCGCTGATGGACAATAATTGAATGCTCTTTGTTCAGGTTTGCCATTCACAACCCACATGTCACAATTAAAGCATCTCAAGATCACTTCACATTCATTTGGTCGGAGCTCTTCAGCTTTGAAACGTTCACTCTTGAATTGCTAAATAATGAAACCTTAAAATAGATGATAATTTAATGCCATTTTGAATCATTTTTACTTTTTTCCATCACAGGCTGCTTTTAGTGTGTTGTTGAAGGAGTCTGCAGTTATCCAATAATTCGACGTTCAAAATTGCGAGCTTAAAAAAGCGCACGGTCTGGTTTTTATGTTAAGGTAATTGTCAAAAGCAATTGTTTTAATGGCTTCTACAACCTTTCTTCTAATGGCTGACTACATTTTCTGGTTGAAGTCACATAACAGCACAACAAAAGAGAGTCTTTGCCTGCACCGTGAATCGCTATTGTTAAAATATCCCATTAAGCATCTAAAGGTGACTTTTCTTTTCACAGAAATGACACGCAGAAGCGCGCGGAGAGGCCGGAGAGAGAGCGTAAGGGGTATTGATTGACTGCATTCGCCTCCATCTCGCTTCTGTTGTCCACTTCCTTTTTGTTCGGTCGCAGTGATCATCCTTTCCCTCTCTCTCTCCTTCTCTGCGGGCATGTTTTGCTCATTTAACTTCATTACAGTGGCTGACAGCCAGAAAGTCAACAAAACAGTGCACAGCCTGGGATGATCACCTGCAGACCCCGTCCCTCCCCCCACGGGCCCATCTCGACCCCTCCTGGGTTATTGAGGCCCGTTTCCCTGCAGTCCATTGCTCAATTGCATTGATAACAGTCTGACAGGCCACAGCAGAAGCCAGGAAACATTGTCCCTCCTTCTCGCCGGCAAACCCGTTCAGCAAGGTCACCGATCCCCTACTGACAGCCCAACTGCCAGCTACAAACTGCCTCCAAATGAAAGAATTTCTCTGAAGTGTCGAGCACGCCTGTCTGCCAGCCTCTTTCTGAAAGGAGGAGAGGAAGCAGGCCACCGCAGAGAGAAAGTCCAGGCATTCTTCCAGCAGAATTCAGAATCAACAAAGCAACATTTCTCCCCCCCATAAAGAACCTCCGCGAGTCAACATTTGCACAACGCTGAACGTCCGATCCATACGTACCCGCGGGACCGGGGTGAATGTCAACGTTATGGTTATGAGTTATTTATAAGATCACATAATACCTTATTCATTAAACATGAAGTCGTCAATCCCGAATGAGGAATTGAGAAACTGCAGTTCCATATTATAGCCCTGACATAAACCCATACGCTGAGTGATTTACACCTCAGCAGGTTTACAAATAGATGGACTAGGGCATGCTGGGATTGAGGACTGCATTTTTCGAATGTATTTTTGGCCATTTTTTGTTTAGATGTATTAAAAATGCATGAAAAACTTGAGGAATGGCTTTAAGACTTGTTTCGTCGCTGAGAAGTTGCAGTTTTTAAATTTAGAGATGCTGTCACTGCAGGTCTTAGTTTTAGACAGACTCATATCTATCTGTTCTGATATCAAATATTTATTCTATATTTGCTCTAAGGGGTCACAAGGGAAGCAAAATGTCATGTTTCAGAATGTTGTTTTGTAACGTTTAATTTAGCTAAACCTATGCGCAGCACTTAACTGTATGTATCTGGTTGTTAGTATAAAAGCATTTGGTCTTTATTCAAACTAACTAGCACTTGCTTTAAACTGACTGTTTCCTTGGAGCAATCTGAGTTAAAACATGAAATATGTGGGTAGTACATGAGATACTTTTGGCTTGTTGTGTAATAGTGCTACTAAATCTGATTTAATCTAGTGAATCATTCATCAAAATGGCTCATCTCCCTCATTTGTAGCAAGTGGGATTCATTCTAGTAAAGTGATTCGTCCTAAAGCACTCTCTCACAGGATTTAAAATTTTGATTAATTGTAGTGACTCAGTTCATTCAAAGTGACTCTCTCACTCATATTCAGCATTAAAAAGGCTGATTCATTTTAGTGATTTGGGTTCAGGCTAAATTACTCTTTCTCTTTTATATGTAGCATTGAAATATCAGAGATGAACCGATTCACTAGAACAAATCAGAGTTTTCAGTGCTACAAATTAGAAAGAGTCATTTAGCTTGAACCCGAATGACTAGAACAAATCAGTCTTTCAAATATGAGAGAGAGAGAGAGTGTGTAATTTTGAAAGAACTGATTTACTAGAATAAGAAAGGGTCATTTAGCATGAACCCAAATCACTAGAACAAATCAGTCTTTCTGATGTTAAATCTGAGCGAAAGCGGCATTTTGAATGAACTGATTCACTAGAATAAATAAGAATTTTCAATATGAGAGAGAAAGAGTCATTTAGCATGAACTCGATTCAATAGAATGAATCAGTCTTTCTAATGCCAAATATGAGAGAAAGTCATTTAAGATGTACTGATTCACCAAAATAAATAAGTTTTCAATGCTGCATATGAGAAAGAAAGAGTCATTTAGCATGAACCCAAATCACTAGAACAAATCAGTCTTTCTGATGTTAAATTTGAGAAAGAGCGTCCTTTTGAATGAACTGATTCACTAGAATAAATAAGAATTTTCAATGCTACATATGAGAAAGAGTCATTTAGCATGAACCCGAATCACTAGAACGAATCAGTCTTTCTAATGCCAAATATGAGAGAGAGTCATTTAAGATTAATTGATTCACTAAAATATATCATTTTCAATGCTAAATATGAAAGTCATTTAGCATAAACCTGAATCATTAGAACGAATCAGTCTTTCTAATGCCGAATATAAGAGAAAGTCATTTAAGATGTGCCGATTCACCAGAATAAATCAGTTTTCAATGCTACATATGAGAGAGAAAGAGTCATTTAGCATGAACCAGAATCAGTAGAATGAATCAGTCTTTCTAATGCCAAATATGAGAGAAAGTCATTTAAGATGTACCGATTCACCAAAAAAAAATCAGAGTTTTCAATGCTACATATGAGAGAGAAAGTGTCATTTAGCATGAATCCGATACACTAGAATGACTCAGTCTTTCTAATGCCAAACATGAGAGAGAGAGTCATCTAAGGTGAACTGATTGACTAGAATAAATTCATTATAGTGAATCTGTTTATCTTAAATTACTCCCTCTTTCTCTCAGTATCGCTCTCACTCTCACTCTTTCTCATATATAGCATTGAAAAATTTTAATCATTCTAGTGAACCAGTTCATCCTAAATGACTCTCTTGCTCTCGCTCTCACTCACTTTCTCATATGTTGCATTGAAAAGTCTGATTCATTCTAATGAATTGGTTCATCCTAAATGGCTCTTTCTCTGCCATACGTAGCATTGGAAAGTCTTAGTCTTATATTCATTCTAATGAATCGATTCACTCTGTCATACAGTATTGAAAAGTCAGATTCATTCTAATGAATCAGTTTGTTCTAAATTATTCTCTCACTGTTTGAATTTTCCTTTGGACAGTTTTCTGAATTTGTATTTCATTACTATTTTGGTTATTTAAATTAGAGTGTATAATAATTTTAGTAGCGTATGATGTTGTCACCCTTGAGAGTGCATTCTTCCCAACTGGAGTTCATTCACCATTTATATCTCAAAACCTTGATGTCAATTATTAAAAAGTTATGGACACGTTATGCATTAGCTACTATTATTATTCATGATAAGGATTGTTTGCATTTGAATCGTTTATTAATCCAGTGCCCTTATGTGCCGGACTCAGACTTTCCTGTAATGGAGGGGGTGTTTGGTCAATCATGACAGGACAGTGACACACTGCTGCATGTGGACTCTCTCTCTCTTTCATTAATCACTCTTTATCAGCATGAAGAGAGAACAGATCAGGCCTCTTCACAGAATGCAGGGGCTGCCTGGCAACATGGTGATACTCCGTCATAAATAACAACCCACTGTGTCTCTGTTTCATAAGCCATTTCAGCCTTGTGGCTCTATTTTTGTTTGCCTCCCAGGATGACTGGCTGTCGGATAAACACTGTAAATTTGGGAGAATGTGAGATGCAGGGGCTATTCTGAGCTGCAGGCTTCTTCGTGTTGATGTTACAACATTCAGGCTTTAAACCAGAGTCTCTATAGGGGGTTGATGGCAGAATTTTATAAGGATGCATTTATAATAGTGAATGTGCCATATGGGAGTAGGTCAAGTCAGTTTGAGCAGCAGTGGTATTTGCATAATGTTTATATATATATTTAATTATATTTGCATGCATGTACACATTGGGTTGAATATGAGGTAATATTCATATATCGATACATTTTAGTCAACTTTTTTTTTCTCATAGCAAAGATTTAATGTAATTATAAACTATAATAGAAACTAGTAGATTGACATGAGGAAATTAAATTTGAGATTCAGCTCTCAAATTTGTGGGTTGGGTTGCTTTGCACACATTAAACCAATTAAACCAATTAAATAAATGGGTCAGAGACTTTCAGAATTCAAAATGATATGTTTCCTCTAGAAATGTGATACGTGTCACTGATAACTCAGTGACCTGATTTTCTGTCTTTTTTCCAGACGATGTCAGGACTTTTTTTTATTTGAGATTATCTCTAAAATATGATGTTTGGAATATATGACAAATATGTCTTCTAAAATGTTACAAACTAAAATTCCAGTTACAGTGTTTAAACAGAGAATGTTGAATCTTTTCCATGAAAAAGTTAAAAATGCTTTTTTATTTGTGTTTGTCCATACTCTTTGAAGGTGACATCGGATTTTCCACAAGTTGGTATGATTCTTTAGGGTCTTCATGAAAGGTCTGTCTGTAACATACTGGTTAAAATTCCTCTGGTTGTGTAAAACAACACCTGTTTTGCCTCGTCGAAAACTGCTGTTCACAGCAACCCATTTCAGTGCATGTCTCTTTAAATGCTAATGAGCTCTGCTGTTCTGTGGAAGAATAACTATGCTAATATGGGACCACCTGTCAGCAGCAGTGGGTGGGGCCTGAGCAATATGATGTGACAAAATTAAAACAGCTTGAAAATTGAGACTGTTTAGGTGTTTTGGGGATAAAAAATAAGTGTATAGATTGTTAATCATTGTAGGATGGTTGTGGCAAACACCATGTTAAAGTGAATTTTGCATCCAAATGTTATATTATTAACATTAGTATAGCACATAATTGAATTCAAGTGAAGTAAACAGACTCTGCTTTTCACCACAGTATTTTTTTTGTTTGTTTGTTTGTTTGTTTTTGATATGAATATGTGTGTATTTCCTTTGTACAGGACAGTAAGACAAGAGACAGGAAAGTTTGGGAGAGGAGAGTGTTTGACCGCTGCGCACGAGGCTCCGGATCAGACGGGTTCACTGCTGCATTAAGGTCAGATTAATCAAGTCTGTAAATTCACATCTAAAATAGAACAAAATGAGACCGCACTCCTGTTAAACATGCATTGGCACAGAGCTTTCCATTTTTCCTCATTCATTAAAAGAAGGTCAAAGTAAAATATGCCATTTTGAGAAGTGAACCTGGGATGTTTTAGGAATTAAATACATATCTTTTAGCAAGTCTGCATTATACATGCAATATATAACCAAAATATAGTCGGAGTGAAGAGATTAATGCAAAATGTTAATCTGCTTTTAACTGGACTCACTACTTCTGAAGTTATACAGGATTAATGTGAGCACTCACCATCTTTTAAATGCCATTATGAAGAGCCTGTCTGAACAAATATAGTCTGAAGTTCAAGAACTATTACGTCAGGATATCAATTTTACATATTTTCATTTGCTCCACAATTAGCCCAGGGCTAAGAAAAAAATGTTTTTGGTAAGCCACTTTGATATCATCCCAGACCAACAAAATGCAGTTAAAACTAGGACGTGAGATTAAAAAAAAACTAGGGTGTGTATCACATTTACCCTGCTGTCTATGATGATTCATCTTGGCCAGAATTTAAGGTCCACTGAAGTTCTTTAAAACACGCAATAGAGGGACATATCAAGCAGTCCCGCCCCATTTTTTAAATAGCCAATAGCGTTTCGTTTATATCACAGCTTTGACCAGACCGTTAAGCTCAGTAAAGCCGCATTTGACAGCGTATGACAGCCGCCATGTGATCCATATTGCTGTTAAATAAAGAATTCAGTGTAGGATTTAAATGGGTCCAATACGTTTTGTGGTCACTGTCGTGTCTCTGGACTGAAGCAGACTGTGTGCGGTGTGGCGGTTCGCGTGAAACAGCGTGAAACCAGACTCTTTTGCCCTAATGGAAAGCATATTTACATTATCCGAATCATTCCCTATCCCCTATATAGTGGAGTACATGCCATTCGCTGTACAGGAAATACTGTGATCATGTGACCGATTTCTGCCACAGTTTCTGCATATATTTATAGCGCAAGGGGCAGGACCAGAGGTTGCGTTAATCAAAAACTGTCTGTCATTGACAGAATTTTTTTTTATCAATGATGGAAAAATCTGAAGGTCATCTGTCACTTTGACAGATTACACTGAGGCTGATCTATTGTAACTTCTAACTCTAATTCCCACTCCTGTCCAGTTGGTGGCGAGTGCGCTCCAGGGTAGCAGCAGAGCACTGGATCCAAAATAAAAACGAAACTGTCAGGAATCATTTGCTATGCGTTTGATTATGCACAGGTGAGTAGCCAGAAGCTACAACGATCTATCACGCCACATTAAAGAGCGCCAAAACGGTATGTAGTGCTTGAATTTCCTAATAAAATGGACAGAATTTGATATCTGAGACTTTGTTCCATATCAAAAGAAGCTTAGCCTATTGCAAATTATTTAATGGGAGACGCACTATGTACTGTTTATTCATCAACTGAAAACAGCATAGACCAAAAGATCGATTGGGATTTAAGAATCTATATTGGTTCATAAACATGAGAATATATTAAAATCGCAAAATAAATGTATTGTTTTAATTGAAATATGAAACTTAAAATGCCAGGTAATAATAAATTATGACAGAATTTTTAGGACCCTGTCTGTCAAAATGAAGGACAATAAAGTCTAACGCAACCTTTCAGCAGGACGCTTCAGATTTTAGAGAGAATTTGATTGGACAGAAAGTTTGATGAGAAGCTGAAGTGTGGGGTGATGTCATCAAAACCATTGATTCATACTGGTGGAAGTTAGAGACTGTTTTGGAAGTTTTGAATGCTTATATCTTCTAAATGCAAATTTTGTCATTGTTTTGGAGCACACTAGCTTATAGATAACCTCAAGGCTAACATATTCATACAAAAAAACAAAACATTTTACTTTTCATGGGACTTTACAATATTATCATACAGTATATATGTGACCCTGTGAATCCTGAAGCTGAATAAATAAGCTTTCCATTGATGTAGGATTTGTTAGAATAAGACAATATTTGGCTTAATACAACTGTTTGAAAGTCTGGAATCTGAGGATGCAAAAAAATAAAAAATATTGAGAAAATCACCTTTAAAGTTGTCCAAATGAAGTTCATGCACATTACTAATCAAAAACTAAGTTTTGATATATATTTATGGTAGGAAATGTACAAAATATCTTCATGGAACACGATCTTTACTTAATATCCTAATGATTTTTGGCATGAAAGAAAAATCAATAATTTTGACCCATACAATGTATTGTTACATATTGCTACAAATATACCTGTGCTACTTATGACTGGCTGGTTTTGTGGTCCAGGGTCACAGATTGTCTAGATAAGACAATCCCATAAAACACTGCAAGATGTTTCGTGAAAACCATCCATTCGAAAGTGTGGGCGAGGCAAAGGGAAACTGTGTACTATTGTCTTCCTCAAAGACTGACACGGAAAAGAAGAACTAAAAGTTGTTATTTTTGTTTTCTTTATGGACAAAAAGTATTCTTGCAGCCTCATAACATTACATTTGAACCACTGATGTAACATGGACTATTTTAT
This sequence comes from Labeo catla, assembly GCA_012976165.1. NCBI lineage: Eukaryota > Metazoa > Chordata > Actinopteri > Cypriniformes > Cyprinidae > Labeo > Labeo catla. The sequence continues at coordinate 605,431 of VONZ01000297.1, read as the reverse complement.
CGATGTCCTTACTTCCCTTCTGAGGTTTGAACGTGTCAATTACGTTGGTGTTTATGCGGGGTCAGAAAGCTCTCAGATTTAATCAAAAATGTCTTTATTTGTGTTCCGAAGATGAACAAAGGTCTTACAGGTTTGGAACGACATGAGGATGAGTAATTAATAATAGAGTTTTCGTTTTTGAGTGAACTAATATCTTCTTTTGTAAGCTTAGCCAGCTCATGCCATGTAAAACTGACTTTCCAAAGCTGAACTCTTGAAGAGTGCCTTGTACATTAAAACCATGAGATTATACATCTTTCCATATTAAGATATACCAACCTTCCATCTAACATTAGGATTTTGTGTTTGAACACTGGATTGATTTGTGGCTGTGGCTGCGAGTAAACAGCTTAGGAAAGAGGAGTGCTTCGCATCTGATTGACTGTTCCCATGACGGCAGGTGCATTCCAATAAATGTCATCTAATATCCAATGGAGATGTGTTTCCTCAACAGAGCTCGATCCACCTCCGCCCAGACAGACTAACCCCGGTGCAGCTCTGTCTCCTGCCTAAACATTTATGACATTTACAGTGCATTATCCCGTTCGGAAGCACTGAAGGGCAGAGAGAGGGAGATGCACGGAGTCACGTTTTTTTACAGGGTTGGAGTCTGGCGCCACTGTGCTGCTGGTGGAGGACAGTCAGGTGTAATAGGGATGGAGAAAAACAGCCCAGACACTAGAGCCTATAGCAGTCCATCACAAGTCATGGCTAATAATACTCCACCATACAGTATGTTTTATATATGCATAAAAATATAAACTACTGGATTGTCTAGCTTGCATTGTCTAGATTTTCAAAGTGATATATTAGTGGGAAAAGGCATGTTGCTTAATAGAAAGTATTTATTTACTTGTTAATATGTATTTTCCCAATTAAGCTTTCAGATATGTAGCTTTAATAGATTAGAATTTTCTCATTTTGGAAATTGAAAATGTTTGTCTTACAAAATATTACACTTATTATTTTCCTCACACAGCACAGAATAAATGGGTTCTACATACGAGAATATTTTGTTGTCTATATATTTTAGGAAGGGGATCCTTTGAGAGGTCATCATCATATTTGGTGGTCTTTACCCTATACCCTTTACCCTATCTAGTTTATGAATATTGATTTTCTCCATATTTTCAGCTGGTTGTAATAAAAGAAACAAGAGACAAATCCTTGGTGATTATATATGACTATATTTTTCAGTAAACTAAGTTTTTGATTTTTGATTGCATTTGTTTTGTGGTTTTACTTTCTTTGCAATAGTTGGATGGGACGGCCCACTTAGGGAAATACGGTATAGTCTTAACAAAGATAAAAAAAGCTCATAAAAATGACACTTTTTTTGGCTTTTTGCATTCTGCCCAGAAAGCAACAACATATTTTTCAGTTAACGGCACCTTTTGAAGCACAAATACTAAGAAATGTGAATTACTTGAAACAACTTAAAAACCCATGTTAGACCAACAGAATTCCCCTAAATGTTGTCCCAATTAGTGAAACACATTTGTCTGAACAAAGAGTGTTAAATTGAACAATATTGCTGAAATGTTAAGGGTTTATGAGTTCCCAGCATGCATTGCATCATGAATATAGGATTATTGTTTTGCTGATTTTTGTCCAAACTTTTGTTATTGTTTTGTCCTTATTGCTTGTTATTTGATGTTGCGGTGTTGAGAGCTCATATTTTTACATTTGTTTATTGTTCCCATTCTTAATTTGTGTGTCAAGTGTTGAGACCTTCAAAAATAATATCCCGGATATCTTTGCTTTGTGCAGTAATTGCACCTTCAGAAATAAACAGCGTCATATATTGAGTGTCATAAAAGCCATAGACTTATTGGACAAAAATGAAAGCTCAGTTTATTGGGTTACTAATTGAAAATTTGCTTAATGAGAAATCTAGTTTCCTTGATGTGTTTATTGGCTGAATGAGGCTTTTTTTATTATTTGGTAAACAAACTAATTGAAATTCAAACTAAGCAGTGTGTTACTTAGGATCAATAGTTGAGAGAACCTAAAAATATGAATGCATCAAGTTCAAGAATTCATTTTTTACTGTGTATATTAGTGGAGTCTGGAGCTGGTCTGACGATAACACAACTTCTGAGAAATAATAATAGAAATGATAATTAAGGCCGGAATTTATTGATCTGGTAGATGCTGGCATGAATCAAGGTGGCAGATAACATTTCTGTGTCTGTACATCATTACTGTTTGTGTTGTAAATCATTAGCACAGTTCTTTCCAGCTGATTTCTGTTTTGGGTTGATGCACAGGGGGATAATTGTCTCTCGTTCAATATAAAGAGTTAGGGAGCAGCGCTCGCTCTTTTCAAATTATTTTGATACTTCAGTGCTCAATACGCTAAGATCGAGAGTAGCAATTATCGCACACGTACCTTATTGCATCTGCATTATTCAAGAGTTCGGAATGGAATCGTGCAACTTCCAGGTCTGGTTAAACAATGTGAATTTGTCTGTCACGACACAAACAAACATGATGGAGTGCTTTCTCAAAGTCAAGGGAGAGGACACGGTAACGGAGGAGGGTGGTGATAGATGGCCGTTCCGTCAGCGAGACGTAAGCTCTTGGATTAATACGAGGAAAATGGCACTCTTTCTCACAAGAACGCTAAATAAATAAATAAAAACAAAGACTCGTGAGCACTCGCAGCACTGACAAATAGACAAGCGTTTGTATTAAACTCATGACACTTTAGTACTCCTGTCCAAATTGCTGCCAAATGCATTGTTTTGCATTAAGGTTAATGTTTTTGAACAAACATGTTTACCAGTTATATTTCATCGATACAATAAAGCCGAGAGAGAGGCAATTTGGCATTGGAGACAGAGAGGCTGTCAGGACTCATATTAAATGATCACTCCATTACTCTCTTCTTAGAGATTAATGCAGGCCAAGATGAAGAACTCGGGGTGAGTTTTTGGCCGTCTAGCAGATTCTGTCCCCGAGGTCTATCTGTGGTCGTTGCAAATCAATTAAAAACACTCACCTCCTGAATGTGCACGGCTACTCTACTGAATATTGATTCTCCTTTTAAAGTCAGTGGTGTAACTGTCTGTAGTGAGTTAGGAGACATTTGTGAATTTGGAATTGGACGTCTGACATTTGGGAATTGGAAAGACACTGTGTATCAAGCTGCAATGTACAGATAACCGCCTCAAGAGGCAAGGCGTTGTGTTGTGTTGTGTTCTGAACTATAACTATTACCTTCACTAGCAAAGCACTGAAGGCAGAGGGCCTCATTCACTAATGATATTGCATAATTTATATATTTACATATAAACAATCCCAATATTACGAAATATAAAATTAAAAAAGTGTATAAATCGCTTGTTTTTTTAAAGAAACACTGTCCAACAGCAACACCAGCAGGTAAAGTTAACAGCGGGAGTCTGTCTCTCTCTCACCTCACCTGAGAACACATTCTCACTTACAACTCGTCACATACTGACACTTGGTCAGGACCCCTTGTCGTCACTTTTTGACCTGCAGGGTCCTCCATTGCTTTAAATAAGAAACCTTTAGTGTCAATATGCTGACTCAAAAGGCATTGGGAATTTTAGAATTATGATTAAATTACATATTGGGTAATAATTTTGCCGGTATTGCATATATGTTGGGGTGTGTTTTCTTAAACAGTCAAAACAATTTTATCTACATTAAACACTATTTACACATGTACCCATTAGCACATAACCCAACCCCTGCCCCTAAACCTAACCATTTGTCAATATAAAACACAGGATATAACAGGCAGACACAACTGAAGTCACAATTTATTTAAAATGTATTAATATTCCAAATCTTCAGAGGCAAAATTATTTTTTCTGCGAGGAATAGACACCATCATCATCTCTATTCACCATAAAGCTCATCCTATGTGCAGTCTGTGTACAAATTAAAAAATTGCTGCCAGAGGAAGCATTATGTCAGCTTTGGTTGTGAAATGCAATTGCTCCAAAATATCTGTGAAAGTATCCACCTTATTTTTCAATGCGGAAGTAAGCTGTTTTTTGGTAATGTGTTAGACGTCCGCTTCATAATCCACCATAGGAAATAACGAGAAGAACATCGAAGTGCAGTAAACGGTAAAACAGTTTGCACTACAAACCAGTGTGTTCATAATTAAGATAATACCTTAAAATAAAATAGTAAGACACGCCAGTTTGCAATATCAAGCAGCAAAACAAGCTTTTTGTGCAGCTAAAAATAGCTGGAAGTGGATGAGACTGGAAGTCAGACACAAAAAATTTACTAATGGCTGCACCCACTCTTATAGGAAAAATAAGGTGGATACATTTATATAAAATGATTTATATTTTGCAAATGCATGCAAACCATTAAATGCAACATATGCAAACAAGTAAATGCAATGGACGACCCTGCATGTCCAAAAGAGATGCTAAAGGAGTACCCTGAGTGTCAGAAAGTGACGCCAAGGGGTCCTGACCGAGCGTCAACATGTGACGAGTTAGGAGTGAGAACGTGTTGCCCCTGAGCCCATTAAGTTTTAACAGACCCCCTAAAGCATGCGGTGAGTTTGGTGGGGGGTAATTGAGAATGAATGGGGGAAAATCACATGAGAGGAGGCAATGCCTCCATCGCAAAATGATTGGATATGACTGACTATGATCAGTTGTGATTGGTTCAAATGATAAATCCCACCTGTTCTGTGTTCGCAAATCAGTCTGAATGAACAATATAATGCACTTGGATATAACCATTTTGTTGCATCAGAATAAGATTTGAAATAGCATGAAAGCATGATCTGTGGGAGTTTTTAGTGAGTAACCAGCTTGGTGAAATTTAAAGTAAATCTGCATGTCTGTGATTGGATATGACTGATTATGATTATTTGTGATTGGTTCAAATGATAAATCCTGCCTTTGCAAATCAGTCTGAATAAACAATATAAAGGCATTAATGGGAAAACTCATTTTAAAAAGTAAGTAAACAACTCACACACTTAGATAAAACTATATTGTTGCATCAGAAAAGGACTTGAAATAGCCTGAAAACATGATCTGTGGGTTTTTAGTGAGTAACCAGCTTGGTGAAATTTAAAGTAAATCCACGTCTGTGACCAGTATTTACCAAACTTTGATGACTGATGGTTTCAAAAATTAAAAAAATAGCTAAAAGTCAAGTATTAAAAAGAATAGCTGAAAATTACTTCATAAGTACAAATAAAATGTATTGTTTGAATTGTAACTGTCTTGAGTTATTATTTTGGAATAAATGTAAAATGCTTAAAAACACAAACTGGATGAGGTTCATAATAAATAGGATATTGATTACAGTGTTAACGTAAAAATATGAAAAATATATTTTTATGGTAGTATAAGTAATGTTTATTTAACCAAGAAATGTGACTGGGACATAAATTTACATTTGATTTATAAAAATAGACTTTTCTTCCTATACTTTATTATTAATTGTTTCTAAAGCTGTGTGATTTTTGCATATATATGATTGAATGTGGTTCTAAATTGGATTATACTTTTGGAATTTAATATGAACTTCATGCGCCATGGATTCTTTGTTTGTTTATGTGCAGATATAGTGAGCAAGACAAAGATTAGTTCTAAATATAATATAATAAATAATATATAATGTTTTCCAAACGCCTTTCCAAAAGATCCCATCTAATCTTGTTGTGGCCTCAAAAATAATGAAATCTGATTGGCTGTGTAAATTAGAGTCATTAACCATCTGGATTACTCATCATAACATGGACCTGCCATTAAAATCTTAAAGCGCTTGTGAATAATGAGGCTTCTAAGAAAAACACTGAATATTGTCAGGAAATGAGCCATGTTATGGGCTAAATGGTTACTGGAAAGGTATTTGGGTCCATCTATTAAGTTAAGTATCTTTTATTAGTTTGCCTTGGTAAATCATTGATGTGATTTAGCAGAACGAAACAAATCTTATTTGAAACATCCTCTTTCATCCCTTCAAAGCAACAGCTAATCCCCTCTTGTCCCCTAAAAGGGAAGAAAGACTCTCTCTCTCATATCAAAACAGGGAGGTTCCATCTACCTTAAGTGCTGGGTGATTTTACAGTCACTTTAAGATCAAGGTTACATACATGCTGAACTCTGCATTGTGACTCCTCCAGGTCCACTCACAGAATTTTCCCACACTCATGAGTTAACCGAGCCATTCATTTACATCAGCAAGGCAAATTAGGCAATCCATTATGGTGCTCTGTTTAAACAAATTACTCACTGCACATCAGCCTTGGTGTGTTTACAGCACTGTGCGGGGGGAACGGAGGGCTGCGGGGCGGAAGGTCATGTGTGCATTAATGAGATAAGGTTGTATTTAAAGTGCGAGAGAAAGAGTGTGTGTGTGTGTTTTCCGAGCAGGATGGATGGACGTCTATCGAAGTGCTGAGACAGCAGTGTCCGTCCTCTGCTCATCCTTTTCCAGTTTCTCTCATCCTTCTTCATCCTCCTCCTCCACACAATCTATCGCCATGTTTGCTCATTGATCTGTGAGCCTGACATAGATGCAGGGCGAAAGAAAGCTTTCCCCTCTCCAATAGAGAGGAGTCATTGCCTTTTAAAACACTCACTGTCTCACTTGCATGAATGAATGTTGCTTTGCTGCAATAAATAGACTATTTAGAAGGCAGGGAGAACAAATTTAATTACGGAACACTTAAATGACCTTCCTGTTAAAATCACAACTTAATTCCACTGAACTTGCTGTTTAAGCTTCACTTTTGAAATTTAAACTCTAAATTAAATTTTCCACAATCTGTCAGGTAAACAAACACCCCCTAATATGTTTAGTGGACATTTACTAGTCAGCTGTCACTCAAAAGTGTGTGATGGTTTATCTGAAAAATGTGCAGTGATGAAGTGCTTTGAAACACGCAGCGTTATTCTATGTGTGGACATGGGGTACCATCCCCTTTTTTAAATAGCCAATAGCGTTTTATTTACATCACAGCTTGGGCTGGAGCTGTTGAGCTTGGTTAAGCTGCATTTGACAGTGTATGACAGTCACAATCTCATCCATATTGCTATAAAACACAGTATCCTGTGTATACACAATACGTTTTGTGGTCTGCGCCAATTCACGCATATTATCTGCTCCATGCTATTGTGTCTCTGGTCCAGAGCAGACTGTGTGCGCACTGTGGTGGTTCTTGTGACAGCGCAAAACCAAACTTCTTTCTCTCCAGTGTAAAGCATATTTACACTCTCTGAATCGTTCCCTATCCCCTATAGAGCACTACGTGCCATTCGCCGTGCTGAAAATACTAACTCTGTGAACAAGTGACCAATTTCGGCGTAGCTTCAGCATCTATTTATAGTGTGAGAGGTGGGATGCTTCAGATGCTAGAGAGCATTTGATTGGACAGAAAGTATGATTAGAAGCTGAAGGCAGGGTGATCTCAGCAAAACCATCGATCTATATTAGCGAAAGTTAGAGACTGTTTGTTTTGAATGCTTGTAATCTTGTAATGCAAATTTTGTCATTGTTTTGGAGTACACCAGCTTATAGAGAACCTTAAGGCTAACATATTTATACTAAAAGTCCTAAAACAATTTTGATTTCATGGGAACTTTCAGACAGATCGACAGACAGAAACGTTAAATGGTTGACTGACAGACAGATATCATATTTATCCACCTTTTTCTGTGTTCCAATCTCCATAGAAATGTATGTTAAAATTGGGTAAAAAAGATTTAATTAATCCAGCTGATGTGTAGTGAGTAAATCCAGCTTGGACAAATGTGACTTGCATAAACGATGACAAAACAAAACGTGCATGGTTTGCAGGGCTTATGTTAAAATACTGTGTGTGAAATAATAAAATAATGTGTTAAAATATTGTGTGCTCTTATCATTTTGTGAACAAAATCCCACAAACGTTGCCCTGATCATGAGCTGTATTATTTTTTTTTTTAACTTATGTGGTCCTCACGATAAGGGAAAATGAGGCAGAGGTACAATGAAAGTATCTAAAGTAATTTCAGGATGTTTCCTATCATTTTAAATGATCAAAATGTATCTAGGAGAAAGAGTTCTAAAAATATGGCTTCTTATAAAAAATTCTTCCTGTGGCTCAATTTGCCCCGGGTCAGGGGGTAAGATGCACCATCCGACTGAATCTAATTCAAAACCATTTGGGATTTTTTTAAGGATGGTTTACCCCTTTAAAAAACAATTTTAATCATATAATTTTACAAACAGTCATATTTCTTTTCTTAAAGCTAACTTAAAATAAAATCAATCAAATGAAGATTCATTTTCAATCTTTTTTTTTTTTTGCATTTCTGAAACAATTTGTTGAACACCAAAGTTTTTTCCCAAAAACAGATGAAATAGAGAGTTTGCTGAGTAAAATTAAATAAAAACTGAGCTAGAATGAAGGAATAAATGTCACTGAAACTAATAAACATTTTAGTCAATAGATTCTTGGCATGGTAGCTTTTCTGTTCTGTTGAACAGGCCATTAGAGACTATAGGTGGAAAGATATATATGATTATGTGGTAAAAAGCATCTTCTGGTTATCAGAGAAGGATTTGGTGCAATTTGTACACTGTCCCTATCAAATAAACACTTTTATCATATATATATATATATATATATATACATATATATATATGATAAACGAAACCAGTTGCATAATATCACATTAAAATACCAGTTTATACTTTAGAGTTTTAACTTCACTTCTGTGCCTTATGGTGGGGTAAGTTAAAGTGCTTGCTCAACTTACCCCACAGCATTTGACTCACTTCGCCCCATAGCTTGCATTTTGGAAAAAACTAGCTAGCTTACCAGTTCAGGCTAATATTTAACTAAATGATTTGCCTGGTTTTATATAAATCACCTATATGCATTAGAAATATTTTTATACATTTTTGATATGGATAAATTTGCTTTGATCTAACAGCCGTTACATCTATTATGCTAAAATTTTACTCTGACAAGCCGAAAACAGTTTTTTAGGTAAATGGGTGTCTTCCATTCCTCCCATGTTTCTTTCCTTTTTACAGTCTGCATGGCAGAAATGATGTGTGATTCCAAAATACATGATCACATGACAATAAAAGTGTACAGTTGCCAAGATACAGGGGTGGGTCAACTTACCCACTGGTCCAACTTACCCCACTCTCCCCTACCTGTATTTGTGCGCCCATCTGTTTTCAGCGCAGCTAACCGTGGAACGCTTCATGTCATCTTCTCACTTATTACACTATGACAGGTGAGTTACTGCAAAGAGACACTGAAAAGTGATGAATCTGTGTCACCATGAGCTTTTTAAAATCGTTTTCATAAGTTCAATGTTATATCACCGGCTCGGAAAATATGTTACTCTGACTAGAAACACCAGAGACCGGAAATCTAAAGCATCGTTTCAGTCAGGCAAGACTTCTACATACAGGAAAAAAATGGATAGATAGACTGACTGACAATTAGACAAACAAATAAATAAACAGACATCTCTTTGGTAGACATATTTGGTTGAAGCCTCTTAAGAAAAGCTGGTTTGTCTGCTTAAATTAAATGGTGTCTCTGTGTAATGATAGACCCTGTGACGGGACCATTTGGACAGGTCAGTCATGCTGATTAGATGAGCCTCTTGATGCGAGTGATGTGTGGACCATGGTAAAAATGTTTTGATGGAAATTGTTAAAGCAAGCATTAAAGGATGTTATTTTGAACTTAATGTTTATGGCACATCGTCAATTACCACAGATCTAACTTGCTGTGTGTAAACGAGTGAAAAATGTGTTTACAGCAAATGCAAACATAATGGAAGCAGCCAATTCCACTGAAAAATGGTTTGAAAATACACATCCATCACACCTTTTGAAAGTATTTACATCAACTACATGTTAGGGTGACGCTTTTTACTGTCTGTACAAAGATACGCAGTCTTTCAGTTTATGAAGGTAGCTAGTTAAAAAGCAAACTGACTGTATCCATAAAACACTGTTTAGCTGTAGCAGACTCCACACAGCAATTAAATGTTTTAATAAGTTGTAGAAAATAAGTCTCATTTGAAATTATGATGTTTAGATAACTTTACATTTCAACTAACATTGTTTCTCCTGAAGATTTTACCTAAGCACTTTATCAAAAATACAAGCCCAACATTTCTGCTTTTAAACCCTCCCACCCGCTGTTAGGCACTCGTTTTAGGTTGTAAACGCATTACCAGCTCATTTTTGAGCTCATTATTGTCTGTGGTAATCGACAATACACCACAGATGCTGCCTGTAGACACCAAGTTACAAATAACGCGGAATATTCCTTTAATGTCGATTGTAGTTCAAAATCATGATTTAAATGGCATTTTAAAGTGTTTTACAATAATTATATCACACAGTGCAATGAAAAGGCAAGCGTTTGGCAGTGCATTAAAGAACTGGTGGTGGCCTCTAACATCAGGCTATTCACTCCAGCCTTGAACAATCCGATGTAGATGCCAAGTGAATGGATAAACAAACAGCCTTTGGAAATAATGTTTAGTTTATTGCCCTTGAATTCATTGAGCACTTGGATGATGTACCCCACTGCCTCTATTTAATGACCACTGTGTTTGAAAGCCCCTGATACTGTAAATCTTAAGCTTAAATATGCCTGCAGCATGCAGAAGTCTGGCAGGGTGAGTGTCAGGAACAGACAGAGACACATAGTCCACACTTGCTGTCACCTCGTTCCCCACCTTGTCGTTCCTGCCAAGGCCTGAGTGACTCAGGAGATGAAACACCTGTGGGAAGCTTTGTCCTCATATTAAAGTGCAGCGACAAATTGAAAGACTGTTATTTAGCAGACACTGCTGACTTAGGAAAATCGGACCACTCGGAGCAGGCGCTGAAAAAAGAGCTTCAGGAAGGCAGAGCCTCTGTGAGCCTCTTTAATACATTATACAACATTAATGAGAAATAGATGGAAAACAGGAAAAAAGATTAAGGCAGGAAAGGCTTATGGTTTCATTTAATACCTAAACAGAAAAAATCAGATGTTTGTTCCCCGCTGATTTTCACTGAATAAGCAGAATCATTAAACTGCCTCTCTAGATTCCTTCATTTTGAATGGCGGCAGTGAAGGAATGATGTGGGTTTGAATATGAATCTCTTTGATTATGGTGTAAAGAATTTCTTTTAATTAAGGGTAGTATAATCAGTGAAAACAGGCCTATTCGCATTGAACAGTTAATTATTGATTTCTGGTGAGAAGTGACAATGTAATTATCGCATGCTGGCAAAACTGATCTAAGATATCAATCAGGCATGTTTAATCAAGGAGGTTGGTGTTCTCTGTGACCTCTGATGAGTTTAATTAGGTGCATTTTCACTATTCTGTTTATGAGTTAATGAAAAAATTTCATTCAGATTTTGCTGGACAAAAGGGTTTCATTCCTTCTCTGTTTGAGGGAAATAAATTAGCTGCTACTTCAGAGTAACGTCAATTATTCTTCAACGCAGAAGTAAGCCTATGGGCGAGACTTCCGGTTCATTAGCTGCTATAGGGAAATAACGAGAAGCATAACAACGTGCAGTAAGCAGTAAAACTGTTTGCACTACAAACCAGCATGCTCATAATTAGGATGATACATTAACATAACATGGTAAGGCTAAAGACAGTTTGCAATATCAAGCAGCAAAACGAGCTGCTTTGTACAGCTGAAAATAGCTGGACGTGGATGAGATCAGAAGCCAGACCCATACAATTTACAAACACTTTACAGGAAAAATAAGATGGATAGGAACTACCAGTGACGTAGTTGTATGCTGATTGGCCAAATGCATACGAAACACCGGCTACTCAGCATTTAAAAAATAAATAATCTAAAAATATTATGGCATTTAGCTAATGTTACCTGTTGTCCGCAGTGTTATATTCTTTCCTCAGCCTCGATGACATGTAACACTGTAAGCTGTCATAAGTGATTAAGTTAGATTTTCATGCTCTTTCAATCATGTACAGGTGCATCTCAAAAAATTAGAATATCGTGAAAAGTTCTTTTTTTGTTTGTAACTCATTTCAAAAACTTAAACTTTCATATATTCTAGATTCACTACATGTAAAGTAAAATGACTGTTTCTCATCTTTCTCTTGAAAATATCCCATAGATTCCATATGGGGTTCAGGTCAGGCATGTTGGTTGGCCAGTCAAGCACAGTAATATCATGGTCAGCAAACCACTTGGAAGTGGTTTTGGCACTGTCGGCAGGTGCTAAAATCCTGCTGGAAAAGGAAATCAGCATCTCCATAAAGCCTGTCAGCAGATGGAAGCATAAAGTGCTCCAAAATCTCCTGGTAGACAGCTACACTGACTGCATAAAACACAGTGGACCAACACTAGCAGACGTCAGGGCTCCCCAAATCATCACTGACTGCGGAAACTTCACACTGGACTTCAAACAGCTTGGATTCTGTGCCTCTCCAGTCTTCCTCCAGACTCTGGGATCATGATTTCAACATGAAATGCAAAATTTACTTTTATCTGAAAAGAGAACTTTGGACCACTGAGCAACAGTCCAATTAATTTTCTCCTTAGCCCAGGTAAGATGCTTCTGAGATTGTTTCTGTTTCAGAAGTGGCTTGGTAGTCCTTTTCCTGAAGACGTAGAGTGTGTGGACTATTGATGTGCTGACAGTTGCTTGTGCACCTTTTCCTACCCAATTTCTTCCTTCCCGTCAACTTTGCATTTAATATGTTTTGATACAGCACTCTGTAAACGGCCACCTCTTTCAGTAATGAACTTCTGTGACTTACCCTCTGTGTTAAGGGTGTCAGTGATTGTCTCCTGGACAAATGCCAAGTCAGCAGTCTTCCCCATTGTGAATATTCTAATATTTTGAGATACTGGATTTTTGACTTTCATGAGCTGTAAGCTCTAATCATCTAAATGAAAACAAAAAACTTTAGAAATGTTTTACTTTACATGTAATATATCTAGAATATATGAAAGTGTCTGTGTTTGAAATAAGTTACAAACAAAAAATGAACTTTTTCACAGTATTCTAATTTTTTTTTTAGATGCACCTATAAACTGTGCATTTACATTATATCTCTGTTATCACGAAACCCACGGCACACAACAAAAACAGCTCTGATCAGCAGTGGCAGCGACACACAGCTGAAAAAGCGAATTGCAACTTCCGGCGTCACAAGCGACAGTGACCGTGTCAAGCAAAGTGATTCACGCAACAAAAGTTAAAAAGTGTTTAACTTTATGCAAATTAACAGCGAGCTTTGTGAGTGACAACCAATAGGAGTGAAGAATCTGTCAGTGGTGATCACACACCATGGTCTTGAATGCAGGCAAGACAGAAGAGAGTTCCAGAGTGATTTAACTGTTTTATATGATTTGACTATAACCACATACATGGATATAAAAATGATGCATGGAAAAGAAACTGTTGGCAGACTTAGTGAGTTTGATTCATACATAGATGGTTTGTGTTGTTAATTCTATGATGCAGTGAGCAGTTTAGCACTGGTTAATTATTTAATGCACTGAGCACTGCTGTAGTCTATATAACAATACTCTCCAACAGCACAATGCTACTTTTATTTCTTTTAAAGGAGAAGTTCACTTCCAGAACAAAAATTTAAAGATAAATGACTCACCACCTTGTCATCCAAGATGTTCATGTCTTTTTTTTTTAAGTTGTAAAGAAATTATGTTTCTTGAGGAAAACATTTCAGGAATGTTCTCCATATAGTGGACTTCAATGCTGTCCGCGAGTTTGAACTTCCAAAGTACAGTTTAAATGCAGCTTCAAAGGGCTCTAAATGACCCCAGGGTCTTATCTAGCAAAACGATTGGTTATTTTCTAAAAAGAATTACAATTTATATACTTTTTAACCTCAAATGCTTATCTTGTCTAGCTCTGAGATATGCATGTGTACTCTGTGTAATCCGGGTCAATACAATTATGGTACGTCGAAAAACTCCCATCTCATTTTCTCCTCCAACTTTAAAATCGACCTACATTGCTGCAGAAGTACCGACCCAGTGTTTACAAAGTGAACATGCAAAGAAGGTCAAATGCCCCTTTACAAAAACAGGTAAAATAGCGATGTAGGACGAGATGGGAGTTTTCCGACCTACCCTAACTGTTTTGACTTCCAAAACTGCATTTTGGAAGTTCAAACTCACGGGCATCTTTCTATAACATCATATTTTAGTCTCCTCTGCATAAAATATATGAGAAGCATAGCTATACATATTTTTATAGTGGTATTTTTGTCCTTATTGAGCTTGAAAATTAAAATAAACTGTCATAACACGAACTCATCAAAATTCTCCTTTTGTAATTCATGAAATAGTTTGAAACGACATGAGGGTGAATAAATAATGACATAATTTTCATTTGTGGGTGAAATATCCCTTTAATAGACTCGTTAATGGATATTCTGAAAATATCAGGGATTTACTATTCATGATCTCTCTCAGTGGCTTCATCCAGGTGAGACACGGGTGCTCATAGAGAAAGATGTCACTGCAATTTTTTTTTTTTTTTTCAAATTGGCAGTGTGCTGACTGCATCCCTCAGTGCACGAGAGAAATTGAATATGGATATTCGGCTCTCAGTCTCATTTATCCCTCTGGCTTATAGATGGATGTGTATTCAGTGGAAATGAACTTTTGGTGAGTAAATGGAATGGAAAGAGCCTGAAGAGGATCCACAGGATGAGCGGGTGATATGTGCCTGCGTTTGGAGGTATGAGAATTGACTGGGATTTGGTCTCTGGATGTATCACAGACATTAGGATTATCTGATCTGAATAAATGCAGTAGGAATTCCAAAATGATTCCAGGAGTAACATACTGTTTATCCTGTGAGGAAGTGCCAGTGAGCATTCGCTATATCAGACTCTAATATTACAATCTGAATATGATGGTTCCCACCAGACTTGATATCAGAGTCATAGAAATCTGGCTGTAAATGCATTGTGTTCATGTAAAGGTTTCTGTATCACAAATCAGACTTTAAATGCCAGGAAAAATTTTACAGCATGGCACATTTGCAAAAGGACACGTTCTGTCCGGCTGTCTGTTCTCTTTCTGTTTGGCTCATCAGTGACCAGGCTGTGAGGTCAGATGGCCGTTGGACGCTGGTCAGCCTTGTCCCTCAGGGTTCGTGGCTCTGCGGACCAGAGATGATTAAATGTCTAATGAGTCCAGTGTGAAAATCCAGCACCATCTGGAGGGTACGATCATCCTCTGTTCATCCTACAGATCTGGAGGACCTTCCTGAGTAATAGGCCTGTGAAATTTGCATGCACAGTTTTTGTTTGTGCGACATGATGGTTATATATTAAAAAACAAACTGTATTTTTTGGTTAGACGTTAAATAAGACATACTCAGCAGGAGTTTACAAAGTTTCCAAAGGACAGAAAAAATAATAAAGAGAGTAGTGAGGGTGCACAAGTTAAACTGTAAAGTTTTAATCCATTTCTCTGATTGTTTTGGACAGTTGTATAAAACAAGCATAAGAAATGTTTACCGGGTGTGTTTCGGAATTCGGATCAATGTACCGTTCTTAGGAAACGTAACCAGGACCTGTGAGGTTCATTTAGACTCTGTATAGGTCAAATGCTGGACTGAACAACAGAGAAATCACAAAGCTGTGGGGAGGAGAAAAAGGAATTAAATTCTTGTTGAGAGCATTTGATAGCCGTAATAAAACGCTCAGGGGAAAACTCTCCGAAAAATTGGATACCGTATTGCCACGTAGAAAAATTAATGGATGATAAAAGAAATTAATTATGGATGGGGGTAGAAATGAAGGACTTGACCAAAATGAACATTTACAGGTTTTCAAGATTATCTGAAATGAAACTATGAACTATTTGTGGGTCATTTGTGCATAATTGAATTATAAATGAAAGGTTGGTTTTATGCATACGGTTTGTTTTATCCATACTTGTATTATGTTTTCTGTCAGTGATGTCAGTGAAAATTGGAAAATAGATAATTTGGCATTAAATGTATTCATCTTAAGAACACTGCATTCATTACAGTGCAGGCTTTTTAGCCTTTTTGGCTAAATGTAAATGATTCATAAAACAGCAAAAATGTAAAAATATCAAAACGTTGTAGCCAGAGTGTTTTAACTGATCAATTATATTTATTTATTAAATTGTGACAACATTTAGTTTGAGGTATAATATTCTACTGTAATTTAAAGGGCCAGTTCACCCAAAAATGAAAGTTCTGTCCTCATTAACTCATGTCATTCCCAACCCATATGAATTTCCTCCTTTATTCTGTGGGAAACAAAAGAAAGATATTTTGAAGAATGTTGGTAACTGTAAGACATTCTGCTGACTATAAGCAACCTTGGAAGTACATGTCAACTTATTTTAACAAACCTTACACTAATAGGCCACTAACCTAATAGAAATCTGTTAGTTAACATGTTGTTGCATATTAATATTAGTTATAGAGTTTGTTAGAAAATAGACGCAAAGTTACTTATTGTTAGTAGAATGTCTAAAGTAGAATATCAAAATAACCATCAAAATATCAACACATTTCAGGAATTCTCTCCATATAGTGGACTTCTATGGTGTCTGCGAGTTTGAACTTCCAAAATGTAGTTTAAATGCAGCTTCAAAGGACTCTAAACAATCCCAGCCAAGGAAGGGGGTCTTATTTAGTGAAACGATCTGATATTTTCTAAAAAAAAAAAAAAAATCTCAAATAACCTCAAATACTCATCTTGTCTATCTCTGCGATGTGCATTCGTACTCTGTGCACCTCCGTTTCAAAACAGTTAGGGTATGTCAAAAAACTCCCCTCTCATTTTCTCCTCCAACTTCAAAATCGCCCTACATTTCTCTTTTACCTTTTTTTTTGTAAAGGGCGTTTTACTTTTTTTTGCATGCTCACTTTGTACACACTGGGTCGGTACTTCTGCAGCGATGTAGGATGATTTTGAAGTTGGAGGAGAAAATGAGATGGGAGTTTTTCATCCTACCCAAACTGTCTTGAACTGGAGGTGCAGAGAGTACGCATGCACATCGCAGAGCTAGACGAGACAAGCATTTGAGGTTAAAAAGTATATTAATTGTAATTCGCTAGGAAAGACCCACCTTCCTCGGCTGGGATTGTTTAGGGTCTTTTAAAGCTGCATTTAAACTGCATTTTGGAAGTTCACATTCAGGGGCACCATAGAAGTCCACTATATGGAGAACATTTCTGAAATGTTTTCCTCAAAAAAAACATTTATTTATGACTAAAGAAAGAAAGACATGAACATCTTGGATGACAAGGGAATGAGTAAATTATCTGTAAATTTTTGTTCTGGAAGTGAACTTCTCCTTTAAGAGGGTTTGAACAAGGTGTTTGTAACATATGAAACTGCGGAAAAAAAACTTTTTTTTCCCCCTCACAAAACCTTATAGTTGCACTGATTGGCAATACAATGAACAAACTGTTTCTTTGTCACACATTTTTATGTGGGCTGCACTTGCAAATACAACCTGAGCACTTTGCTGTAGACGGAGCCTATTTTCAGCACATTCGAGCATAATAATAGCACTAATGGGTTTTGTTTTAGAGTACAAGTGTGTGTTGTGTACTAGCTTCTTTTTGTAGGCGGTTGTTTGCTCGTTTTCTCACTATCTTATTCAGACGTTCTGCTGAAGCCTTTAAGTTATGAAGACACAGCAGCTAAAAGCACACTGTACTCATCATATTTTAGACCAGAGTGTCAGCAGACAAACCCGTTTTGTCACCCCACAGAGATGATTACTCCCTCAACTGCTGATGTCATTCTGTTGCGTCTTTACCTCGCATTTTCTTCTCCCTCATTTGTTCTCTCGCTTTCTTTGTCTCCAGGAGACTGTCTTCCCTGCCAGTTGTTCTCTTCTGTATGCAGGCTGTCAGCTGGTGGTGCCCTTGACTTGTGACCTTGACGGAAATGATGGACTTTAACACAGGAAAGTATTTTTGTTTAATCAGCAGGCATGTGTGCTAGTGAAGGGTCTTAAAGGAGCAAAGGCCGCCCCCCAGGTGAACAGAACTGTATTACTGCCCTGTGGGCTGCCGCACGACTCTCCAGTTTTCTGTTTATTTCATCTCAGCTGGCTCACACATTAACGCAATAATGTTCTTTCAGATCTTGTGCATAAAAAATTCATATTTAATAGATTAGGACAAAAGCTCACAGGACGAATCAAATAAACAATCACAAATTCACAATGATTTATCAAACAGAAATCAAAAGCAGTCATTAATCCTGTCCAGGCATGACTCTTTCCGTGCCAAATAAATAAATAAATAAATAAATAAATCCCTCACACTGCAGAGTCTTGGGAAAGGGGTGCAGAGCTGCTGAACATGTGGTGGTGTCTAATCACACAGCACTGTTATCCCATTAAAAACCGATGCTGTAATTTCATTTATGAGGCAGAACAGCAGTTGTCCTCCTTAGCAGGAAACAAATGAGATAAATATCTGTTTATCTCTACACTCTGACATGACGTATATTAAGCAACAAATTAAATCCATTAAATCTGTTAATTTGAGTGTGTGCATGGGTGTGAAAGTCACTTTGGCAGCTATTCGATCAGGAAGGGAAAGATGAGTGAAGGTGCCCCCATTAATAACAGTGTGATACTGAACTGTAACATATTTCATGTATAGAATATTATTAGGAGAAAGTAAACAGAAACATTTGCTAATTTACAGGTAAAATGGGTTATATGACCTTCCAACGTGGGTACATTTATTCCAACTGATTTTGGCAGAATATGTTTAAAAAGTACAAAAGTACAATACAATTTTTAATTATTTCCTGAAAAAAGTGTAATTTATGTCATTTGCATTTACAGTATAATAAATTTAATAAAATATCTAAAATATAATAAAATTAAAATATATAAATTCAGCATTCTATGTTATAAATTATATTACATGTTAATAATTAAATTAGTTAAATAACAGAATTTAGTGTAAACAGTTCCACTCAATATATATAGAATCTGGCATAGTTGCCAGAAATTCACTGTAAAAATACTGTTACAATGTTTCTGGCATTACGGAATGGAATTACATAATTGACCTTTTCATTAAACATGGCCAGTACATACTAAAACATAACACACATAATACTAAAATAATACAATAAACATTATCCAAACAATAGAAAAAGTGTCACGTTGTGTAGGAAATATCATTTTACTTATTTTTTTTGTTTGTTTATTTGGGTAATTCCTAGTTTTTAATTGCAAAAAGCATACATTTTGCACAGTTTTTCTGTAAAATTCCATATTATGCAATGTTAAACCATTTACAGGGTACCACAAATTGTCAGAACACCAGATGTAACAAGCTTGCTCATTAGCTCAGCCGGCATGAAATTGGACTTAGGGCGCGGAATCCTTGGATATGAATACCGTGACTCACGATGGAAGAGCTGATAGATGAGAGATGAAAAAACAAGCTAAAACGGCATGCTTGCAACTGAGTTTTTACGTCACATTTCACATTTAATAATACTATTGGTAGGCTTAGGTGTAGTGCAGATGGTATGTTATTTTAAAACATCATGGCGCATTAGAGTTATAGCGGCACTCAACAGACATTTTAATTCAGGACTGCGCTGACACACACAAAACCAACCTCACATAAAACTGGCTGATACAGTGGTCATTTCTGTTGGAAACTACAGTGTACTTATTGGTACAAATTTCGATTCTTGTGAAAAAGTTCCCACAGGTATGTTTTTGCCATGAGACCAGGTTGCTTTTTTTTAAAGGGTCATGAAACCCCAGAACACAATTCTTGAGAGTGAACAGATATGTACAGACTGCATTTCAGGACGGATGCCCATTTTCCACAAGTTGGTATGATTATTAAGGGTCTTCATGAAATATCTGCAACACACTTTGGTTAAAATTCCTTAATGGTCGTGTAAAACAACACCCTTTTTATCTGGTCAAAAACAGCTCTGTTCACAGCGACCTGTTTTGGTGCATGGCTCTTTAAATGATAATGAGCTCTGCTTACCCCATCCCTCTCTTCCAAGAGGAAAGGTGATTTGCAAAAAAAAAACAAACAAAAAAAAAAGGTGGATCACAAACAGTGGGTAAAAAGTTTCAACTTTTTAGCAAAACCAGCATTGATTTGCGCAGACATAAACAAATTTAGGTGTGTTCAGTTGCGCATTACCATCAAAAACAAACGGAATCCACTGCATCTTCAGTGGCTCTGATATTGGGAGAAAATAAAAACTCTTATGTTCATTTTACAGTACATCCAATTACAAAACACCTGCATTGCTTATGAGACACTGTTCTCGCTACAGCTGCTCAAGCGAGGAGAAAATGGCGGACAGTGTACAACTGGCTGAGGGCAGAAATATGGTAATACAGAACAGTCTGTCAGTGGCCATGGGCGGGGCCTGAGCAGTATGACATCATATTGCTCAGAAAATCAAAACGGCTTGATAAGTGACCCTTCACAAACAGTTTGACTGACAGGTGATCTGACCAATCATAAAGCCGAATAGGCCATTCTGTCCAACAAACAAATCAGACAGGAGAGTAGATTAACTTCGGTGGACTTAAAATTGAAAAATTGTGTTGACGTCTGATGTTCATTCATGTTTTTTTGTGTGCTTTAAGTAAAGAAGAAAAGATGATGGGTGTCTTTGATCTAATAAGGCAATTCTGCCCTGTCTGTTGGCCTGTTGTCAGTTTCCCTTTTGCTCCGCGATGTATTTTTCACTGTGTAAGAACATGATGTGTAGTGTGAGAGCGGCATTTTTTGTTGGAATTAGCAACAGTAACTAAAAAGGTGGGTTTTTCCAAAGGGTCAGTTGAGACTGTTTAGGTTTTTTGGAGATTAATAAAAAAGAATGGATTTTTATCATTGCAGGGTGGTTGTGTTCACAACCTGCTAAGACACATTTATATGCAAACACCATGTAAAAGTGAAAAGTGAATCTGACGCCCCCTTTAAGAATTACTAACATTTTCAACAGTGAAGTGGCATCTATGGTCAAGAGAAAAATTGTGGTGTGAGAGAGACCTTACCCTGGGGGGCATCTTAGCCCATCTTACCCTATTTGTGTGAAAAAGAGAGAATTATGGGCCATATCGTGGGAGGTAGCCGTCAGCAGTCTACCACAGACAGGTGATCCTTTTGTTTTATCTCAGAGAGAATGAGGGGTGAACGCCTGCTTTAAACTGACAAAACACTGCAGTCAAATATCACATCATGCACACACATCTGCACACACTCCATTTCTCTCTATCGCTACTGTCAGAGCTGGATGTCTCTTCCTATTACATCAATCCTTCATTTCTCTCCTCTCCGGTTCCATCTCTCCCGCCTCTCCTCCTTCGTTTGTCCTCGTGTCAGTCCATACAGAGCGAACAGACGTATTGCCGTCGCACATGCTGCAAGCGGAAGAGCCTCTTCTCACTTCCACAACACTATCTTTTAATTAGCACCCACTTCTTTACAATTCATTTCTCTCAATTTTCCCTATTAGTGTAAGCATATAACAAGCAAATCTTTGCTAGTGCTAATTTTATATTCACTATTAAGGGGCTTATTAGAGCTCATATTAAATTAAGGATTGAAAAGCTACTTGAGAAAGGAAGAGCAGAGGGTGAGATTGCATTAAGTAGTGTTGTTTAATGCATAATGTCCGATGTTTTAGTTCTTATTAGTTAATGCAGATTGTGGGCATCTATACAGTGTGTTGAAAATAATATGCTTAACTATAAAAGGTTTTTAGACATTGCGAGTCTTTGTGCTCTTTAGCATGGAATTTAGCTTTGGCCGTTGGTGTGCTTACCCGTTTTGATGCAAACATAAAAAAACGCTTTGGGATAGGGAATATGGGAATAGCTGGGATGGGTTGGGATTGAATCCAAGAATCTCCATTAAATTTGTGTAGTATGATATTAAGAACACAAAAAAGCACAAAATATCAGTTAGTAAACAAATGTCATACATCCAGGCCACTAGGTGTCAGTATAAATCTCAAACCCTTGATACTGGGACAAATAAGATTTAATGAAACCTATACAGTGCATTATTTGACAAGACAGCTCTTTGTTATTGAAGCTGTTTCGGCTATTGAATAAAACATAAAAAAAGGTTTTTGCAATCTCGCAATTCTGACTTTTTTTTGTGTCAGAAATTTGGGAGATATAACAACACGTTCTCGCTCCCAACTCGTCACATATTGACGCTTGGTCAGGACCCTTTAGCGTCACTTTTTGATGCCCAGGGTACCCCTTTTATGTCATTTTTCAACGCACAGGGTCCTCCATTATTTTCAGTTGTTTGTCTTAATTTAATGGTTTGCATGCATTTGTAAAAAATAGAAATACTTTTATATAAATGTATACTTTCATTGGAGCACCTAAACCCACCCCTACCCTAAACCTACCCATTTCTAAACAATTTAAAAGATACAGCAAAGACAAATCTAGACAAATATAAGTACAGTCACAGGTATTTATTGCAAAAACTGACCATAAACAAGCAGTATAAAGGCATTACAAACAAGTCCTATTGCATTCCAAGTCTTCTGAATCCATACGCTCTCTTTATGCAAAGATTGAAGGTTTTAATCACTGAAACAATCCCACTCCGTTAACGTGCTCACATCTCATTCAAAAAGAACATTAGCATGACGCATTCGGACACGAGACACATAAGAGCCAATAGCATTTCACAACAAGGCTGTCGAAAGGCTGGTGGCATTTTTTGAATTTGTGCACAGACAGACTGCAGCAACACACAGGACGGCAGATGGAGATGGCGATCACATCTATTCTTCTCATAAATCAATCGTTTTGACTTGGAATATTAAAAGGTTAGTTCACCTCAAAAATGAAAATTCTGTCATTATTACTCACTTCGCTCCAAACCCATAAGTCCTTTGTTCATCTTGAGAACACAAATTAAGATATTTTTGATGAAATCCAACACCTTTCTGACCCTGCATAGACAGCAGTGCAACTGACACATTTAAGGTCCAGAAAGATCAAGTAGTAAGGACTTCATTAAAATAGTCCATGTGACATTAGTGGTTCAACCGTAATGTCATGAAGCTGCAAAAATACTTTTTGTGCACAAAGAAAACAAAAATAACAACTTTATTAAACTATTTCTTCTCTTCTGTCAGTCTTCGACCCGCGTTCACGCGTTCATACAGGTCCAATGATCTGGCAGCCATTTTAGACTAACTAATGCCATCAGCCGACCACACTGATCTAACGGCCGCTTCTTAATTTGCAGGAATCTAAGAAGTCTAATTTGAGGCTCAAATGACCTGAGACAAAGTCAAGAGGTTTTGGTTATGATTTGTACAATGGCTCTTGGTGAATGTTGAATTTGATTAGGCTTGTGATTTCGTTTGGGATTCAGATTAACATTAATCAGGACCTGTTGGTAAAATCAGAGGCTGGTCTGCACTGATTGGACACTCTTAAAATTATGAAGGGATTTGATTAACTTCCCCCTCCTTGGACGTCTACTAACAGGTTTCAGTCAAACTGAATAGTAAAAAACCCCACTGTGGCTCTGATAAGGTGTTCATTCTTTACTCTAGTTCTTTGGGTTAACCGAAGGTGATTATAATGATCACTTTTCATCGTCATTAGTCTTTTTCTTTTCACTCATGTGAAAGGATTCATCACCACTTGACATTCTCATTTGCATCAATATGTGCATCTGGCCGACAATGTGACATGTTATCAGCTTCGAAGTGGCAAAGAGCTGCGTAACATAAAGAGCATAAAATGTCAGTCACTAAATCGATAAACCAACTTGTTTATTTGCGAATTGTTTCTGAATCGGATGACCACTTTAATACCAGCGATAGTGAGTGAAATCCCACACAGAATTTTATGCAATCTCCTCACATCTCTGCGAAGGAAGCAAATGAGCAAAAGGCGTCAGAAAGCCATCAGCGCGTGTTTTTATGCGAGTGCGTTCTGTCTCCTCTGCATTATGGGTAATGGTGAAAGGAGAAAAGCTTCAGATTAGCTTCATGCTCCACTAGAAACAAACTCTGTCTTATCGAGGACCGGCCATTTTTCATCTGCGCTTTCAATTTATTTATCATTTCAAACAATAACAACTCATGCAAATGAGAGACCGAAAGCTCTGTTCAGCACATTTCATAAATTGTGCCCTCA
Source organism: Labeo catla (assembly GCA_012976165.1). Taxonomy (NCBI): domain Eukaryota; kingdom Metazoa; phylum Chordata; class Actinopteri; order Cypriniformes; family Cyprinidae; genus Labeo; species Labeo catla. The sequence goes on along the minus strand of VONZ01000297.1, from coordinate 581,216 downwards.
GCAGCAAAGGCGCTTGTCCCGCGATGAGAGCAGCTTTGGGCTAGATTACTCATACAGGCTGTTATATTGTGTCACTGACAGCAGAATATTAACGTTTCAAAAGAGTCCCACGCAAGATTTTAGTGCTTTTACTCTTAGCAGACAATGGAAATGGTCTGTTTACTCATGACTCCATTATTTTATAATGTCATTGTTTATTTTACAACATGACTACATGGTACATTTTAACTGCAAGATGTGTACTGCATTAAAAAAAAAATCCTGTGCCTCCGTTCAGTTATATAAAATTCAAAATGAAGTGTAAGTTTCTCAATGCCTTTTAGATTCTATAATTTTACAGTTTCAGTCTTAATGCATCATAAATATATTTGGTAACACTTAAGTTAAGGTAACAATTCTAACTATTAACTAATTGCTTATTAGCATGCATATTGCTATCATATTGGCTGGGTGGTACTTGTAAAGCACATTATAATACTTTATTTATAACTACTTTACTAACTATTAATAAGCAGCGAATTAGGAGTTTACTGGGGCAAATGTCATAGTTAATAGATGAGAACCGGTCCCCAAACTAAAGTGTGACCATATATTTTTACACTGATATAAAAATAAGTACCAATTGATGAGAGCAGCATATGCATATCTTTAATATAAAAATAGATATATGCATTTGCTAAATATAACTTGAATAATGAAATCTAATGATAATCTCAGCAAATAGTGAGTCATATTCACTGTATTTATTTGTGAAAATGTAAATATAATTAATCTCAGTATTTACATGAATTAGACCTTTTAATTAAATGTCACTTTCACTACAAACAACAATTTTGTCGTTAATAAAGGTTTTTACAAAAGTTAATGAACTCAGTTACCAAGGAAACAAAAGTGTCAGCTTGAGATATGAGACGAGTCAAATATCATTGTGTAAATATCACTTGCAAGCAGTTATTTCCCATCAAACCGTAAGTCTGTTAAATGTGTGTGGGGAAAAAAAAAGAAAAAGAAAGAAATGAAAAAAGAAATTAAGAAATTGTTAATGACATTGCAGAAAAACATATATATTTGTCAGTCTTACGAACTAACTGTAAGTACAGTATCATTGTCCCTTTTACTGCTTAGAGGTCAAACCTTATTAAGTTAGGTCTACAGTTTCATCCTGAGTCAGCAACTGATTCACAGCTTTACAAATCATGTAACATGTGCATCACTGTCAGCACTACAAACTTTGAGCATTTCTACTAAAAGTGTCAACGCTGCAAACACACTGACTAAAATAACAAGTTTGCTGCCCATGACTGTGAATATACATTGGTTATTAGATGCTGAGATAGAAAAGATTGACTGAAATTCGTGACCCAAGTCAAATCCCACTGTTGGTATATATAGCCTGAACTAATCCCTCCCACTATCTCTGAAATGATTGGTTGGGTCATAGGTCTGCACATAATGATTGGTCACATGCTGTTGTTTATCTGCAAGGATCAGAGCAGATCTGAACACAAGTCCAAGCAATAGATGGAAGTCAAATAGGAAAGAATATTCTAGATGGACACCATGTACACATGACATATGAAGATTTGTGTTTTTGTTATAATGAACTGATGTGTAGATGTGGTTTGTCAAACAAAAATAACCATAACGATCCTATAACTCTGTGGTTGTGACAGAGAATGTTTTAAAAAAAGACTGCTGAATCATTAAATATGTGCTCAACAGTGGTGGCGGTGCATTATGGGATTGAATGAGTGCACTTGATAATGTCCACTATGGTTTCGGACACCACTACAAATTATGGAAGCCCATTTCTGCCACAGGATAAAAAATATAAAAAGGAAATTGCTGACTTTTCATCTCACAATTCTGACTTTTTTCTCACAATTTCAATATTACATCTGACAATTCTTTTTTTCTCAGAATTGCATGATACAACCTGATACAACTTTTTTTTCTCAATCGTGAGATATAAACTCGCAACTGCGAATGATAAAATCAGAATTGCAATACATAAACTCGCAATCCTGAGAAATAAAGTCAGAATTGTAAGATATAATACTCGCAATTCTGACTTTTTTTCCTTAGAATTGCGATTTCATATCTTGCAGTTGTGACTCTTTGTCTCAGAATTACAACATTATTTTCTAGAATTGTGACTTTATACCTTACAATCCTGACTTTATAACACAGTTATTAAGTCAGAATTGTGAGATATAAACTCTCTGAGAACATATCAGTCTTTTTTTCTCCTCAAAATTGGACTTTAAAACTCGCAATTGTGAGTTTATATCATGCAATTCTGAGAAAAAAAGTCAGAATTGTGAGTTTATGTCTCAAAATTCTGAATTTATAACTTTATATCTTACAATTCTGAGAAAAAAGTCACAATACTGAGAAATAGTCACACACTGTAAAAAACTATTTGTTGAGTCAACTTAAAATAATTTGTAACCTGGCTGCCTTAAAATTTCAAGTTCAGTCAACTCAAAAAAATTTTTATTCAACTTGAAATGTTAAATTATACTAAGTGACAACTTAGATATTTGAGTTGAATCAACTTAAAATTTTAAGGCAGCTGGGTTACTTACCCATCTGTTAAGTTTAGCAAACACAAATATCTAAGTTGTAACTTAGTACAACTTAACATTTTAAGTTGAATTAACTTATTTTAGTTGACTGAACTTAAAATTTTAAGGCAGCAGGGTAACAAATTATTTTAAGCTGACTCAACAAATTATGTTTTTTTTATTTTTTACAGTGCAGTTATGACTGTAAAAAATTCTGACTTTTTTCTCAGAATTGCAATTTTTATATCTCACAGTTTTTTTGTCTCAGAATTGTGACAATTCAGTTCTGACTTTATAACATGCAATTAGGAGTTATTAAGTCAGAATTGTGAGATAGAAACTTAAATTCTGAGAACATAAAAGTCTTTTTCTTCCCTCAAAATTGGACTTTAAACTCGCAATTGTAAGTTTATATTTCACAGTTTCGCAATAGTTTATATCATGAAATTCTGAGAAAAAAGTCATTATTCTGAGTTTATATCTCACAATTCTGAGACAAAAAGTCAGAATTCTGAGTTTATATCATGCAATTCTGATTTCGTTACTTGCAACTGCTACTTTATATCCAACACATTCTCACTCCCAACTCGTCACATATTGACGCTTAGTCAGGACCCTTTGGCGTCACTTCTTGACGCTCAGGGTACCCCTTTTACGTCAGTTTTCGACGTGCAAGGTCCTCCAGTGTTTTAAATAAGAAACCCCTGGCATCAATGTGCTGACGCGAAAGGCACTGGGAATTTTATTGTCATGATTAATGGGTAATAATATTGCTATTATTGCATATATGTTGGGGTGTGATTTTTTCAATGCAAATAGTCACAACAGTTTTATTTATATTACACTATTTACACATTTAACCCAACCCCTGCCCCTAAACCTAAACATTTGTCAACAAAACACAAGATATAACAGGCAGATACAACTATATTCATAATTTATTATTAAATGGATACTTGAGAAAATGTATAACACAAGTTTTCCACCCCTCCCTACGGGCTCTCGCCAGCTGCGGTGGAAGACGAAACATTGGCAAAAAGTCTTCACCTAAAGAGGCGACATCCATCACACTTGTTTGTCTTTCAGTTTGGCCATCTTGGCAGACATGAAGAAAACCCTTCACCAATTGTGAAACAACAGCAGCACTTTTTGAGTTTCTCTCCTCTTCATTGACAAATCACTAGCTCACGAAAATTGCCACCCCCCCACCTTTACCGAAAACACATTTCTCGCTTTCTCCCACTGTCCCTGGGGGTCATAAGGTTGTCTGGCTGACAAAGATGGCTGGGATGCGATGTCTCTCAATGGGGCCCGGACACATGATAGACAGCACATGACTAAAGACTTCACCAATTGATTGAATGAGTGAGAGAGAGGAAGATAACAGAAGGAGAGAGAGAGACTCACACACACCCACGCGGAGAGACAAAGGAAATAGATGCGTATGGAAAAAGACAGGCTGAGGGAAGGGGAGAGAACAGGGACAGCTGTGTGTGTTGCGGTGAGAAGGACGTGTCATCAGCAGACATGTGTCTGCAGCACACAATGGCTGTCTGCAGCCCCAGCCTGATGTTGGTATCAGAGTGATTGTGCTGCTCCAGGGGGAGCCTGTGAGCTCTGGGAAGGAGGGAATAGCAGAGAAGGGAAATGAGTCTTTAGAGACACGTTGTGAGCAAATGCACCGGAGACGTGTGAAACGTTCTGTGCAAAAATCTTCTGAAAGCCTTGAGAACAAAGGCACATGATTTGCTTGGGTTTCATAGTGTGTGTATGGTTAACACATTTCCGAAATGTTGCTATTTATTGTATTTTATTGTTTAAGTATTATTTATATACTGAACAGAACCATTTAACCGTTTTTAATGTTTACAAAAAAAAAGTTTCACAAAGACTTGTGAAATATGATTATTTACTATTCAGAATATATACATTAATATATACTATTCATAATTATTATTCAGAAATCATTCTAATATGCTGAATGAGAAAACAAGAGATCTTTTTTATAATTCTCAGTGTTGATTAATAATTTTTTGGAAACTTTTTCATGATTCTTTGATGTAGAAGAAGTTTAAAAGAACTGCATTAATAGAAATCCTTTGTAACATAATAGCAAATCAACAACAGTAAAAATATCTGCTCACAAACTTGTATTTAATATAGTCTTGGTCATTTTTATATACAGTTCAAGTCAAAAGTTTACATACACCTTGCAGAATCTGCAAAATTTTATTTTACTAAAATAAGAGGGATCATACAAAATGAATGTTATTTTTATTTACTGACCTGAGTAAGATAATTCTAATAAAAGATTTTACATATAGTCCACAAGATTAAATAATAGTTGAATTTATAAAAATGACCACATTGAAAAGTTTACATACACTTGATTCTTAATACTGTGTTCTTACCTGAATGATCCACCACTGTGTTTTTGTGTGTGTGTGTTTAGTGATAGTTGTTCATGAGTCCCTTGTTTGTCCTGAACAGTTAAACTGCCCACTGTTTTTCAGAAAAATCTTTTCCCACAAATTCTTTGGTATTACAGAAGGTTCAAATGTTCACAGATGTTTCAGAAGGAAACGATGCATTAAGAGACGAAAATGTTTCATTCTTTCAAAAGTTTTCACCCCCGGCTCTTAATGCATCGCGTTTTATTCTGAAGCATCAGTGAGCGTTTGAACCTTCTGTAAGAGTTGCATATGAGTCCCTCAGTTGTCCTCAGTGTGAAAAGATGGATCTCAAAATCATACAGTCATTGTTGGAAAGGGTTCAAATACACAAAAATGCTGAAAAACCAAAGAATTTGTGGGAACTAAATTTTGCAGATTCTGCAAGGTGTATGTAAACTTTTGACTTCAATTGTAGGTTGTTTATGGTTTTTGACAATGAACGCATGTCACACAACCTGTCTGTTTTTGCATGTGGTTGATGTAACTGGCTTCCACCATGTGACAGTTGAATTTGTGCCAAGATACTGTAAATTCAAGATTTATTTGGACACATTCTTTTTTTTTTTTTTTGCTATCCTAATTATGCCTAATTTTATGGCTAGTTGCATTCAGTAATTTACACTGTTAGCATTGTCCCCCACCCCCCCTCAGAACAGACTTGTGACACATTTTTTGGGGGGGTTGTGACCCATCAGCTGAGGTAGAACTAGTAAACTTGAGACTTGTGGACTCTGTAAGAAGCTTTGAATGGAAAAAAGGGGTTTTGAGATATTTAGCCGTGCGGACCGATTAGCGGGAGAGTTGAAGGATTATCTGAAAACACTCTGAAGGAACTTTCATTTTAAACTCCACTTAATGTGTCCCCACCCGCCTCCGTTCATCCCTCCATCTCTTTCTGCCCCCACACGCTTCTCATTTTCATTCGCTTAATGACATGTAATAGGGATTTGTTTCAGGCTTTCACACTTCATTCACAAAAGCTGAAATCCTCCGGGTTCAAGGCACTGTGACAACCAGTGCGGCGTAATTTTCCTCCCTGTCATTATTAGATTAGCACTTGTAACATCGGAAGAATAAATTGGAGCATCTCCCAATGAACGCTAGCTGTGGGGGTCTAATGTGCATCTCCAGTGTTTGTTTTCTGGTGCACAGCAGATGGAAAAGCCAAAAGAGCCAGAGGTGCAACATACTCCGCAGAAATGTGATCATCATTAGCAACTCGATGAGTGTTTTGCCTTCAGCAAAGCTTTTGAGAATTCAGTGTGGCCTCAAGTCAGAACTTGAAAGGTTATTCATATTATTTTTTTTATTTATTAATTATTTTTTTCTATTATTATTGTTGTTGTTGTTTTTGTTTTTGAAAGGACATACATAAGTAATATCCTAATCCGTTTTTTTTATTACAATATAGGTAACAATTTACAATCCCATCAGTTAAGAGCTTTAGTTGACATCAACTAAAGTGATATCATGTAAAGTGATATCAGTATCATAAACATTAACCTATATTATATTGTGTTAATATATCACATATTGTGATTTAACCCAATTTTGGAACCCAGTTGACTCCAGTCACACATGGCATTGAACTTAAATGGAGCTGCTTTCACCTTCAGCACAGGTCTGGCTAAGAATAGCCGACAGGGGTTGGTTGATTGACTTTCTCTGTGAAGGGTAATTGATTGGCGGGGATTACGTGGAAAGCTTGGCCCTTGATAAAGCGAGAGGGGAACCGTGGCTGAGCAGCCGAGTGATTTGTCCTGTCCATACATGTCCCTGTCTCACTTCATTACCGTATGGCTCTTGCCTCCTCCTCTCCCCAGCACAGCACGGGGGTATTTGTTACATCCTGCTGCACTCATTGCTTTCTCTCTTGATTAAAAAGTACCTACTTCACTTTCCTTGGTCCTTTCCATCCCAGACCCGAGACGTATGGCTGGAGGGAGAACAGCCACAGAGGAGCCTGTGGATAAATATTTATTTAATAGCTGCCAAAGGCTCTCTTTTATTGTCGGTCACTGCTGAGATGGGCAGAGGGAAAAAGAATCCTTTATGAGGCAATCAGACAAAACGGGCTCATAAATCACATGCCGACCAGCAAGCTGCCATGTATCAATGAGGGGGTCATTGAGGTAATGACATAGACTGAGAAAATGTTCCCAGCATGAAAAAAATCACATACAATTACACTTAATGCTTTACTTTGTTATTTTTGGAAATTACAAGAGCTCTTAGCACAAATGTGCTATAGAGAAATGGAGATCATGTATTAAAGTGGCCTGTTTGAATATACTTGATGAATTCACTTCTTTTTCTTTAAGCACTTTATATGATGGAACGAGGCACTTGTTGCTTCCAAGTTTTCCATCTTGAAACAGCAGCTTTTGGTATTGTTAAAAATTTATTTATTGACACTTAAAGAGTAACAGATGAAGACTTCAGCATTTAACTGGATCAGTCATATGAAGGCAGGTATATATTTTAAGAGGCAATGAGTCTAAAATTGTAAAGAAAACATTTGGTTGCCATTTACATTTTGAAAATATTATCTTGAAAATGTTATTCCAAAATAATTATTATACAATTTGTCTTTTAAACATTGTGTTGTGAATTATTTGATTTTATTACATATTTATAGTTACTATGAAGACAATTAGATCAGAAACCATGGCACTGTAAAAAACAAACAAAAAAACAAAGCAATTTGTTGAGTCAACTTAAAATAATTTGTTACCCTGCAGCCTTAAAGTTGTAAGTTCATTCAAAGTTGTACTAAGTTAAAAACTAGATATTTGAGTTGACTAAACAAACTATTTGGTTTGTTAAACTTAAAAGCTGGGCTTGTTACCCAGCTGCCTTCAAATTTTAAGTTGAATGAACTCAAATATCTAAGTTGTCACTTAGTACAACTTAACATTTTAAGTTGACTAAACTTTTTTGAGTTGAGTGAACTTAAAATTTTAAGTCAGCCGTGTAACATTATTTTAAGTTGACTCAACAAATTGTTTTTTTAAAGTGTGGTAATTTTGGACAGCTGTCAGTGGAGAAAGATGATTTTTGGCTACAAAAAGCTATGCAGTTTAACATACCACAACACAGTTTCCACAATGTCTGGATATTTGAGGACTTCTTTGGTTTTCATTATTTTCTTTTAGTGTAGCTTCTTATTCAAGGAAAGTAAAAGTTTGGGTCGGTAAGATTTTAAAAACGTTTTGAAAGAAGTCTTAAATGCTCATTAAAGACAGCATTTATTTGATAAATACAGTAAAACTGTAATATTGTAAAATGTTATCACTATTTAAAATAACTGCTTTCTGTTTTAATATATTTTAAAATATAGTTTATTCCTGTGGTGACAAATATGAATTTTCAGTCTTCAGTGTCACATGATCCTTGAGAAATCAATCTAAAATGCTGATTTGCTGCTCAAGAAACATTTTCTTGTTGCAAACAGTTAAGCTGCTTAATAATTTTGCATTTTTAGGAAGAGAAAGTTAAAAAGAACAGCATTTATTTAAAATGTGAATCTTTTTGACATAATAAATGTCTTTGCTGTCAATTTAATATGCTGTTGCTTAATATAAGAAAAATGTAATGACTTTTGAAATAAATATTTTTGAAAGAAGTTTTTAATGCTCATTAAAGGCTTAATTTATTTTATAAAAACAGTTAAAACAGTAATATTGTGAAATATTATCACAATTTAATATAACTGTTTTCTATTTTAATACATTCTAAAATGTAATTTATTCCTGTGTTGACCAATAAATATTTTCAGTCTTCAGTGTCATATGATCCTTGAAAAATCATTCTAATGTGCTGATTTGCTCCTCAAGAAACATTTTTTTTTGTTGAAAACAGTTGTGCTGTGTAATAACTGTTTTTTTTATTCAAGGAAAATAAAAGTTTGGGTCAGTAAGATTTTTAAAATGTCTTTGAAATAAGTCTTAATTGCTCATTAAAGGTAGCATTTATTTGATAATTACAGTAAAACAGTAATATTGTGAAAGATTATCACTATTTAAAGTAACTGCTTTCTATTTTAATATATTTTATGTAATTTATTCCTATGGTAACAAATATGAATTTTCAGTCTTTAGTGTCACATGATCCTTGAGAAATCATTCTTAATGTGCTGATTTGCTGCTCAAGAAATATTTTCTTGTTGAAAACAGTTGTGCTGCATAATAATTGTATTAAAATCATGATGCAATTTTAGGATTATTTGATGAAGATAAAGTTAAAATGAACAACATTTATTTTAAATATAGATCTTTTGAGCTTAATAGATGCTTATTCTCAATTTAATGTGTTTTTGCTTAATAAAAGAAAAAATATACTGACTTTTTGAATGGTAGTTTATGTTTCTTTTCTTTTTTAGCAATTAATTTTAAATATCTGGAAATGCACTGCGCATCTCTACACCTCAGTGCTTCCCATGAGAACCGTACCACAATCTATAGATGCCAATCACTCAAAGCTTTTTTTATTGAGAGAGAGCAGAAACATCCTCGAAACATGGCCCAGATTTGTGCTATATTTACTCAAGCAAGATGGAATTCCACATTTGCTGAAAATCTCACGAGCTGCTTTTCACTCTCTTGAGACGCCAGAACTTTTTACCGGTAGATTTGCTAGTAGGTTTGTCCTTGTGTGTGTTCATGTACGTGTGTGATGAACGTGGTGTTCTTAGAGTTGTGGCGATGGCTGGGATTTTAGGATCCGGAGAGAATACACCTGCAATTACAGCTTTCCCCAACAACCTGTTGGAAATGCAAAATCTGTATGCCAAAAACAGAACATTATGAGATTCCCCCAGTGGTGTCTGAAACATTTGATTAATCTGCATATTAGTGTTATAGAGAAGAAATAATATACTCAAGTCACAGTTTTAGATTAAAGCGACCCAGTTTTAACAGAAATCTGTTGAATATTTTTTGTGCCAGTAACAAACATATAATCAAAACTGAATGTTAGTGTTGTATCCGTGAAGAAAATGCTTTGCTTTTTGCATGTGTGCATGTAGCTTTAAATGTTTATTCTTAGCTTGTGTCTAATGGCCTAGTCACTGCCTCAACTTTAGCTTGACATGGATAAATATAAGCCTGTTTTTGTTTTTTGTTTTTTTACAATAATGGCTAAAGCTTTTAAAGTAAAGAAAATAGATGGATGTCAGATCACAGAATTGCAGCTATGTAGAATAAATGTTACACAAAAAAAGCTAGTGTTATATCAATAAAATGTTGACTGAATACCAAGAGTAGACACTTGATGTATTTTTAAATAAAATATAAAGGGCAGAAGCAAAAAAAAAAAATAAAAATCCCTAAGGCTCCATAATAAGCCATATTTAATTTATAGGTTATATTTGTGAGGGTCAAAGATCATTTAAATGAACCATGCAGGAATATGAATGACTGTATCCTGGCTGTCTTAAGCTTACAAACAAACAATAAATCTTGCCTGGTACATTTCTTGTCATCCTTAGTGTTGCTGCCTTGTGACTCATTCAGCCATTTTGGTTTATATCGCTTAGCTTGTTTGCAAGCTATTCATGTAAGCTTGTATATTTAGCATTACACTGTATTGAAAAAAAAATCCTGTTACACATTGATTACATGCTGTCTGTGCTAGCATTAAATTCTACTGCAGGCTAGCCATAACACTAACGGTCCAGACCATACAGTTAATGGCAACTCATTAGCAAATATTTTACTGCTTTTTTGAAGTTATCTAAAGGTCAGAGGCCTCATGTACTGTATGCACAAAATGAGCATCGCAAAAGGCCTCTGACCTTTGGATAACTTTAACCAAACCAGTCAAAACATGAATCACTAATGGGCTGGAATTAACTGTGTGGTCTGTAATGTTAGCATTACAGCAAGTCTGTAATTGATTATAATTTTAGCACACACAGGCTGTAATCAATGGGTTAGTGGATTTTTCCCACACACATTTTATGCAATAAATCGCATCTAGAATAAAAGTTAAGCCACTTAAATCATAAGTAATCATCATCCAGGTGATGTGACATTAAATTAATTTAATGTAACAAGTTAAAACAGTGTTAAATTTAAAGCTTGGCATTGTATATAAGACTGTTTCTATGGCCTTCTACAGCGTGGTTTAATGACCATAAGCCATTAAAAACTCGCGGTTTTGATTCCTGAAGACCATAAATTGCAGAAATCACTTTCTTGGTAAAAAAAAAAAAAAAAGCTTTTATATACAGCTTTTACAAAGTTTTGCATATGGCGTCCCAGATGAAATATTATGAATGATAATGGCCATCATTATCACAAGCCCAAACTATGCCCAAGCTATTAGACCAGTTCTCACTATTAAAGTCCCACAAAATTTTATCCATTAAATCTAATCTTTGATCATCAAAATGATATATTTAAATGTTTTTTTTTGTTCTCACGCCTTAAAACAGCTTGAATGTAACTTTACCCCCATTGCCTCATTTACTATATGTTGATCTATGAATATGTAAATTAGCCCCGCCTCCACTCAGTCACACCTGCCAGAGCCAGTGTTGCCAAGTCTGTGCCTTTCCCATGGAACTGGGCTACTTTAACACTGTTGCCACTGGCTTTTTTTTATGTCCACGGGTTGAAGCGACCCCAATAACATAATATTTAGCCGCTGGAATGTGTATTTTACCAAAAAACATATATTTTACCGTGAAAACCTGGCAAGCTTGGCCAGAGCCTCCTGATCCACTAATAGGGTGATCACCCATCCCGCTTTGCGCTGTACTGCACAGCATTTTCACCCCTTGTCCCGCATGTCGCATAATGAGAAAATGGCCTGCATTTTCATCAGTCACATTAAGAAAATGTGCATGCGTTCTTTTGCTATTTTAAGAAAACTTTTTATTTATTCTTTTTGCGGCATAGTTTCTGTGCAAAGGATTTTGCGGACTTCTTCAAGTTATCTAGCACCATCAATGGAAATGGTTAAGCACACACAGAAAAACACAATATTGTCTATTCATTTTTACCTTTTTAAAAAATCGAAGCAGCTTTCAGACATGACTTTCTTCTTATTTCAATAGTTCGTTTGAAGTGGTTTCTATGACGTTATTTTAATGACAATTGATCATCAAAGTCTCATTTGCTTCTCCAACTTCAAAACAGTCAGAAATTGTTGTTTTACCAACACTTTCTTTGTATGTTCCTTTTGTAAACACTGGGTCGGTATTTCCGCCTACGTCATGCGTGACCTTTTCAACATGACCATGTGATGCTTGAAGTCAAGCTAGTGCAAGATGAGCATTTGTGGTTAAAAAGTATATACATTTTTTCATTTTTTTTAATGACTGATCGTTTCTCGCCTGGTATCGTGTAGAGCCCTTTGAATCTGCATTGAAACTGCAATTTGGACCTTCAACACGTTGATCCCAATTGAAGTCCACTATATAAAGAAAAATTCTGGAATGTTGTCCTCAGAAACATTAATTTCTTTTCGACTGAATAAAGAAGGACATGAGTAAATTATCATTAATTTTAATCTTTTATCTATAAAATTTGCCTCAACAAACTCCTAATTTGCACCTTATTAACAGTTAGTAAGGTAGTTGTGTAAAAAGTTTAGTTATGGTGTAGAATAAAGGATTTAAAATATGTTCATGCAGAATATGACATTAAAATGTGCGTTAGAAATACGAATAAACCGCCAATATGCTAGCAATGCATGCAAACATGCAACTAGTTAATAGTGAGAGTTGGTGACTAAACTAAAGTTTTACCAAAATAACTCATGTGTAAGAAGCTTGTTTGAGATATTTGAATATATTAACTATGTAGATTTGCAATGAAAAGCTTAGTAAATGATGACAATAGAAGTTGATGATAACAATAAAAGGGAACCTATCATACAGCAGCTTTGTTCTCATTGTCTGCAGCCAGTGAATGCATATTAATCGAGAAAGAAGAATCTGAAAGATCTGGCAAGGGAAAAAATGAAAACTCTTCAGGTGGAAGTTGCCCTAGTGTCAGGTTATTATTATTTTCCTCATTTTTAGCAGAAAGGATTACAGCTTTAAACCCACATTGGTGCTGATTTAGACTCGATTTTCATGGAAGTTTGATGTCATTCAGACCTGCAGCGTGTGTGATGTCAGACAGCTTCAGACAGACTTTAAAACTCCTGCACCTGAATCATTCTCTCCTGGGAGCTGGAGGCGGCCTATCGGAGGGTATAACAGATGTACGCTTACACACACACACACACACACACACACACACATGCAGAAACACAGGAGTGAGTGATAGCGCAGCATTAGGCAGAGTAAAGAGACATAACACAAGCTGGATTTGCATACTGAGATGTTTGTGCAGGCCTTTGGGAGCTCTTCTCCATCTAAAGTTGGTTGTTGCCAGGCAGCCGCTATATGGTGGACTAATGGAGAGTGGAGATGAACTGCTCCGTGTGCTATAAAAAGTCGGCGGATCATTCTTGGACCGTTTGTGTACAATTCATTATCTGCTATGAACAGCTTATGTTTTCTTTGCTTTAACTCTCACCTTCTCTTGACTTCATGACTTTTACATAATCTCATAAGATATGATTATAAACAAAATGTTGACTTGATAGCAGGCTTACATCACCCTTTATGAAAAATAACTTAACATAGACAGCCCCAGATATATAAAGTATGAATAAATGCAATGAGTTTTCATATGATAAGACTGGTACTGTGTACTTCTGCAAGTTGGTGTTTTCTTTTTTCTCCAGTGTGTTTTTGCTGGGGTCAAACTGACCTCAGACAGACACAACAGTACTTAAACAGATATAAAACAGAGAGATAAAGCTTCAGTAATATCTGCCTGCTGAGTTTTGATTAGGTCAGAGGAGAATATTAAAATAATCTAAAGGGGAAAATAAAATGTAAAAAGGACAGTTCAGTCAAAAACTATTTTCTTCTGCAGAACGCAAAAGAGATATATTGTTAAATGTTGGTGAACAAACAGATTTGGTGACCATTGACTTCTACTGTATGGATTAAAAATAAATACACTGAGGCATTTCTCAATATATAAGTCATACAGCGTTTGAAATGAATAAATGATTACAGAATTTTCATTTTTGTGTAAACTATCCCTTTAATCTGTAATTAAATTATTATTATTTTCATTTTACACACGTGCAAGCGTAAAAGGAATAAAGTCAGTTTCAACAGAAGATGAGAGTGAAAACTTGAATGACACGTTCATAGTTTATATCACATGACAGCTCACAGGATATTCACTGCATTTATCTGATCAATATTTATTTTGAGGTGGTGAAAATGATCAGCAGCTTTAATATTATATAAACTGTGAGAACTGAGTTGGATGTTGTCTTTTAATCTTGAAATCTTTGATGATATTTCTTTTGACTGCTGAAAGACCATATGCCAGACAGGATGCGTTTAAAAATAACGCTGTCATGAATCATACAGACTACTGCGTAAACATCATACACACAATATCAAATGATTCAGGCTGGGTACTAATCAAAGATTTTATTTTATTTATTTATTTTTTGTATTTTGGGGAAAGCACAGAATCAAGGTAGTCTTTTATTGAGTGTCTTGATGATAAATCACAAAAACACTGACTGATTCCAGTAGGTTGATTCCAATCATCAAACCCATCATTACTGTGCATTGTGTGTGTGTGTATATATATATATATATATATATTATCACCTTTTTACTGTAAAAACCATATGTTGTCTTTGATGTCAAATACTTAAATTTACCCAATTACTTTAATCTATATTTTAAAGGGGTCATTGGAATAATAATATCCCTTTTTTCAAACCAGGCCATTCTCAGCTTTTTTGTCGGTGTGACGACACACAGACCAAGGCTGCTCCCACGATAATTGATTGACGCTGCCATCTTACCTTAGACCTGCCCTAATGTGCTGTAACAGTCCGACAGCCATTGTGAACAGCTAATTGAACAATTGAGATGTTTTGTTGTTGGATGTAAAAATGAACATAGTAGTCGTCATTTACTCCCAACATCTGAGCCGCTGAAGACGTAGAGGATTAACGATACTTTCGTTTTAGAAGAAAATGTGCCCGTCGATCTACGTTAATGCATCTATGTTCGCACAAATCATTTGTGATCCAGTTTCACCTACAGCAGAAGTAAGTATAAGAGTTTTTTATGCATCTTTGCAAATTGCCTTTCATAAAGGAAAACTCCACTTCCAGAACAATTTACAAATAATTTACTCACCCCCTTGTCATCCAAGATGTTCATGTCTTTCTTTCTTCAGTCACAAAGAAATTATGTTTTTTGAGGAAAACATTTCAGCATTTTTCTCCATATAATGGACTGATATGGTGCCCCGATTTTGAACTTCCAAAATACAGTTTAAATGCGGCTTCAATCCCACCAGAGGAAGAAGGGCCTTATCTAGCGCAACAATTGGTTATTTTTATTTAAAAAAAATACTATTTATATACTTTTAATGCCAAACGCTCATCTTGTCTTACTCTGCTTGGACTGTTTTTGTTCTGGTTCATGACAGTTAGGGTATGTCGAAAAAGTCCCATCTCATGTTCTCCCTCAACTTTGAAATCGTCCTATATCACTGTTTTACCTTTTTTGTTGAGGGTGTTTGATCTTCTTTGCATGTTCACTTTGCAAAGACTGGATCGGTACTTCTGCAGCAATGTAGGATAATTTTGAAATGATTTTTGAAGGTGAGGGAGAAAATACAATTGGAGTATTTCGACATACCCTAACTGTCTTGAGTCAGAATACACAGAGTTCATGGAGAGAAAGACAAGATGAGCGTTTAAGATTAAAAAGTATTTCAGTTGTATTTTTTCAATGAAAATTACAGATCATTTCGCTAGATAAGACCCTTCTTCCTCAGCTGGGATCATTTACAACTGCATTTGGGATCGTTTGAAGCAGCATTTAAACTGCATTTTGGAAGTTCAAAATCGGGGCACCATATCAGTCCATTTTATGGAGAAAAATGCAGAAATGTTTTCCTCAAAAAACATAATGTCTTCACGACTGAAGAAAGAAAGACATGAACATCTTGGATGACAAGGGGGTGAGTACATATACGTGAATCTTTGTTCTGGAAGTGGACTTCTCCTTTAATAATGTGCTAGTTAGCAAGTTTCGTGGCTAAGCGCGGCTAAAGTAAACATTACGGCTCATCACCCCACAGAAGAGAGGGGCGGGGCGAGTAGAACTCATTAGCATTTAAAGGCAAATGCACTAAAACAGTTTGCTTTGAAAAGGACTGATTTTGACAAGGTAAAAAGGGTGTTGTTTTACACTACCACTGAGAAATTTTAACCAAGGTATGTTATAGACTTCCCATAAAGACCCTAAAGAATCATATAAACTTGTGGAAAACGGGCATCCAATGACCTCTTTAAACTGTTGTAACAATAACAATAGACTGTTTAAAATTGTATCTAAATTACACATGTAAAAATCAGAAGTTTTTAGGGCTGCAATATTATGACAAAATCATCATTGTAGGTTATTGCTCTTTATATTGTGATAATGATTATTAACATTGATATAGACAACAATATAAATATGTTTTTGTTCCGTTTGGGGCACATCACATTATGGCTTCACAGACAAACATGTTGGTCCATGACGTTAACCAAGTTATGCAAAAATTCTTTTTTTTTTTTTACATCGTATCAGCACTGTGTTGTTCATGATGAGGGAATTTGCAAGCGTGCGCAATCAGCACAGCTCTGGTGTTTTTAGCGCAATCTAAGTGCCTCTGAGTTCAACAAAAACGCATTTGATTGGTTAGAAAGTGCAAAAGACTGCACAAAACAGCACGTAAAAGCTATCTGATGTAGTGTGAGTGAAACCAAATGTAATTCTGCGAATTGACACTTTTCATTTATTTTCACATTTTATTTTAATCGTGCCAGCAGTAATACGTTGTTTAATTGTGCAGGGGAATTTTTGCCCCTTTGTCTTTGGCTTTGGCATTCTTGTTAACTTTGGTGGCCCTCGTTGATTTCCAACCCTGATACACACACTGTTAAAAAATTCAATTAAAAAAAAATCAAAATAAATTATGGCAGGAATGTATGTCTACTAAATTCTGAGCCTGTGAAAATTCACTGGATTTATTAATATCTGGGCTCTCTGAGTCTCCAAACATAAGTGATGTAACATATTTCATGGAGTTTAGTTGATGTGTGTTATCAGGTTGATATTTTGTTTACGAACAGTTCTGTCTGCTACAAGCGGAAAAGTCATAAGCTCTTAAAATTTCTTGAGATCTCTGAGATTTAAAACAGAACATGAAAGTTAATCAGCAAGATACTTTTTGTCTCTGAATGTCACTGCCATGTTATATTGTAGATTTACATGTCCAGTTTATTAGTGCAAGTATCTAGTGTAGATAAAAATTTACTTTTTAATTAATCAAGAAATGTTAAATATTTCATTATATGTGAGGATTTTAATCTCAGCAGCAGCTGCTTTTTCAGTGCTGCCAATATTTTCTTGCCCATTATTTATATTTTGTGTGAAATGTGGTTTAAAATCATTTTATTACATTTCCATCCACAAACCCAAAAGAGGCCTCCAAAGCTGCTTATGCATTTTTTCTGTTTTCGTCCTTGCTTACATTTTTTTTCTGTTGCAATTTTACTCAGATAACCCGGCAAACAGCCAGTGAGCCATCAAAGATTATTCCCAAAGCAATAAGCTTTATCTGTTCACCAAAAAACAGATTACAAAAGCCTGTAAATGCTTCATCACAGCTTATCACGCAAACATTGTACAGATCACCGCCATCGATTCTAATGGAAAGACACTTGGAGAGGCTGAACTGGAGAGCAGAAGACGTCGATATGAGCAGGAGGAAGTAATTAAAACAGGTAATCCCTGATGGCACGAGGTGTTGATTCTTGCTTGTGCATGAATCTGCGGTTTTCACTTAGCTATATTTAGCATCGTCTGATTGTTTTTGAGGCTCTGGGACACTGCTGGCATCCGTTGTATCTGTCTTTGCCCGGACATTACATTTCTAATTTATGCTTTGGCCTACAGAGACAAACTGAAGGTATTTATTAATTTGTGAGCTTTGTAAATGAAATTCACCATAACACTGTGTCTAAATCATCTGTGACCTCTTCTGGCATATGCGGAAACTCATTCTCTGGCATCTGCACATACAGTGTGAAAATGTTTTTTAAAGTCGCATTTAATGCTGATCTTATGACAGTGTATCTTAAAGAATTAGTTCACTTCCAGAATAACTGAAGTTCCAGAATAACTTCCTGATAATTTACTCACCCCCATGTCATCCAAGATTTTCATGTCTTTCTTTCTTCTGTCAAAAGGAAGTTTGAGGAAAACATTCCAGAATTTTTCTCCATATAAGGGATTTAAATGAGAGCCAACAGGTTGAAGGTCCAAACTGCAGTTTCAAAGGGCTCTACATGATCCCAGTCGAGAAACAAGGGTCTTATAAAGCAAAACGATTGGTCATTTTCTAAAAACAATAAAAATGCAGACACTTTTTAACCACAAATGCTCATCTTGCACTAGCTCTGCAATGCGCATATACAAGTTTAGGCATTACATAATTGTGTACTCATTTTCTCCTTCAGCTTTAAAATCGCCCAACGTCATTGTTTTACCTTTTTGTAAATGGTGTTTGACTTTCTTCGCATGTTCGCCTTTGTAAACACTGGGTCGGTACTTCTGCCTGCGTGACACGTGATCTTTCCAATGTGATTACATAATGCGTGAAGTCAACACAAGCATTAGTGGTTAGAATGTATATACATTTTTATTTATTTTTTTATTTTTTTTAGAAAATGGCCAATTGTTTCACTAGATAAGACCCTTATTCCTCGGCTGGGATCGCGTAGAGCCCTTTGAAGCTGGATCGAAACTGCAGTTTGGACCTTCAACCCACTGGCCACCATTGAAGTCCACTATATAGAGAAAAATCCTGGAATGTTTTCCTCAAAAACCTTAATTTCTTGGATTTCTTGGATCTTGGATGACAGGGGTGAGTAAATTATCAGGACATTTTTATTCTGGAAACCTTTTAAGTGATAGTTCACCCAAAAGTGAAAACTCATCATCACTTACACTCATGTAAAATCTTTATGACATTTTCTTCTCTGGAACAGAAATGAAGATTTTCATTTATATAATGAAAGTAAGTGGGGTCCAAAACAACATTGATTGACAGCCCATTGATTTTTAATTATAAGGACAAAATAATTACAGATCTTTTTCAAAATATCTTCTTTTGTTATATCTTCTTTTTATTTTTTTAGTGGTGTTTGCTCTTCAGATGATGACTGTAGACTATTCATGCTATGAGTGCTGTATTTTCAGACTATGACATTAAAGTCTGACCTCATTTTTGTATCCAAGTATCTGAGAAAAATAATATATTTTTATATATGGTAAATATAAAAAAGGAAGTCCTTTTAATATTTCAAGCTACTGTATGTTTTGTTCGCTGTCGTAACAGTTCTTTAGCATTGAGATTTTCTGTTTACTTTTAATGAAAACAGACAGGTGAAGGCTGAATCTTTTCTCTGTTTTATTCACATCTGTGGCTCTTGAGACAGCTGGCATCAAAAGACTCATGATTCTGCATCTCATCGTATCATCCTCCAGTCAATGACCTCCATGAAATAGTTCTTTATTTTGACATTTGCACATTCGAAGATTATGTTTTGTATCACTAGAAAAAAATCACAAGCCAGTAGATTATCATGCCCAAGGCTATCTAGCTCTGCAAACTACAAAAATAAATAAAAATCTTCCTGTGCAAGGTTAGTTCTGCTCTACAGAAGCTCAGTTTCATTATAACCCATGAAGGCATTGGGTCGTTCACCCGTTTTTGTTGAGATGGAAAAGCTCCACTGCTATGTTCAGAGCTGCATGTCAGATAAGTTCAGTGTTAATTCCAAATGAGAAATTATAAGTAAAAGAGAGAGGGAAGAAAAGGTTGGGTGTTGGGAACTGAAAGAGCTCATTATAACTTCAGTTACTGCTCCTCAGCCCTGCGCTTGAGCTTTAAAACCCTCCGACTCTCCTTTTGTGCTCCGTCAGCGGCTTCTTTATACGAGAGCCGTGTGTTGGCTTCACGGAAGACTTATCGTGAAGAAATTTGTGAACAGACAGTAAAATATCTTTGATGTTGGATATGCACGCTTCCCTAAAACCATAAAAGTGTGTTAAGATGAGAGAGGAGAGTCCCGAGAGATAGAGACAGAGAGAAATTAGAGCACGGAGAGATAAGCCATGGGTAAGTGCTGGACTTTATTGGTGAGAAAAGCCGAAGCCGAAGAGCAGGAGAAGGTCGTCCCTCAGATCCGCCGCTCCTTGCGGTTAATCCACGTGGACTTAAACCGATGCTCAAAACATGCTGCATCCAAGGTCATTTCTGACAGATTTAGCAATTATTATTGTATCTTCTCCTCCTCTTGGAATTAAACTCATACATATGAAGCGATATGGTTCACCCTAGACTCTTCAGGTGTCAAAAGAACGAAAAGCAAGGGAGGTGTGGATTATTTGAAGAAAACCGAAGAGCAAAAACATGAAAAAAGAAAACAGGAAGAGAAAGAGAAATGAATAATGAAATGAAAGACGGAAAAAACTTTTGTGCAATGGAAAGGTTTCATGGATGTTCTGTGGTGCTTTGGCTGAAGATGTGAGTTCAAGTCTGGCTTGCATCATTTGCCGATACAGTTCATTCTCATGATTTCCTGTTCTCTATCTGTTTTCACTACCCATAAAAGTTGCAAACCACAAACCAATAAACATCAGCAAATGATATAGTCTGGAGCAGTCAGGACTCATGGTGTTTAAGAGAAAATGATTGATGAGATTTTAATTGTGTGTGCACACATGCATGAGAGTAAATGAGCATGCTTGTATCTCATTATTAAAGACATCATTTTTCAAAGGTCTCATATTGATTACTGTCGTGCGATTTAATTGTGGCTGTAAAATATGATGCATAATGTTGGAAACCGATGGCTGACTTCAGTAGACTCTCATAATTCATCCGTATGTGTCATTTTAATGAAGCAGTAATTCTTCACCAGCTTGGCATTGTTAAAGAGACTTATTTGTACCTATAATTTGGTGTAGTAATATTGCTCTTTCCTGAGGAGAATGGGCCTTGCTACCTGCTGCACAGATGGCTGATCACTTCTCTTTCATTATCTCTCCTGCCCTTAAAAAAGCCATAACACAATTACAGAGAGAGCAATTAGAGCCACGCTGTCAACATTAAGAAGTTGAAGGTCGTAATTACTGCCGTGAAATTTGTGACGGCTTGGATGGCACCAGCCTTCCCCGACTTGTGCGTTTTTTGCTCTTTAACATCTAAATGTGTAACTTCAGTTTGATAAGCTGGCAAGCCACATGAATGGATAATTCTGCTGTACCGTTTTAGGCATTTTTAACTGCACTTTAAAAACAGTTTACTGTTAGCTCACTCACATTAAAAAAAAGTCAGAAATATATTTAAAGGGGTCATCGGATGCAAATCTCACTTTTAAATGTTGTTTGAACATAAATGTGTGTTGGCAGTGTGTGTACACAACCACCCTATAATGCTAAAAATCCACCCAGTGTTATAACCCCTTTCTCAAATCAAGCTATTCTCAGCTTTGTGGTTGTGTGACGTCACACAGACCAAGGGCGCTCCCACGATTGTTGATTGACATGGTCGTCTTATCTTGGACCCACCCTGAGTGAGCTGTAAACTGTCCATCATTGTTTCGAAGGAGGAGCAGGGGTAGACAAGAATGTCTCCTAAGCGACTAGGGCGTTTTGTTGTTGGATGTAATAATGATCATAGCAGTCGTCATTTACTCCTGACATCTGAGCCGCTGAAGATGCAAAGGATAACTTTTGTTTTTGAAGGGAATGCACCCCATGATCTGCCTAAATGCATCTATGTTTACCTGAATCATTTGTGATCCAGCTTCACCTACAGATAAAGTGAATATAAGTTTTTTTAATGAATCTTTGCAAATCACCTTTCCTAATAATGTGCTAGTTAGCTAGTTCCACAGCTAAATGCGGCTAAAGTTTACAGTGTCAGAGAGAACAGCCCTTGTCATCCCATGGAATAGAGGGGCGGGGTGAGCAGAGCTCATTAGCATTTAAAGGAACATACACAGAAATGGGTTGCTCTGAACAGAGGTGTTTTTGAGAAGGTAAAAAGGTTGCTTTACACTAGAAATTTTAACCAAAGTATGTTATAGACTTTTTATTTTATTAAGAACCTAAAAATTCATATTAACTTGTGGAAAATGGGCATCTGATGACACCTTAGATTACATCAACAAAAGTAAGTTTTATTGGATTTTTCTCTGTATTGTGGACTTCAATGGGGGCCGTCAGGTTGAAGGTCCAAATTGCAGTTTTAATGCAACTTATAAGGGCTCTACACAATCCCAACTGACAAATAAGGGTCTTATCTAGTAAAATGATCTTTTGTTTTCTAAAAAAAAAAAACACAAATCTTGCACTAGCTCTGCGATTTCACACATTACGTAATCACGTTGGAAAGGTCAAACTGGGTTAGTTCTTCATATGTGTACTACGACTTAAAAAGGCAGGGTAGAGTGAAAAACTCCGTCCGACATCTTTGTTTTACGTTTTTATGTAAAGGGCATTTGACTTTCTTTGCACGTTCACTTTGTAAACACTGGGTCGGTACTTCCACCTACATCACACATGACCTTTCCAACGTGACTACGTAATGTGTGAAGTCGAGCTAGTGCAAAAGAGCATTTGTGGTTAAAAAGTATGTAAATTTGTATATTTTTTAGGAAATGACCAATTGTTTTGCTAGACAAGACCCTTTTTCCTCGGCTGGGATCATGTAGAGCTCTTTGAAGCTGCACTGAAACTGCAGTTTGGACGTTGGACCTGATCCACACTGAAGTCCACTATATGGAGAAAAATCCTGGAATGTTTTCCCAAAAACCTGCATCCGTTTGTAATATTGCATGATATAATCAACAATGTATGTGACAGAAAAGAAAGGGGTGTGTAAATCAGAACACTGAAAGGTCCCCTACACAATCCCTACATCTCTAAAAGCAGTGGTGTGTGTTTGAAATGGCCCACGGTGCCGCTGTCACCTCGTTAGAATAGTGTGTTTATCAGAACGGCGGTCTTTCTCCTTCTATTCAGTGAGGCTAAGGGGCCTCATGTTAAATTTATAGTGCCATTGCTCTCTGTTATGGGCCTAAATGTCTTCTCTGAATGAGAGGGAAGTCACTCCATCAGTATAGGCCATCAGTGCTAACGTTGATTGATTCGAGGAAATTTGCTTTGCCTGCTCAGTCACCCACAACCAGAGCGCAAAATGGCACCATGTGTTTCTGCAGCCCTCTGCAGGTTCTGTCTCATCGTGCCGGGCCTCTGCACGTCACAACAACATATATTTCAGCGGACTTCTGATGGGTTCATTATTATTTGTTTAGCTTTGATAGTGACAATGTGTATCACAGACACTGCCGAGTTGAGCTAATTGAAGTGTAAGGCAGTCATCTGTGCCCACATCTCCCTCTGACTGAATGCTTAAGTGCGTTTGGCAGGGCGATCCGGCCTCTTCGTTTCTATGAGAGCCACCAGCTGAAGCTCCCGCAGATGGTACGGACTCTCCCTCTCTTTTCAAGCGCACCATTCATGGACAATTGCTGCTGCTATTTTCTTCCCTCGCTATTGACACGCTCAATTACTGGCCAATTAGTTGGTTTCTGGGAGTCGACTCCCAAACTTACTATTTACCAGAAACTACTATTTACGGCTCGGCACGCTAGCGTCTTCAGTGTCAGAGCTTCAGTCTCTGACAAATACTGGTGTCAAAGTAAATTGGAGTGTCTGAAATAGATGCTAGTTAGATGAACGCAGGGCTTTTGAACAGTTCTGAATTAATAAGGCTTTAGCAGACATGATGATTTAAAAAAAAAAAAAAAATCAAAACATCCAACTTTGTTCAAGTTTTTGTTCATGTTTTTCCCCAGATCTGCTTTGATAGGCAGAACAGTACAGTTTGCAATGCACAGAATTACTGTTTCCTAAATACAACAGCTGCATGAACAGTCTTATAGCTTAGAGAGCATCATAAATAAGGGAGGATATCTTTAATCTTTGCCATAATCTCCTTAGAGCAAAGATGATTGCTAGACATGAGATTGAGCTCTCTGATTTTTGCTGCTTTTTTCTCTTTCTGTGGCATCTGTTAAACATGTAAAGATCGATTATTGTCTCTATGCTTTAAATCCCCTGGTTAGTATTCAGGAAGGCGGCTTTAGCTCAGTGTGAAATATTGAATTTCTGTGCCCCGGCAGTTCTGCATGTGATAAAAATGCTACTAAACTCTGTGGTAATGCTTCCCTCCTCTCAAAATACCCACAATGCACCCTCAAAGCTTGTTGTATGGGAACAGAGAAACTCTGCCATGGTGACAACATACGAAACAGTCGAATGCATTACACACCGCAAGACAAGACAAGGGTGTATTTACTGTGCAGTGGGGAAATTAAATTAGGTAAGGCTCAAGCGAACACACACCTTCGCAGATGTACAGGCAAAGAGCTCTGTAATCAATTAACGCAACGCTGTTCCTTTATAAGCTTCCCTGCGTCAGCCAGATGGTCAATTCTTATATATCACTAGAACATCATCAGGGCTTCCTTTGACAAGCTTTGAGCCATTTCATCTTTTCTTAAGGTGCAGTCACATTAGTGAAACTTCACAACCAAAAGGTATTGTCAATGTTGGTAAATGGGTCCAACTTCAACCTTTCAAGCCTTTTCACCTTTACGAAAATACCACCCCACAACTGATTTTACTGGTCAATCATGCAGTTATGCAGTAGTAGGCCTACACTATTTGTTTCAATGTTGTGTTTGCAGTCTAGACAGTCAGTCAGTAGTAAATCTTTTTGTTACAGGTTACGTCGCTACATCAGTACACTGTAAAAAACTATTTGTTGATTCAACTTAAAATAATTTGTTACCTGACTGCCTTAAACTTTTAAGTTCAGTCAACTCAGAAAGTTTAGATAACATGAAATATTAAGTTGTACTAAGTGACAACTTAGATATTTGAGTTCATTCAACTTAAAATTTTAAGGCAGCTGAGTAACAAGCCCAGCTTTTAAGTTTAACAAACCAAATTATTTGTTTAGTAAACTTAAATATCTAAATTTTCACTTAGTACAACTTAACATTTCAAGTTAACTAAACTTATTTGAGTTGACTGAACATAAAATTTTAAAGGAGAAGTCCACTTCCAAAACAACAATTTACAGATAATGTACTCACCCCCTTGTCATCCAAGATGTTCATGTCTTTCTTAAAGAAATTGTGTTTTTTGAGGAAAACATTTCAGCATTTTTCTTCATATAATGGACTGATATGATGCCCTGAGTTTGAACTTCCAAAATGCAGTTTAAATGCGGCTTCAAACAATCCCAAATGCAGTTGTAAACAATCCCAGCCGAGGAAAAAGGGTCTTATCTAGCAAAACAATCCGTTATTTTTATTTAAAAAATACACTTTAAATACTTTTTAATCTTAAACGCTCATCTTGTCTTGCTCTCCCTGAACTCTGTGTATTCTGGCTCAGGACAGTTAAGGTATGTCGAAAAACTCAGATCATATTTTCTCCCTCAACTTCAAAAATCACACACCTACATCGCTGCAGAAGTACCGACCCAGTCTTTGCAAAGTGAACATGCAAAGAAGATTAATCACCCTTAACAAAAAAGGTAAAACAGTGATATAGGACGATTTTCTCATACCCTAACTGTCTTGAGCCAGAATACACAGAGTTCAGGGAGAGCAAGACAAGATGAGCATTTGACATTAAAAAGTATATAATTTGTATTATTTTTATGAAAATAACTGATTGTTTCGATAGATAAGACCCTCCTTCCTCGGCTGGGATTGTTTACAACCGCATTTGGGATTGTTTGAAGCTGCATTTAAACTGCATTTTGGAAGTTCAAACTCAGGGCACAATATCAGTCCATTATATGGAGAAAAATCCTGAAATGTTTTCCTCAAAAAATATAATTTCTTTACGAATGTAAAAAGAAAGACATGAACTTCTTGGATGACAAGGGGGTGAGCACATTATCTGTAAATTGTTGTTCTGTAAGTGGACATTTCCCTTAAGGCTGCAGTAGTAACAAATTATTTTAAGTTGACTCAACAAATTGTGTGTGTGTTTTTTTGTTTGTTTGTTTGTTTTTTACAGTGTAGGTGGTGACAAGTGACTGTCTTTTTTAGAGGGTCATTAGCTATGTTTTCATCAGCCTGTTTTTATGCGCATTTTGTATTGCAAGTATTGCATCTGAAACGAGATACATAAATGCCAAATTTCAGAAAGAAAATCCCTTAATTCGCCAAAAAAATTTTTTTCAATTTTGCAAAAAAGGGTTGATGCAAATAACGGGAGTTGGAATGATAAATTCCTCCATGTGCATCAAAAAAGTCATGTGACTTTGTTTTATGTGCATTTTGAAGTATTGCGTTAGAAATGAGAGACGGAAATGCCATATCTCAGGAAAAAAATGCCTTAATTCGGCAAATAGTTTTTACGCTCACCTGAGGTGGTTTTTCAATTTTGCGAAAAAGGGTTAATGCAAATAATGGGAGATGGAAACACATTTGCCTGATAAATTCCTCCATGAGCATCAAACAAAGTCATTTGATTTTGTGCTATGGGATGGCATAGCCTGACTAACCACCAGACCGATCTTGTTGCGCAGCATCTGAAGTGTTGTTATAGTCATTCTTAATTGCCAAAGCAAAGTCTGTCATCAAAGTATTTCTGTATAATTGCCTCTCAGAACTGTCGTACACGACAGCGTTCCCAAAACAGCAGGCATCCACCTCTGAAAGCAATGACCACATTTATTGTGTTTCGTCTGCTCGCTCTTAGGCACATGTAATTTATTATATATGGAAGTTATGAGATTCAATGGCTTCTCCTATGTTTCTTAGTGATATTTTGTGCCAGTTTATCAGGAAGGGACTATTTTGTTCACTTTGACTCGTTGGATGGAAACGTACTTATTCATAAATGTTTTATGCGATATTCCAATTTTGCACATAATTTAAATTCAAAACTTTGAATGTAAACCCAGCTATTGATTCATTTTCAACAAGTGATTCATTGGTTACAGATTCATTCAGGAACTAATTAAATGCCTGTCTTTATGGGTGAGTCATTGAATCATTTCTCGAAAAAAAAAATGTAAAACATTGATTCATTCTGGAGAGAAACAAGTAATTGTTATTTACTCAACTGATTCTTTCAAAACAATAATTCATTCAGGAACGAAACAAATAAGTGACTTAATGAGTGGCTCACTAAGTCATTTACTAAACCAATTTGTTAAAAAACATTGATCCATTCAGAAATGAAATGCCACTGCAAACACTAAGGAAGAATAAGCTGTGGCGTTACTTAATATTTAAACTATTTCCTTTGGCAGAGCAAAAACAGACAAACTTACTGACAATTTTGTGTCTAAAATGTAAGGTACTCAACATTATTTTTTATTGATCTGTTTTGTACAGTCAGTTGGTCACTACAGATAATCCGCTCCAAATATCATGCATGATATTTTATCATGTTACAATACATCATGCCATTTAAATGTATTACTATGAATAGATGCAATACTGTATATTTAGGCTGCAGTCATTATAAAGACTTTTACCCCAAAGTATTTTGCTCTTTTTCACAGGATTTGACCTGTAATGCCTTATCTAATCAAATACAATCATTCGCTGACACGCAAGAGCGTTTCTGTCTGGAATAAAAATGGCAGTATTCTGATTCTGCTGTAGATATCGAAATATGTTATATTTATGAAGCTTTTGAGTGAATGATCTGTTCCTGGTGCCTGGGTGTCTGATGTTAAATGCATGGGGCTAATTGCATATTTTATAATGAGGCAATCAGGCAAAATTTGCAGTTCAGTTAATGATGTGTATAGCTCTGCCAAGCCTCAAAATTGCAGGACTGACAGAGTTTTAAGGATGAAAAGTTCAAAGCTCAGACCAGTCAATCTTTTTTGCAGATGGAGAGAGAGTGAGAGAGATGAGCATAAAGATTTTCCCCCTCCTCCGTCCCTCATTTTCACTTATTCTTCCATCATTTTCCCCCAGTCAAAATCCAAATCAGCCAGTATTGTCCTTCTGCTGAGTGGAGATTTCTAACGTATGTTTATTCCAGTCACTCTATTCAGCGCTCTCCATCTCTTATGTGTCTTCACAGTTCAACAGATTTCTTTTGATAAATCCCATCAGTGAATGAATGTTCAGTTGAAGCCATTCAGTCGCCACTGGAGTGATCACGTCCTAAATGCAATTTGCCCAGCTAAGTAAAAATAGAAGAACGATGCACCTTACAAGAGTTTTCTTTTTTATTTCTGCTAGTTCAGGGATCAGTGCACCTGCAGCTACATCATGACCTCTTGTTTACCTCCCAGACCAGCAGAAATGTTTCTTTTGGAGTGCACAGGGTTGTTTTATTCTGAGAATGAAAAGTGAAAATGAAGAACATTTGAATTTTGGTTATAGAACAGTCTGGAATGAGGAATGATCCTAGTTTACTATGGTTTTACTGTACAGTACATCTGTTATAAGGGTCACTTACAAAGTGATAGTTCACCCCAAAATGAAAATTCTGTCATTAATTACTTACCCTCATGTCGTTCCAAACCCATAAGACCTTAGCTCATCTGCAGAACACAAATTGAGATATTTTTGATGAAATCCGACAGCTTTCTGACCCCTCCTATACAGTAACAACCACATTCAAGGACCAGAAAGGTAGTAAGGACATCATTTAAATAGTCCATGTAACATCAGTAATTTTATGAAGCTACGAGAATACTTCTTGTGTGCAAAGAAAACAAAAATAACGAGTTAATTCAACAATTTCTTCTCTTCCGTGTCAGTCTTTGCCACACAATGTATGCATGAGCTAATATATATTTACAAAAAATGATCTTTTTGCTTTTAGTTTTAAGTATAGTTCACTATAATAATCCTGCGTGGAAGAAGTGTATGCTGTTACTTGCATTTTTATGTGTTTTTGAATGAAATAATAGAACAAAAAGCATGCGTAAAATACATGACCCATATTTAGCATTTTTACCATTAACTAGCTCAAATCATTTCAGTTCAAATCACCTTCCATAATGTAGTTCAACAGTCACTCTGCCCCAGAGCTCTCTATTAGACTTCATCAAGAACGCTTGGCCTCCCTTGTCTTCTCCGAATTGAGAAATAATGACGAAATGTACCATAATTACTGAATAATCTGAAGCATATTGTCATGATGTTGTACGGGGGCCTCTTTAGAGCCAACATTTGCGTAGAGACAATATGAGGGTTTTTGCTGTAATTAGCCATAATCAATTTTGTGTTGTTGTTTCTTTTCTCCACCACAGTTCCCTTTATGGGCTGTGGTAGAGGCGCACTCGTGGGACCCTTGTTGTGAAATTAGCTTTTTTTAACACTTTATTGTATCAGATGAAACAGAATGAGCGGATTGAGTAAATGCTAATGAGCGCCTGGTATAGGTAAACATACTGAATCCATTTAGCTTCATTGTGGCATGAATTGTCTTTAGAGGGTTGATTGTATGTGCTCAGTGAAGTTCTGCATTAACCTCTTTCATAAAGGCCCTATTAAATCCCTTTATTTCCAAACAAACTGCTGTAAATCAATAATCATATTCAACACAGTTATGACTTCTGTACCTGGTAATCACCACTGCAGGACTGAACTTGGGTGAACTTCAGTTATAAAAATGAGAGGCAATTAGTCAAGCTTATCAGCATGGTCTAATCAATGAGAACCAGGGGCAATATACCCCCCAAGACCAGCTCATGCCTCTCCAGCAGTAATTTGCACCGACACCTACAGTTTTCCAGAAACTGTGTTTCTGCTAACTGTTTTTCAGAGACTTTATATACATTATTATTTTAGTGACAGCGTCTAAAATGCATGTGCATTATGTATGAAGAATTTTTGAGACATATTCATATGTTTCTGAATCCTTTTAGGTTCATGTATTATTGAATTCAGTAATATTAATAGTTAGATTTTATTGCATTTAATCAATGAGAGTAAATATGTTCAGTGCTATTGCATTTATTAACTACTGCATGAATTTCATTCTGTTCAGTTTCATTTCTGAGGCCTTACACAAGCCTAACTTTAAAATGAATAAAAATTCATATAATCATGTAAGTTTTATTTTGTTTGCTGTGGGACAGCTATGGGTAAAATGCACCTTCAAACTAACCGTTATATGTTACACTGGACTACAAAATACATAAGTAGCACGGGTATATTTGTAGCAATAGCCGAAAAACATTGTATGATGTAAATTTCCTACCGTTAATATATTAAAACTTAATTTTTTGGATTGGTAATATGCATTGCTAAGAAATTACGTTACTTAGTTACTTTTTATGTAAAGTAATGCGTTACTTTACTTTTGCATTGCTTTTTAAATCTGGGCAGGGCTTGTTTGTTTTTAATATAAAAAGTTCTATTTTTGGCAAATGCAAAAGCCTTTTCACACCAAAAGCCTCAGGCTTTGAGAAAAGTAAATTCACATCTGTGTCTCTTCAGTAATAAATAAAAGGAAAACAAATGTTAGATTATCTTGAGTAATTTTTGCTTATTAGTATGGTTGAATTGGATCATCTAAGGTCGGCAGCAAAGACATCGGTTAATAAAATGGGATTAAATGCATAAAGGATATTTGTATTATTGAACATATTTATTGCATGTTTGCATCATATTCTGAATTGAATTTCACTGTTTTTATTGATTTTGAGGAATACTGAATCTGTTTTTTGTGAGTGAGATGAATTAATACATGTTCAAATTTATTCTAGAACTAACATCTTACTCCCGATTTCTCTCAACATGGGGACAGAAGAGCTTTTAATCAATTAATGGGGGTAAAAGTAACTGGTATTTGAAAAAAGTAACTCAGTAATGCGTTACTTTACTAGTTATTTGGAAAAGTAATAATATTACGTAACTTGCATTACCCCCAACACTGCTTATGATACAGCAACTCTGCTTGATTGTAAAATGTAAGCATACAAATATATATATTCAGGATTTTTTTAGGGTTAAAAATTTAGATTTCTCAATTTTTCAAATTCACTTCTAATATTTTGATTAACCGTTTCTTATAGGATTAGTCATTTCCCAACCCAGTCTCATAAAAATATGTACCTTTGGGTACTTTTTTGCAGCACCGTTTTTACGTACCTTGTAACTAGTGAAAATGTTGTGACTCCTTTAAGAGCAGAGCTCCATTCTGTGAACAGTCTGCAGCCGCATATCCCACGAGTACCGGGTGCGGGTTCGATGGTTTTACTTTTAATTTCTGTTGCTCATTTAGGTTGTCTTCTTTTAATAAGTAACGCTGTTGCCAGGAGAATAAAGCTCGAGATGTGGAATGCGACCTGTGTGCAGTTTTACTGATTTCTGCTGCAACTTGAGTTAGGCGAGCTATCATATTTAACCCTGACTCAGCGCGTTACAACCTTACTGCGCGTTTCGCTGCAGTTTC
Source organism: Labeo catla (assembly GCA_012976165.1). NCBI lineage: Eukaryota > Metazoa > Chordata > Actinopteri > Cypriniformes > Cyprinidae > Labeo > Labeo catla. The sequence continues at coordinate 549,564 of VONZ01000297.1, read as the reverse complement.
AAAAAGAAATTTCCACTGAGTGGCGCTAAAACACTGGTTCATTACGTGAATTTGCCACTGTTTTATTACGTTAATACAGGTACGTATTATTGTGTTTTTATGACGTTGCTTCAGATACCTATTGCGGCGGTTCATAGTTCAAATATCCGGGGACTGTTGCTAAAAGTTAATACTCTATCGTTCTGAAAATATGCTCTACACCAAACCCAAACGTAAACCTGCACGATACTGTTAACAAATGATATAAAAACGCATTTGTTGACACAAGCATACATTTGAATCTTCCTTTGGTGCAGATTTTAACTGTTTTGTTGAACCATAGTTACACGGATTCAACCCCGAGCTCTTCACCTTTCGAGTACATGTCCGTACTGCATGAGCTACCAAACAAACCTACCGATTATGAAAATCCATAAATATGAAGCTGGATATGTCATGCTAACATTCAAAAGCATCTGTTTTAAAATCTTCCAGCATATTAAAATTGTCATAAGTCATAATGCAATATTCTTTAAGTGCCTCCAGGTACGTTTTTGTCATGAGACCAGGTAGTCATTTCCAGAATAAAAATTTCCTGATAATTTACTCACCCCCATGTCATCCAAGATGTTCATGCCTTTCTTTCTTCAGTCGAGAAAAAAAAAGGTTTTTGAGGAAAACATTCCAGAATTTTTCTTCATATAGTGGACTTTAATGGGGATCAGCAGGTTGAAGGTTCAAATTGCAGTTTCAATGCAGCTTCAAAGGGCTCTACACAATCCTAACCGAGGAACTAGGGTCTTATCTAGCGAAATTTATATACTTTTTAGCCACAAATGCTTGTCTTGCACTAGCTCTGTACTGTAAAAATGACAGTGAATTTTACTGTAAAAATGCTACAGTAAAAACCTGTTAAATGGTTAACAGTAAGTTCCCCTACTATATACAGTGAAAAACAGTATTAGACATTGCATGTAATTTTACGGTAGTATACCGTTTTCATAAGTGGAAAAGAACGTAAAATTTATAGTGAATAACCGTAAATTGACATTCCCATAATTCCCTGCATTACTTTTTTTAAATTTAATGTTTTTTTGATAAAATTTTTTTTTTCTTCTTCTTTCTTATCAGTTTTGTACATTAGGGTTGTATGTTACATCTAATGTTGTTAAATGAATGTTTATTGCATTATGTCAGTTTAATGTATGTTACCATGGTGGTGTTTAGTGTTAGTGTGAATGACACTGAGCACCTACTATATATGTTAATATTTAAAAACAGCTTGTGATGGTCTTTGATTCATCATGTGACTTTCTCATCACCACCTGCTTTTGGTGGTTATCAGTGTATTTAACAGGTTGGTACATAAACATTATATCAGTTAATAAAATTACGGTATTTAAATGTAAATTTTATTTAAAACCACAAAACATTATGTAAACGTAAAAATATGGCAACCACAGCTGCCGTTTTTTTTACTGCAAATTTTATGGATTTTTTTTGACAGTGTGCAATGTGCGTCTACAACTTTGAGCATTACGCTTATGCTGGAAAGGTCATGTTTGGTTAGTTCTTCATCTGTGTACTTCGGTTCAAAAAGGTAGAGTAAGGTAGAAAAACCCAATCTCATTTTCTCCTCCAATTTCAAAATCATCCGACCTTGTTGTTTTACCTTTTTTTGTAAACTTTGTTTGACTTTCTTTGCATGATCGCTTTGTAAACACTGGGTCGGGACTTCCGCCTACCTTTTCAACGTGACTACGTAATGCGTGAAGTCAGTCTAGTGCAAGATGAGCATTTGTGGTTAAAAAGTAATATATATATTTTTTTTTTTAGAAAACAACAGATTGCTTCACTAGAAAAGATCGTGTAGAGCACTTTGAAGCTGCACTGAAACTGCAATTTGGACCTTCAACCCGTCGATTCCTATTGAAGTCCACTATTGAGAAAAATCCTTAAATGTTTTCTCCAAAAACCTTAATTTATTTTTGAATGAAAAATGAAAGAACATCTTCGATGACATGGAGGTAAGTAAATTATCAGGAAATTTTTATTCTGGAAGTGAACTGTAAATCCCAAGAATTGATCTTTTAGTCCATGTTGTTTTCAGTTGATGCATGAATGAATGTTATTTGTAGCACAACTTCCATCAACTAATCACAGTAAAGCTTTGTGCTCTGTTACTTCTGATACAAAACAAAGCGTCGGCTTTCAAATCCTTTCTGTTTTATTTAAAATTTCAAACATTGAATACAGTTTTGACACTTTTGCATGTCCCGTGACAGTTTCACTTCAATTCAAGTGGAAACCACAGAAAGATGTCAATAAAATAGTTGTAAACAATAGGCTTTTATCATGGAACTTTAGCTATATTTACCTCAGAAAAGCCACTGAATGACCAAATGTGTCTTGATAGTCAACTATAAAAAAGAAGACAATTTTAATAAATATATGCACTATATACAATAAAAATACACACTTGCATTTTTGGGGAATCACATCAGAGCTTGGTATTGCCAGCACTGGCAAGCTGTGCAAACAAACCTGTGGATACTTCTGTCGATATGTATGAATACCTATAAATACTAATGAGCTCAGGCTGTAGGGTAAATCTGCTCAGCACCTTGTGAAGCCATGTCATTATTACATTTATAAACATTTGTAATTTTTTAGATGAAAGCTGTCAATCCAATCGCATCGTTGGACGACTGATGATAATGTCATTCCAGCACAATGGGCATTGACATTTTTATCCCAAAATATATTTAGTGCTTCTCGCATTCAGTAATTTTGAAGGCGCAGCCATAATCCCGCTGTGATTACAATAAGTAACACAAAATGCACAGACGTAAACCATTTAACCTGGACGATATATCTGTCATACAGTCAATATGCCTGTCCGCCTTACTGTACAAATAAATGGAAGAGACAAATCATAAAACATACTGGTTGAGGATGAGCAAGGGATTTTAAATCTGTTGCAGCTGATCAAATGAAATGGCAGAACAATCGCATTACCAGGACAAACAATCGGATTAGTGATGCTGAATGACATTTCCTCCTAAACTGATTTATGTCATTTGTTGTCTGCAAGCGCTTTATACATACACACACGCACACACACATAGCCGTGAGAACAGGCCTGAACATAACATGACACTGACGCTCCAGCGGGTCTCTGAGAAACTGCCAGCTGTATTCTGTAGCACACTCATTTTGTTTAGTGATATATAGCCCATTGGGGCCATTCATTTTTTACTCTCCTGATTACAGTAAATATGGAATAAATGATTAAATATGTACTTTAGCTTCATTTAAATAGATATAATCCATCACTGTACTTGCTGTTTAATATTGCACATTGTGTTTACATGTACTGTAACTCAACTAAGACTAAATCAGCTAGGTTTCAGCTAGTCCAGCTCCATATTTCACACTTACACGTCAACTACAGTCCGTATTTGTCAGACAGCGACCATGACCTTCACTGACCATGACCTGCGTCCCTATAGACTTCAACATAAAACTGAATTTTAAAGTAGTGGTTCTCAAACGTTTTAGCCCATGTACCACCTGTGATGTAATCAGAACATCCAGTTACCAAAATAATGTTCTCTGTTATTTCTGAATTGAGAAAATCAGTGTCTCTTTCAAGCTTTTTTTTTCTTTGAAAGTGCTTGAAACTCCATGCTCAAAGCTGAGTCAGTCAAAAGAAAGCATTCATGGTGTCAAGCATCTAGCTACTTGCTGGGCAAAAAGAAGAACATCTTGCCTGTTTTGTCTTCTTTAAGTACATTAAGTACAATTTACCTTGATCCTCAAATTCTAAAAGTTTTCACAGCTCTTAATGCATCATGTTTCCTTCTGGAGCATCAGTGAATGTTTAAACCTTTTTTAATAGTTGTGTTTGAGTTCCTCAGTTGTCCTCTGTGTTAAAAGATCTCAAAATCATACAGTCACTACTGGAAAGAGTTCAAATATGCAAGTTCAAAGAGTTCAAAGATGCTGGAAAACGGAAGAACCTGCAGGACCTGGAGATTTTTTTCTGAATAACAGTGCTTAGTTTAACTGTTCAAAACAAACAAGGGACTCATGAACAACCATCACAAAACAAAAATCGGTCGTAGATCATCCAGGTAACCACACACAGTATTAAGAGCCAAGGGTTCTTTTGAAGGGGGTTATTTTAATAATTTCAGCAATTTTGTGTCTTGTGGACTATATGTAAACATCTTTTATGTAAAATATCTTACTCAGGACAGTACTAAATAAAAACTAACATGCATTTTGTATGATTTCTCTTCTTTTGTTAAAATTATTCACATTTTCATAGATTCTGCAAGGGATTCCCAAACTTTCGCATGCACATTAAAAGTTTTTACTGTCATTTTTGATCAATATTAATGTATGAATTAATTAAATTAATTAAATAATTAATTAATAATGTAAGCATGAATTTCTTTTCATATATAGTTTTTAACTTTTATAAATCTTACCATTTCTTCTCCTGCCTAAGTTTTTGCCACAACTGGCTTTGGAACGCTTACATAGGGTGCTAAAGCACCATTTTCTGTTTCTGAAATTATATGTATTGGTAAAAGCACTGTACAGTACAGCCGACTAGGCGCACACCCATTAAACAGCCTCTTTTCAGTGAGGTGACTGCATTCGACTGTGTATTCGCCCACTAAGGTCTGATTTATTCTGTCTCTCCCTCATCACAGCCCCCTAACAAACCCCCTCTGGTTGTGTCTGCGGTAACCCGCCTGTCCTCTGCTCTGCTCATGCATAGTTAACTGATCGCAGGCAAGCACGCATCTGAAAAAGAAGTTTGACCAGCAGGGAAACAGGCGAAGAGAAAAAAGCCTTCTCTCAGACTGCAGGCTGAGTGTAGCCATCACTCGCCTCTCCTCTCCTCCTCTCCTCCCTCCTCTTCCCTCTCCGCGTGGCTCTGATTGGGCGGGCGCTTTGCCGCACACGTGTTGTGATGGCTTTTGTCTCCCAAGGTAACAGAATAAAGGCAGACAGCTGGAAGCTCAGCCCAATATTCACCTGTCACACCGGGCTGCCTGTGACAGGCTCCCCTGCTGCCGCAAAGCCACCGCAGAGAAATGATGCTAAATTAGGATGCTGCTTCGCTCTGTTGTCTCTGTCAGAGATCTCTCAGAAAGCTCAGATATTCTCAGCGAGCTCAGCCCAGATAACAACTTACTGTATCACAGCCCTTAATATTGCGGTAGTATAGCCTCCACCGGTCCCCGCGACTGCACGTGCTGTTAGCGCTTGGCCTGGTAATAATAGGGATTCGGCCTGAATGACAGTATCTGTAATTGTATTTGTGGGACAGGCGTAATTGGCCAAGGGTCACGTTTAACTTGGCACTGTTAGTGCTCGTGGCGTTTCCATAATGAATATGCAGAATCACTTGAAAGGACAAGAGAGATAGCATTCTCTCTTAATGGATTCATTTTTAAAGCAAAGATCAGGCCATCAGCGAAGAATACAGAAGCATTATGTTTTATTGACGGTGGCCGTTGTTGGCGGGCGTGTTTGGCAAACCGAGAGCGAGCGAATGAAGGTGAGGGAGAAAGGAAATGAGAAAAGGAGAGCGAGAGAAAGGCGCAGAGAGGGTTGCAGGATGTTTGTAAGAGAATTGATTTTGCTCATACATTTTTGCCGATAACAAGGAAACAGACCAGGAACCCAACTAATAAGCTATTAGAGTGGATGCTCCTCCAAGGGCAGTGTTCGGGTTTGAGGGGTTTTAAAACAAGGATGTGTTAATTAGAGGGTTACACAGAGAAAAAAAAAAAAAGAAGCTTATGTCCCTCATTTACACATAGCAGAACCATTTCAGTGCTACTGCAATTTCTTTTCCTTTCATTTGATTTCCTAATAGAACAGGGGTTGAGTGGTATACCAACACCAGGAAGAATTTATCAAGCAGATTTTATGATATTGCACCTATTAAATATGCAGGGATATTCCTTTAACAACCGTTCAACATGCAGTTTAATTAGTAAGCTATATTTTATACACAATATGTTCTGAGAACAAAGTCAATGCAGAATCAACTAATTTGAGAGTAAAACACAGCATAGTGGTTCCTAAAAGAATGGCGTTCCTAAATGAATCATTTCATCTGTTTGAGTGAATAATTCTGTGTTTTGAATGTATTGTTTGAATAATTCCATGACTCACTCCTAACGACAATTTTTTTTATTATTATTTTTTTTTTAAAAACAATCTATTGTGTGAATGTTTCAGTGATTCACATATAGACAGTCACTTGGTTCATTCCTGAATGAATCTGTGTTTTGAACGAATCGGTTGAGTGAATGATTCCACAACTCACTCATAATGACTTTCGTTCCTCGATTAATATATTGTTGAAAAAATCTATTGCATGAATGATTCAGTGATCCACATTTAGACAGTCACTAGTTTCATTCCTGAATGAATCTGTGTTTTGAACAAATTGGTTGAGTGAATGATTTCATAACTCACTCATAATGACTTTCGTTCCTCAATTAATATATTTTTGAAAAAATCTATTGCGTGAATGATTCAGTGATTCACATTTAGACAGCCACTAGTTTCATTCCTGAATGAATCTGTGTTTTGAACAAATCGGTTGAGTGAATGATTCCATAACTCACTCATAAAACTCATTCCTAAATGAAAAGTTTTTTTAACAAATCTGTTGAGTTAATCATTCACAAATTAACATATGATATAGACACTCACTTGTTTCGTTCCTGGATGAATCATTGCAAGTGAATAATTCTATGTGTTTTGAATGTAGCAGTCGATTGAATAATTCCATGACTCACTCATATCGACTTTGGTTCCTGAATTAATTTTTTTTAAACAAATCTATTGTGTGAATGATTCAGTGATTCACATATAGATAGTCAGTTGTTTCGTTCCTGAATGAATCTGTGTTTTGAACAAATCGGTTGAGTGAATGATTCCATATTTTACTCATAAAACTCATTCCTATATGAAAAGTTTTTCAACAAATCTGTTGAGTGAATGATTCACAAATAATATAGACATATAATATAGACACTCACTTGTTTTGTTCCTGAATAAATTATTGCGAGTGAATAATTCTATGCATTTTTAATGTATTGGTTGATTGAATAATTCCACGACTCACTCATAACGACATTTGTTCCTGAATCTGTGTTTTGAATGAATTAGTTGAATTAATGATTCCATAACTCACTCATAAAGACAGTTTTGTTCCTAAATGCTGAGTGATGTTTGATTTACATATAAACAATCACTTGTTTCATTCCGGAATGAATCATTGTTCTGAACCCTGCTTTTCAAGTGAATAATTTTATGTAGTTCGAATGTATCAGTTGACAGAGTAATTTCATGACTCACTCATAATGATTTTCGCTCCTGATTTTTTGGAAAAAATCTTCTGTGTGAACGATTCAGTGACTCATTATGTATACACTCACTTGTTTCCTGAATGAATCCGTGTTTTGAAAGAATTGGTTGAGTGAATTATATTAGTATTCCAAACCGTCATTGAAACACTTCCGCTGGACTGTATATCAGCATTCTCAGTAACAACTGGTTGTATCATTGATTACTGATAAGACATTCAATGATGGAAATACATTCTAATCAACTGGAAGACTTGGAATATACTCTATGAGTAGTACGCTTTTGTATTGTTTTCTTTTAATAGTTTTTTAGACTTTGCCAGCCTGTGGTCACTATGAACTGTCATTGTATGAAAAAAATGATGTGAAGGTTTTTAAAAAGTGTTTTTTTCCCCTGCTAATCAGCATAAAAATTTGCAACAACATGAATAAATCATTTCAGAATTTTCATTTTACGTGAACTTTCCCTTTAATGTGTCACATTTTCATGCGGATAGGTCTGTCTCCTCAAAGCCTTTTTTCTCTCCTCACTCCATCTTCATCTCTCTACAGGCCTGCTTTAATTTCGCCTCGTTTTCTGTTGCTCCATCACTCTCTTTGTCACTCTTCCCTTTCTCATCCTGTCACATTTGTTCCATTCTCAGGTTCCCTCTTTATTTTCTCGTCTCCCTGGCGCGCGCATCCCCTCCATCTCTGTCTCTCTTTTTGTCCTCTTTTTTTCTCCTCCGTCACCTTCACTGCTCCCTTTCACAATCTTTTTTGTGACTCGCTGATGTATTTTTCCCGCTTATTCAGATTTAACATTCCACTCTTCCCTCACCCCGTCATTTTTTTTTTACTCCTGGCAGTGCTCTGTTGCAGAGGCAGTCAGCGTGTGCTGCGTTTAAAGATGAAGACGCACGCCACATTCACTCTCACCCTGACACATTTCTGAACATCAACTCGTACCTCGCAGCTCACCTTGTTCCCAGATGAGAAACAACGAATCGATAGGAAAACCAATCAGCTGCTAGGTTACAGACAGGGCTGGGCGTTTTTGTTAATGAATATAATGCATGGCCGATAGAGAGAGTAATCAAAAGAGATGTTTTGTGAGTGTCATCCTTTCTGAATCAGTGAAACCCAGGAAAATTCAATTTTTAATAAAACTGCTTCTAATTTGACTTGTCACTGATCCAAAAAAGCTGGTTCATTAGTGTTCTGCTAAACCAGGTTTGTAATTATATTTGTATAGCTTGCCATTTGAACCATTTTATTAAGGCTTTTATGATTGAGAAGTTTTTTCTATAAATCCTTTTGACTTTCCCCTGACTTTTCTGAAACTCTAGACAAACCTTTTTGTAAAATGATAATTCCCCATATGGGGGAAAAAAGTTTAAACCAGCACAACAAGGTTAAGAAGAAGGATTTGGTTACCAAAAAGAAAGCCAGCTTAACACCAGCCTGGCCAGGCTAGGAGACTAGATATGTAGCTTAGCAAATCACTTTTGACTGGTTTGAACTGTTCTTTTTAGCAGTCTGTTTATTATTATCTATTTATTGTTTTCATCATGACTTCATTTGGATGTTGCAGTGATGTTGTCGAGTTGATCTGTACCAAAATGCCCTTAGAAAGCTTCTCAGCTCACATTGTTATTGCAATGATTAATAAATAAATGAATAAACTAATGCCTATTTTTACACTGAGCTGAATGAAATTCAGTCCTTTTAAGGCCAACATTTGTACAGAGAAAGTGCAGGACGTAATGATCCAACAGGAGGTGCTGCAGTAAAAAACAAAAAAAAAGAAAGGTCAGTCTGGTTGTAATCAGAAACCCAATTTGGAGGTGATTAAAAACAAGGAAAGTTCTCAAATTTGTGAAGTCAAGTGATGATTTTGGCTTTTCAAATTTCAGTTCAAGTCCTGAATTTGAATCGAGGTAGAGAGCAGGATGTACAATTGCAAAGTTTGAATTTTAATTTAAGGAAACAGCATTAAAATGAACCAAATTTCAAAGAAACTCATATAATTGCAGTATGACCAATTTTAAGGGAAGTCTGTATTGATTATGAGTTGTAAATATTGTAAATATGATGTCAGTTGTGTTCAAATCACTGTCAGTGTGTGTTTTTTAAATGTTTTTATTCAATCTATGAAGGTCCTATAAGCTATATTTCCTTTTGTAATTGTACAATAGTTTCATATCTGTACATGCAACACTGCTAGTTTTGTTGTAAATTAAAACGGAACCTATTGTACAAAATTCACTTTTACATGGTGTTTGAACACTTATGTGTGTCCGCAGTGTGTGTAAACAACCAGCCTATAATGGTAAAAATTCACCCACTCCTTTTTTAATGTCCACATAAATCAGAAGCGGTGTCTGAAAATATGCCGTTTCAGATTTACCCCTACTGTGACATCACAACAGGGGTAAGCTCCTCCCATTACTAGTGACAGTCTGCCCTATTCACATTGACACATTTATATCACTTTTGCAGTTGTTAACACTATCAGGTAGGTTTAGGGTTGGGTTTGGTGTAGGGGATATTTCCAACGCAATTACCCTTTAGAAACACTTCTCGGATATTTGAAATCTGAACAGCTGCAATATATGTACCTCGAGCAGCATAATAAAAAAAATAGCAATAGGTGCCTGTACTAACATAATAAATGCGTGTCATGGTCACGTATTGAACATGTTTTAGCTCCACTTCAACTTCACTTTGAAACTCCCGTGAAATGTGCAGTAAGGTACGTATTTACTGTATTTTCATGTGCCTGGGTTGCTAAAGTTACCACGGTCTTTGTATTCAAAGAGAGCAGAGCTACATCATTAGTTTTATCCTGAAATGATCACTGTCTGCATATTTCATAAATAATTTCTGACATTCTGACTGCGTGCCATTCTCCAGTTTTGTTGTTGATGGACTATGTGAAGTGCGAGCTGTAGAGGCTCCGCCCACTTCTGGAAAGCTCATTTGCATTTAAAGGTACACACACAAAAACAGTGTTTTTCTCACTGACACACTTAGAAACTGGGCTTAAAGTAAAAATGCCTGTGTGGTGGCAGCATGTGAGTTCAACTCATGAATACAGTCTTTCATGATCTGAATTCCAATTCTAATCAAATTATGACGTTATGAGATTTATATTCACACTATATTAACATCTCCAAATCAATAAAAACTGTTAACTTCACATCAAATGTATGTTCATTAACCTAATTAGCAGTTCTGTCACAACCTGCGGTGGGGCGCCACACTGGTGTTCAGCTTGCAAACAGTTGCTCTGTCATAATTTTAATGCTCGTAATAACAATATAAACACGCAAAGTCCTGCAGGCTCAATAATCAAACTTAATTATCCAATTCCATCATTGTGCAGGAAAGCCAACACCTCCCACCCAGCACACGTTTCTCGAGGAACGCTCCTTCAGTCAGCTGTCAGGTGTGAGAAAAGAAATGTATCAAACCCAAACAGTGTTTGAAAGAACATAAATCAAACAGGCTGTGCAATAAGGTGGAACCGTCTCGGCTCAGGAGCTGTTGCTGGGTGTCAGTTTATGTCCAGTAGAAGTGAGACTGCCTGGTGACATGTCGGGTTTATGTGGAGGTGGCTGGTGAGTCTTCTCTGAAAGGTTTTGGCTGTTTCAGTAGTGATTGACCAGGATTCATTGTTCTGTCAGCATTCACGCACTTCTACTGCTGGCAGTACCTGTGGATACTCTGCTGCGTTGCTTTTACCGGCTGTCTCGCTTTCGACATGGTCACAGCCTCCAATGGCTTAGTATCCAAAAGACTCACACCAGAGTGTCTGATTGTGTATGCATTAAAACAGCTTGCGGACAGCTGAAAGATACTGGACAGTCAGCATGGGAAATCCAGACAGGAGAATCTGATTAAGTTGTCTGGGTATCGGGAGACACCACTCACACGCACCTCTACGCAAACATTTGCATGCGTACGCTGACCGTTACATGACCTGTATTCCTGTGGATGTCAAGATTTGACTTGAAAGTCCACCCTGGAAAATTTTATGTTTTTTGCTTAAAATAAGACAATGGGATCCAAAGTAGAGACACAGAATTTAAGCCGGTCTAGTTTTGTTAAATAATATGTAAAGAAAAACAATTCTGTTCAGTTTATGGTACAAATTCTACATTAACAATATGGTGACAATGTTTCAGGTGTTATGGGATGGCATATTAGTGGCTGTATGGTTTTTAATAGGAAAAGTGTGTTGTTATATAATAATCATAATAACCATATTCTGCTGTTTACATGCTGATAACCACCATAAAATCAGGTGGCACAGCAGAAAGACATTTGATGAATCAAAGCTAATACATAGATGTGCACAAGATCAAACACACATGACTCTAAGATAATGCAGTAACATTAAATAACCAACAGAAAATGTAAGGCAAAACACTCTAGTGTACAATAAAAAATCAAAACTATTTATATAAAGTATAAAATGTGATGTTACACAGGGACTTTTTAATAATAAATTAAATTAAACATGAAATTTTGGAGTAGAAAGACTTGTAATATGTACTTCAATGATATTTGTTTTATTTACAACTTTGAAAAATTGTGATTTTTGTTTTTGGCAGCGCCTATTTACACTAAGTGAAAATAGCATATTTGCTCAGCGATTGATGCAATTTACACTAAGTGCAAATAGTGATGGATGCTATTTACACTAAGTGAAAATAGCAGTATTTTTAGCAATTTGCTATTACACTAAGTGCAAAAAGCTATCAATTCTATTTACACTGTTAAATTAGCAAGATTTTCTGCTATTTATACTGCAAATAGTGGCAATTATCTGCACCTCAGTACCGTAGTACATTATAAAACAGTATGCAATAATAACATACTGAGTGTAAATTATCATTTTAATTCGAAATATAGTTGCAAGCAGTGATTACCAGGGTTCAAGCGCTTTAAGGCATTTAAGCACATATGAAAAAAGACATTATTTACCAAGCCTGTAACCACCTAAATCAATTATTTAAGAAAAGCATTTTTGGCAAATCCAGGTAATTTACCATAGAAATATTATGTTTGTTTGTTTTGTTTTTTTAACGTTTATGACTGTTATAGCACCGCTGTGGTCCGATCCCCTTAAAACTTTGCATGCTTGTTTAGAATCACCTGTTGCATGTGCTCAGCTGGTTTTGTGAAGTTTTGAGTTTTCCTTTTAGGCTTCTTAGGATTTGGGGTAAATTTGGACAGGCTCCTTTTCTAAACGACCCCGTTATAGCTTCCCAAAGGGTAAATTTCAACATTTTTTGATAATGATTGGCCTAGAGAGTCCAGGGAATTGTACTGCAGTGTTTTTTTTTCCAGATTGAGTGAAAAAACTAAGACTAGTTTTCAAAAGTAGGTTTTTTACATCATCTCAATTATTTAACAAAGGATTTGATTGACAGTAGTTGTTCTAGAGGAAAAGTTGTCCGGAATGAGGAGTTCTATCATATGATACAAATGTTTTGCGTATGTGCAGAAAACCGTGTGACATACAATGGTGTATACCCTTGAAAAATGCGATATCGCCCCCCAGTGGCTGATTTCTTTCAAATTTCTCTCAGACCTTTGGGGCCGTGAGTCAAACAGGCTCACAGAGTTTTGTTCTGATCGGCCTTCTTTAACCTTGTCTAACAGGGGCTCAAATTCGTCGGCCAATGGCGGCAGTGTTTTTTGAGATACACAAATGTCCTTGACGCTTGTGGCACTTCGGACCAAGACCGTGCACACAGATTTTCATGTTGATAGGATGAATTTTCATAATTTTTTATAATTTTTCCCTCTTGTAGCACCACCAAGTGGCCAAACTCTGTGATTTTTTTTTTCTGTGACCTCAGATTACATAAGTGTTCGAAGTGGCCCTGGCCCTTTCGAATGTTATGGTGCCCCTTTTTTTGATAATTATTGATATTCTCTCCCAGAGAATCTTTCTGCACTGGTTTGCTTCCAATCAGGTGAAAAACTTAGAAATTAGCAGAGTACATTAAAAAAAAAAAAAAAGCAAAATACCCAAAAATTTGCGAATCTGTGCGTTTTGTCCAGCATGAGCCAAAGATTCCAACAACATAAAACATATGAGCCTGTGCCTTACGGTTTAAGAGTTGTGAGCGATTTTGTACTTTTGTCTGCTGTTGCGCCCCCGTCAGGCCCATTGGGGCGTGCCTTGGTCACGTTGTAGGCGGTGTGAGTACTACCATTCCTCCAACTTTCAAGTCTGTACGACTTACGGTTTGGTGTGCACGATCAATTATATGTGAAGACCACTGATTCATGATCATGCTATCAATTACAATATGGTTTTGGTGCTACGCACTTGAACCCCTAATTATTAAATGGATGCCACCTTACTGGGACAATAAAGCCCTTCCTACACCTACCCTAACCCTACCTGATACTTTATTCTCAACGTTTTGATTATTTGCTTAAATTAAAATGCCTTTCCAATATGTTATTGTAGAGAGCAGATAGACAAAGGAGACGGTGGGTATAATCCAAACCTCTTCTATTTAATAAAGGCAGCAAAACAGGAAGGTGGTGTACACAACATAAAATAACTGTGACCGGACAAAGGACCAAAAAGGAAACAGGAGCCAAGACAGAAAGTAAAACATGGAGACACAAGTCCATAACCCTGACAGATATGACATTTGAAAAGTAAGAAAAATAAGTTTGACAAAAGGTGGCTTCAAACCCAGGTCGATTACGCGGCAAAAAGACTACATTATGAACTTTACCTTCTACGCCACTGAAGTTAGGTTTTGACAACAGTCAAATAGTCTCTGCCAACAAGATGGGCTATTTGCACTGAGTTTTTGGTAAGTGTTAACTCATGTTTAAAATGTGTTTTTAATTATTTTTCAACCTCATAAACGTTTTTTCCTTTTTTGTTTTAATTTAAGATTTTTATAATTAAATTGGTGGAGTTTGAGGTGGGTGTTGATGTGGGCTGATATTTAAAAATTATTTTGAACATGGTAATTTGTTTAACAAAATAAGTGTTCAAAATTTAACATGATGCACATGTTTTCTAATATTGTTACAACCCACAACCCACGTACAGTTACAATTCTCTCTGGTAGAGGGGTTGGATGTAAAAGCAGCACTTTTTGTACTTGACATGAATTTATACGGTTTATGTGTGAGTTGTACTTTCCAAATCAATGGAAAAAAATGTATGCCAGACAAATGTGGGGAAATTCTATCAAAGTTTGTTAAGCGTGTTACAGATGTTAAAGCAAAAGGTGTTACAACCACTCCTACCGATCAATTTCCTACTGATAAATTACAATTCTGCAGTATTATTCTGCTATGTTTTTTGATCAGGATCTCCTAGGCAACATTCAGGATGAGTATGATTGAACTCAAATCTGAACTGGCAGTTAAATATTCATTCATTACTGACACAGTATGACACAGTCCATAAAAAACAAGCATCAAAAGATGAAGGGCTGTGCAATGCTGTGGATGCAAAAAAGGGAAAAAAAAATCCCACAGTCTGCCACTGACATCCTCCTTCCCGCATTCCCTTGTTCAAAGCGTAAAAAAGCTGAAAACAGGCTGTGTTAGTGGAAGATGGCTGGGTTGTTCATTCTCATGGATCTCCCGGGCCGTTTATGACAGTTCTTTGTTGGGCCCAGATGGCGGTTCTCTGGCGTCTTCTGTTCTCTGGGTTGAAACCACACAGTCTCTTTCTTGTGTTAGCATGCTGCATGACATGAGTACAACTCAACTTCATTTATTTTTTTCTGTTGTTTTTGTGATACCAACCGCTTTGCTTGCCCTGAATCAAACTAATAAATGTGCGTGTTTTCATTATGCAGCGATGGGATTTGCTGAATGAGAAAATATGAGATGAACTCAACTGAGCATGTAGCATACATGCTGACTACACACTACTGCTAAAATGATTTCAGATCTTGCTGATGAGTTTCACGCATCTTATTTTTTCTTATTAAATTTGATGTTTATTTATTTTTATGAAGGTTGCAAGCAATAAACAGAATGGCAGATAGAGATACAGATAAGGTGAAGTGAAGTGGAGAATTCGCTACACATGATTGGCGCTCCTACAAAGAAAATAATAATTCAAGTAATAAATAAGCCGAATATGCTGTGGTAAGAAAGTGGGGGGTAAAAAGAAAGACCCTCTGTAACTATTCACACATACAGATATATAAGCATGGTCCAAAAGTAATTTTTTGAACAATTGGTGAGAAAGAGAAAATCTGCTATCCATAAATATTTCTTACCTGACAAGAAATAGCCATTTGTTTTGTTTCATGAAGAAATATATGTTCATGTTTGTGGTTTAATGAAAAGAATGTGTCACCACCTAGAGGCCTGGAGTATTTAAAAAAAAAAAAGCCTAAAATAGGTTTTCAGCCAACTTTCCATTTTATTTACTTGAAAGGTACCAGAATGAGTGTTAACCCTACACTCTGAATGTAAGATTAGGAATTTATACTGAATTTTTTGTTAATTGCTCACCCTCATGTCGTTCCAAACCCATAAGACCTTCGTTCATCTCCAGAACACAAATGAAGATATTTATAATGAAATCTGAGAACTTTCTGATCCAGAAAGGTAGTAAGGATATTGTTTAAATAATCCTTGTGACATCAGTGGTTCAAACGTAATTTTATGAAGCTACAAGAATACTTTTTGTGCGCAAAGAAAACAAAAATAATGACATTATTCAACAGTTTCTTCTCTTCCACGTCCCTGCAGTGCGTTCATGAGAGTAGGGGAGTGCAGGGCACAACCTAACACTTTTTGAATTTCTCAGTTTGTGTAAATCCACATGGGGTTCAGAGTATATTTTTTATCCGCGTTAATTTGACACTTGTTTAGTACAAATATGTCGCTTTGTTTCATAATTACAGTGTATACATTTTTTGTTATTTAACTCAAAAGAAAGGAAGTGAAAAGTAACAACATGCCCCATATGTGGGGTACATTGTAACATGTGAGGGGCATGCTGTAACATGACCATATGACAGCTTAAAATGTTTTCTGATCGAATGAAACAAATATACACGACAAACTAAAATATTTTGTCAATAAAATAAAATGATTAACTTTATCAAATAAAATAAAGGCATTTTTTAAGAATTAAAAAACAATCTAATTTTTGAGGTTCACAATGAACACATTGCAACCCTGCGTGGGACGGCCCTGATCGCAAAACACAGCTATACAATATAGTTCAAACAATGTGTGCAAACAGATGAAACACATTTAGACATTCAGAAAAACACTCCCCTCCCTCCAAACACAGCTTTCATAGAACACGAGACACATAAACGAGCCAAAATGCTTTACATTAAACATCGATTTTTTAGTCTTTATTCACCTGTTTCTTGGGTTTCTTTTTAAAATCCATAAAAGTAAATAGTGAAAATTACATGGCTAATGTCATAGAATAGCATAGTTTAACTAGATGAGAAAAGTTTGAGAACAAACTTTAAGTTGGCTTGAGAAAGCCTAGCCTGAAAGTTTGAAGCAGTTATAAAAGTATGAAAGCAGCTAGCATGATTTAACACATTGCTTACATGATTTAACATGTTGTTAACATGTTTTAGCATGATTAGCTTGTTGCTTGTATTTTTATAGGCTGATTAGAATGTTGTTAGCATGATTAGCATGTTGTTAGCATAATTAGCAAATTACTAGAATGTTGTTAGCATGATTAGCAAGTTACTAGCATTTTTCTAGCCTGATTAGCATGTTGATAGCATGTTTCATGCATGATTAGCATGTTACTAGCATGTTTCTAACATGGCTAACATGTTACTAGCTTGTTGTTAACATGTTTCTAGCATAATTAGCATATTACTAGCTTGTTGTTAACATGATTGGCATGTTGCTAGCATGATTAGTATGTTACTAGCATGTTGTTAGCATGGTTAGCAAGTTACTAGTATGTTGCTAGCATGTTGCTAACATGAATAGCATGTTACTAGCATGTTGCTGGCACGATTAGCATTATACTAGCATGTTGTTAGCATGTTTCTAACATGATTAGCATGCTGCTAACATCATTAGCAAGTTACTAGCATGTTGCTAGCACGATTAGCATTATACTAGCATGCTGTTAGCATGTTTTTAACATGATTAGCATGCTGCTAACATGATTAGATATAGCACACCGAGTCAGACCAGTCTGAAGGTCTGGGCCGAGTTTGGTAGTTCTAGCTTGAAAGCTCTAGGAGGAGATAGATACCGAAATTTGGCTCAGAAGAAGAATAATAATAATATTCTTAAATAGTAGATCAGCCAACTTCTCCAATAGTAGCCAATAGTAGTTCTCAAGCCAACTTAATAATAGCGGGGCATATTGTAACGCAGTGTTACAACTTTCCCCATCAGCGCGGCTGGAATATAAAACTGGTTAGTGTCTTCTGCTGACTTGCCAAGCATTAATAAACTATCTAAACTGATAAATAACAGAGTGGCGATTAAAATAATAGCAGATTTGTCTAATTTTAAATGAATACTAAAAAAATAAAATAAATATTCAGCGATATCTACAAAAGGCTTTTAAATTTTGGCACACTTTTTTCTCTGTATAGTGTTGTTATGGCAACTAGTGTGTTGCCAATTAACCCCGCATTAGTTTGTGCCCCACGCACCCCTATCACAACGTATGCGTGTTGTGCTGCTGACACAGGAGCCGGCGTTCTGACGTAATGAAGAATGACACAAAAGAGAAGAAATTGTTGAATAAAGTTATTTTTGTTTTCTTTGCGCACAAAAAGTATTCACGTAACGGTTAAAACTCTGACGTCACATGGACTATTTTAACAATACCTTTACTAACTTTCTGGGCCTTGAACGTGGTAGTTGCGTTGCTGTCTGTGCAGGATCAAAAATCTCTCGGATTTCATCAAAAATATCTTAATTTGTGTTCCAAAGATGAACTAAGGTCTTACGGGTTTGTAACGACATGAGGGTGAGTAATTAATGACAGAATTGTCTTTTTTGGGTAAACTAACCCTTTAACAGAGAGCACTTCATTTGGGCAATGGCATTAGTAAACAATAAATACAAGCAAGTTATGTAAAAGGCAATTTGTTAATATAGAAGAGGGAAAAATAGAGAACTATGAGGAACTGAAGCCACACATCTGTTCTGAGGTGAGTGCAGGAATCTCCTAATTAACTCAATACTAACATTATAATGTGTGTGTGTGTGTGTGTTTGTGTGTGTGTGTTTTGCACTAGTGTTTATTAATGGCTTGCAAAGAGTACATTTTGTTTTATGGTACAGATTAGTGCTCATGCTCAAGCTTGATGGAGAATCGATAAAGTACTTTATAACACTAACCATTGTTTCCTGTCAGATTTCTCAGAAATGTGTGAAACATAGAATAGGTGATGTTTAGTTTCAGATTTAGGTCTTGTTTGACTCATTATCTGCGAGACAAGTGATTCCTTTCGTTTCCATTTACATTCCACAGCTAGCTGGAATTTCAGGCTGTTTATTTCCAGATGATCCTGCTCATGAAATGACCAACCTATGACAATGCTTTCCAATGACTTTCCTCGAGTCAAACAAGTCAAATCTGTTCAGCACACTATGGGGACCAGCTTTCACCAGGAAAACTTTCTGATAAATGACTACTCCATTTCTTATTTTTCTAAATTTCCAACTTTAGGGTATGTGAAGTCTTCAGCATAGCAAATGTCTCTCCAACGTCTTTCGCTGGAGACTTTTTTGCTCTTGAATATAAATTTAAAGAAACATTTCTATCATTCTGACAGACTTTAGATGCACAAGCGCTTCTACTGCTGGAAATTCATGTTCTGGTAGTGAAAACAAATCTTTACAATGTGGGAAGATTTGGACATGTGCATCACCGCAGTGGCTTGACAGCAACCACTGGCTTTGTTGACAGATTCAGAATCTGGTTAGTACATACTTTGTGCTTTACAAGAGAGGGAAAAAAACTATTATATAACTAAGCATATTAATATGTGACTCTTTTGTGCACTTATTGCATAAGGCATAGACAATATAAATGAATGTGCATAAAAATCACTGAGTTCAAAGCTTATTCAGGGACTTTGTGTCTGCACCTTTACCTCTTCCTCAAGCCATCTAACAAAACCTTGGCGCAAGAACATTTGTTCCTTATTATTTTAAGTCATTTATTGGCTGGCCTGAGGCTACACCAATGCACGAACAAGCTCTCTAATGGGACCCGACTGTGAAAAAAACAGCGAGACTGAGAAAGAGAGGGCAAGACAGACACAGAGAGAAAGCAGAGAGAAGAGAGGGGGGTGGACGAATGGGCTATATAAATCTGAGGCCGACTCTAGAAGAGAGTTCTCTGTTTTTTTATTAACATCGATTGCTCCAGGCTTAGCAAGTTTGTGTTTATGTGCTTCCACATTTACAGCTCAATATAAAGTGTAGATTTCTTTCCAAACAGAGCCGAGACATTCACATTCATACTGTTTGTCATGTGTGTTTTAATGTGGGAAAAGTTATGGCCACTGCAGGCACAGCTTGAGAGGTCCTAAAAATGTTAATTACTGCCTCATCATGTTGTGGGGCAAACAGTGACTCATATTTGTGCATGTTTATGCTGTGTTTGTTTAGAGTCTGAATAAGTTTACATACTCTTTTTTACCATAAGTTTACATACCCCTTGCATAATCTCCCAGATGTTTAGTATTTAAAAAAAAAGAAAAAAGAAAAACAAAAAAAAGATTAAAAAAATTAATTCTACCCTGAAAGAGCTCCAAAGCATATGTTTGCATAGATTTCAGGCAGATTTTTTTTTAATTTACACATTTTATCTTGTTAAACATATTGCATATTCTTGGTTCTTAACATCTTGTGTTATATGGAGCTAGATTTGTGCCAATAAAAATGAATGAAATACTTTGAGAAATGAACCAAAATATAAAAATTAACATTTAATTTTATTCAGTTAATTTTTTTGGGTCCTACTTTATATTAGGTGGCTAGTACTACTATTTATTTATATCAAAAAAAATAAGTAGGGTACAACAGGGCTAAAGGCACACCCTAAGAAAAAAATGTGATTTTCACTTCACCCAAAAGATTTTGTGTGAAAAATATACTATAAAAGTCATTTATTTTATCTAAAAATCTTATAAATGTATGAGGTGGCAAGGGGGGCCTTTTACCCCACACACATATATATATATATATATATAATAAAATAATATATATATAGATAAATAAAATAATACATTTTTGTTCAATAAATATACAACCATTAAAATATGTTAATATAAAGCATATTTTAAAATACAGAAACAAAATCATTTTAAAATTTAAATATTCTGAAAGCATTGAAAGAGATCCCATAGTAATTTAATATAGATTTACAGTAGTAACAACAAATGATATTTTATTATCTGATATGATTAATATCATGTTTGTAAATGTGATTGTTTCATTCTAAACATGGTGATTATCTCTAAGATGGATACCCAACATAATATATGATATTTACCATCTGAATCTAACAATGTCATGTCAACAAATGAAAAAGTCAGCCATATGTTAATTATCATGTTAATTATTGTGCATTTTAGCCCTAACAGCAGGGGCACTTTTTACCCCAAATACCCTTCACGTACTCTTTCGTTATTTAAAAACTGCTGTTTTAATTATCTTAAAACTGAAAATCTTTAAGAAGACCTTTGTCTCAATATATATTTAAGAATTCTCATTTGCTACTTAAATCTACAACATTTTTAAAAACATAAAATATTAGATTAAGTAAGCACAGAATCGACAACCAAATTTGCATGTGTATCTTGAAAAGTGGGTGCTTTGGGAAGTGCTATGCCACGTTTTGTGCCAAAGGCACCTTTTACCCCAGGGTGCCTTTGGCCCTGTTGTACCCTACAATTTATTCATTATATTCACATTGTATTGCAAAACACTTTTGCTTCTATTGAGGTGGTATACGGGTAAGGTTAGGGACAGGTTTGTGGTATGGGTAGGTTTAAGAGTGTGTCAAGGTGTAAGAAATGGGACAACAGTGTAGCTATAAATGTAATTACAGAAATTAATTACAGGTGTAATTACATGTAAGAACTACATGTAAAAACATGTATGTACACAATAAGTGCCTTGTATCAAATGATGACCTACATAGTAGTTAAGGCTACCTAATAGAAAGTGGGACCAATTTTTGTTAATTTGTTACTTGTTTTCATATTTAGAGTGTTTTCTTCTTACTCAATGTGTATTTTTTATTCATTTCTGGGGAAAAAAAAGTGTTCATTTTTATTGGCACAAATCTAATTCCATAGTGTTGCCTCCTTGAAAATCAGTGACCTCCACTCCAAAGGCAAAGTTGGATATTAACATCAATGAGCATCAATACAAGGGCTATATAAATATATTAGCAGAATGTATTTTGTAAAATGACTAATTTACAGAACTGCAGAATGTCATGAACACACAGCTTGAGATAAAAGCCAAATTACCAGCAAGAGTATAAAACGAAGGCTGGTTTTCTAGTTACATATTAATTCTCTCCTTCTTCTAAATGACACAGTCAAGTATAATTTCGCTCTGAGAATCCTTTTAGTCCCGAAATAGGCCTAATCTGCATCCAAGCCACTTTCTTAACACACAGAGAGAGTGTATGCTTTTCTTCAGCCTGTCTAACTCTCAGCTGAGCTCCTTAATCTTGGACTCCCTCTTTCCCTCCTCTAGAAAAGTCTTCGTCCGATATCTATAGTGAGTAATGAAGTAATTTGAAGCCTAAAGCACTGCCAACTTCCTTTAATTCAGGCTGTTTCAAGAGACGCAATTTACCACATCTCAGCCGATTGTCCTTAGTGAGGCAGCAAGGGCCTTTTACAGAGCTGCTGCTGAATGTTGCTGTCACTCTGATTTGTGGTTCTACTTTCCGCTCCGAATTACACTGGTAGAATTAGTGCAGGTTTGGCAGTTCCCCATCTGCAGTGTGACTATAAACAGAAGCTAACAGTGAACAACAAGAGCTTGGCTACAGAATTTTTATTTTTTGTGCGCATAATGACTGTGCAGTCAGGATAGGAGCGCCGCTCTCATAAATACGACTGATTTCTCATGAGCCAGATGGAGTCTGCTATATTCTTGTTATTTGTATAGAGTGTTCTCATTAGTATGGAGCTTCGGTGATCAACAAAAGTAAAGACACAGAACAGATAGGATTCTAAGAGGTACGTGAGACTGCTTGAAAAGACAATGACAAAACAAAATCCCAGGTTTCATTAGTAATGCATTAACTAACAATGAGCGATACATTTCTATTTATTTGTAGTCATTCATCTTAATTAAAATGAGCTGACCAAAGTCACACTTTATTTTAAGGTCCAGTTCTCTCTGTTAATTAACTATTTACTGTGACTTTTCCCTCGAAAATCTAATTTGCTGCTTACTAATAGTTAGTAAGATGGTTGTTAAGTTTAGGTATGTGGTAGAATTAAGGGATCTAAAATATGGTCATGCAGCGTTTCCCAAAAAAAATAAAATAAAATAAAATAATAATATCAGGCGTTAATATATTTTTTTAAATTTCAGTTTTGTTTTGTTTTTTCCAGATATAGACACCTTTTTTTTTCTCAACCCCGTAACGGACAAAATGAGATTGGTTTAAAAAGGATTTTACACAGAACTTGTTATAAAACAAACATCTGCTCCTACTCATGTGTCCCTGATAACAATTTAATGATAACAAATGTAACATTTATCATATTTTTTCACATTTTTACAGGACTATAACAGGATACACAAATTGTGTGTCTATGGTCTCTTTGTTTTTGTAAAAAAAATAATAATAATAATTTAGAAATTTAACTAAAATGACAATTTTACTGTTTTAGTCCTTAATATGTCAGATAGTAATCAGCAGGAAATGCTGATTACAGGGGTCATCGGATGCCCATTTTCCACAAGTTGATATGATTCTTTAGGGTCTTAATGAAGTCTATAATATACTTTGGTTAAAAATTCTCAATGGTTGTGTAAAACAACAGCCTTTTTACCTTGCCAAAATGAGCTCTGCAAAAATCAACCCATTCTGATGGATTGTTCCATTAAATGCAAATGAGCTCTGCTCGCCCCGGAAAGGAGGGGTTTAGAAAGACTGATTCTTTGAACTGCTTCGTACGAGTCGTTTACGAATCATTTAGAAATGGGGTAAAATTAAATCTATTTTTGGAGAAAACTAAAGTGTTTTTGACCTTGCATACATGTAAACCTGTTTTGGGAGTCTATTAAAACAATATTAGCAACCTTTAAAATGACATAATAGCAGCACTTTAATTCCCAATCAATCTTTTGGTCTATGCTGTTTTCAGTTGATGAATGAACAGTACAGAGTGCACCTTCTTTCCAATAAGTAGCAACAGGCAAGGCTTTGTGTTACTTTTGATACAAAACAGAGTCTCAGATTTCAAATTCTGTACATTTCATTAGGAAATTCAAGCAATAAATGCTTTCATTCTTAATTGTCTTCCCTATATTTTTCCTAAAATTTTAATGTGACAAGGTGTGACGGGGTTGAAGTCTGTAACATATTGGAAGGGATAGATTGTCTTCAACTTAAATTTTGGGTTTTGTTTCTCTCTCATATTGTCCTCTTATTTCTGGGTCAACATATCTGCATGCCCAACACTGTCTTTCTGCTGTAAATGTGGGTGCAATTTCTGATTTAGGATGCTTCTCAAAGTTAAAGTGGACAATCTATTTATAACAAAAATATGAGTTGCCATGATTTTGGTAAGTATATGTTTGCTGAAATCATGACTATTTTATATTTTTTTCTTTAAAATTATTAATAAATGAAGTAAATAACCTCATCACAAGTTTACAACCAAATACATATATTTGTGACGGGGTTGAGGTTTTTTAATCAAAATGGTTACTGCTCCTCATGTAGTGTAGGAGAGTAGACCTTATATGGCAGTAATAAAACAAGTGCATTATCGATTAAAATAAGATGTTGAAAAATAATAATTTTCCATCTTAATTTTATGCGACAGAGTTAAGTAGTTAAGACTGACAATACCCTCTCTGATTATAATATGCCTAAAAAATATGAATAAAAAGTATGATACTATACTAACCATTTTCTGCACCACTATTAAAAAGACCTGAATAATGTCATTTGTTTACATTTACATATACATTTATTCATTTAGCAGACGCTTTTATCCAAAGCGACTTACAGGTGGGGAATACATCAAGCGATTTGTCCTAAAGAAGCAAAACGACCTACGAAGTGCTCAAAATACCATATAACAGGCATTGTTCAAATAAGTACAAGCTAGAAAGGGAAAAGAGTAGAAAAGGAATTTGTTTTTTTTTTTGTTTTTTTTTTGTTTTTTTTATTAAGTCAAGTAGTGTCGAAAGAGATGGGTTTTCAGCAGTTGCTTGAAAGTTGTTAGGGAGTTGGCATTCCGGATAGCAGTGGGAAGATCGTTCCACCAGCCAGGAACGGTGTAAGAGAATGTTCTGGAAAGTGAAATTTGTGGTAAATAATGTCACATGGTTAGTTTGACGGGGTTGAATTCAGACTGAGGGACATCATTTTAAAGTCTGTTTTTTCATAAAATATCTTGCAGTTCTTTAGAAAAATATTCTTCAGAAGAAAGGAACACAAATAAATGCTTTCATTATTTTCAATTCGATGTAAGTCAGAGACACTATGCACATTTTCTTAATTTTCTAAGTACTCAGTGAAAAACTCCGTGAAGCGCCTCAGGGACTTGACAAAATGCTTGGCTTAAGACAGATATACAACATTATTTTATGCTAAAAAATGTTAATGCAATAATTATTTTTTTCGTTATAATGGGCACACCAAAGTATTGTGAAAAGCTTCAAACAATTACTTTTGGTAAACCACCGCTTAAGAAACTCTGGGGGACTGAAATATTACCAAATCCCAGAAATTGACCCATATATATATCTTATTTCTGATATGAGGAGGCAAAGTCCTTGTTTTTTACTTTTTTAAAGTCAAATGGCCATAACAGAGATTTACTTTAAATTTCACCAAGATGATTACTCACTAAAAACTCCCACAGATCATGTTTTCATGCCATTTTAAGTCTTATTTTGACGTAACAAAATGGTTTTATCTAAGTGTGTTAGCTGTTTGCTTACTTTTTTAAATTAATTTTCCCATTAAAGCCATTACATTGTTCATTCAGACTTGTGAAAACAGAACGTGCTTAAGCACAAGAGGCGAGATCCCATTCATTCTCAATTACCCCCACCAAACTCACCACATGCTTTAGGGAGTCTGTTAAAATTCAGTGGGCTCAGTGGGGTCAGCGCTGTAACTTTACCTGCTTGTGTTGCTGTTGCACAATGTTTCTTTAGAAAAACAAGTGATTTATGCACTATTTAATGTTATATTAATATAATATATTCACATTGTTTTATTTTTGTACTACAATTGTTTTCTTCTAATATTTTGAGGAGACACTGCCTCCAGGAGAAAATGCCCCTATATCAGAGGTTGCTCTAGACTTTAACATTGTCTGTCATTTTTTCTTTTTTTTTTAAAGGGGTCATCGGATGCACATTTTCCACAAGTTGATATGATTCTTTAGGGTCTTAATGAAGTCTGTAATATTCTTTGGTTAAAAATTCTCAATGGTTGTGTAAAACAACAGCCTTTTTACCTTGCCAAAATGAGCTCTGCAAAAATCAACCCAATCTGATGGATTGTTCCTTTAAATGCAAATGAGTTCTGCTCGCCCCGGAAAGGAGGGGTTTAGAGAGACTGATTCTTTGAACTGCTTTGCACGAGTCGTTTACGAATCACTTAGAAATGGGGTGAAATTAAATCTATTTTTGGAGAAAACTAAAGTGTTTTTTGACCTTGCATACATGTAAACCTGTTTTGGGAGTCTATTAAAACAATATTAGCAACCTTTAAAATGGCATAATAGGAGCACTTTAATTCCCAATCAATCTTTTGGTCTATGCTGTTTTCAGTTGATGAATGAACAGTACAGAGTGCACCTTCTTTCCAATAAATAGCAACAGGCAAGGCTTTGTGTTACTTTTGATACAAAACAGAGTCTCAGATTTCAAATTCTGTACATTTCATTAGGAAATTCAAGCAATAAGTACCGTTTTGATGCTCTTTAATGTGGCGTGATAGATCGTTGTAGCTTCTGTGTACTCGCCTGTGCATAATCAAAGACATAGAAAAACATTTGTGACAGTTTCGTTTTTGTTCTGGATCCCCTGCTCTGCTGCCAGACTGGAGCGCACTCGTCACCAACTGGACAGGGGTGGGAGTTACAGCTACAATTTACTATAGATCACTCTCAGTGCAATCTGTCAAAGTGATGGACGGCCTTCAGATTTGTCCATCACTGATAAAAAATTCTGTCAATGACAGACAATTTTCAGTTAAAGGAGAAGTTCACTTCCAGAACAAAAACTTACAGATGATGTACTCACCCCCTTGTCATCCAAGATGTTCATGTCTTTCTTTCTTCAGTCGTAAAGAAATTATGAGGAAAATATTTCAGCAGTTTTCTCCATATAATGGACTGCTATGGTGCCCTGAGTTTGAACTTCCAAAATGCAGTTTAAATGAGGCTTCAAACAATCCCAAATGCGGTTGTAGATCCCAGCCAAGAAAGAAGGGTCTTATCTAGCGAAACGATCTGTTATTTTCGTTAAAATAATACAATTTAAATACTTTTTAATCTCAAACGCTCGTCTTGTCTCGCTCTCCCTAAACTCTGTGTATTCTAGCTCAAGACAGTTAGGGTATATCGAAAAACCTTTTTTCTCCCTAAACTTAAAAAATCATTTCAAAATCACCCTACGTCGCTGCAGAAGTACCGACCCAGTCTTTGCAAAATGAACATGCAAAGAAGATCAAACAGCCTTAACAAAAAAAGGTAAAACAGTAATATAGGACGATTTTGAAGTTGAGGGAAAACATGAGATGGGAGTTTTCCAACACACCCTAACTGTCATGAACCGGAAAGAATTCAGGCTGAGGACGACAAGATGAGCGTTTGACATTAAAAAGTATGTATATATATATATATGATTATTATTATGAAAATAACAGATTGTTTCTCTAGATTACACCCTTCTTTTTTGGCTGGGTTCGTTTACAACCGCATTTGGGATCATTTCAAGCCGCATTTAAACTACATTTTGGAAGTTCAAACTCAGGGCACCATTGAAGTCCACTATATGGAGAAAAATCATTTCCTCATTTTCCTCAAAAAACATAATTTCTTTACGACTGAAGAAAGAAAGATGTGAACATCTTGTATGACAAGGGGGTGAGTATATTATCTACACATTTTTGTTGTGGAAGTGGAGTTCTCCTTTAAAACCTCTGCCCTATATGTAAGACTTAACCACTGAAAAATTTAGTGCAAAGGAGGTGCAACCAACTTGTGAATTCACCGTTCAGAATCAGAGAACAGGGTTGGCCGTAGACTGTCTGTCTGCCAAATGAAGAACGAATAAACAACAAAAAGAATTAGTTAATTAGTATCATGGTGAGTAACAGGCTGAGGCACCATGGGTTTCGTTTTGAAACAGTGGTATCTAATCAGCATAAAGTGCAACTGTTGTTACCACCAACATTACATATCCTGGCTGTTTAGTGTCATGCTATGCTGCCTCAATACTCTTTTTGGCTAGTCAAATGCCAAAAGTCTCTCGAGATGTCCTGGTATAGCGTAATGTTTTTCTTAGCTTCCGCTTGAATGAATATCTCGTGCATTTCTCTTCTGTCATGCTTCTAGTCATTCACAATCAACCACTGTCGGTCTCCACGGATTACAGATCTCCTGCTTGTAGAACCACATCCTACCAACAGCCCATCTGGCAGCTGCTGCAGAGGCACAGGGAGCAGGTGAACCTGGCACCCTGCCTGTCTGCACAGGCTCTCTCCAACCTCAGTGCACCTGAAAGAAACTCAATCTAAAGCTTGAGGTTTATAAATAGAGTCCAGCTCACCCTGAGCATTTCATCATTGCGAAGTCTATTTATCAAATTACAATTTTGATCAAAACTGTATGTAAGAAAAATCACAAATGAGATCAATTTAATGTCTCATTGTTCCCCCTAAATGAGAAAAATCAGAGGCAAGGTTGATACATTGATTAAAAGAGCCTTCCTCTATGAAAAAAAAAGCATCATCTGAGCAATGAAATTTTCATTAAACATGGATGTGCTTTAAACGGCTTTGATAATGAGAGCTTGGCAACATTATCTGCCATATTAACTTTTTATTGGCTAGGCAGGAGCTGATGAGTTTGCAGTTTGATTCTGGAACAAGTGCTAGTGCATTAAACTCACACTCATCAGGAGATGTGTTGTAGGTTTATACTTGATTATTCTGTCAGAATATTAAAAAGGTGATAATATCACAAACTCTCGCCCACTATGGTGCTGATAAAAAGAGTTGCGCTTAGTTTGTGTGCGGTACTGTTTTTGCTCGGATAGCAGGGTTGGATGGGTCACGGTCTGCTGAAAGCATTAGCAGAACGAGAACAGCTAAAGAGAGGGATGGACAAGTTAATGACAGAACAACAGCACATATTTTTTATCTGGCAACACTGAGGATTCCTTAAATGGATCCAGCAGAGGCCATTGTATGTACATTTTATTTCTCCACCCCCAATGCATTAGCTCTCTTCTTTGTGAAACACAGCTCCGAGTAAAGGCCCATTAAAAGTTCAAAGCTTTTATTTTAGGTTAAAATATTACCATTAAACATTCAAATTGTCTTTCACACATAAATAGGTTCACAGAAAGCAGCATTAATGGTAAAAACATACAAAAATGTTTCTGTCATGTGTGCATTTGATGCTCAAAGTGTATAATTGTTTTGTTTTATTTTATTTGTTAAAGATATTTTTCTATTATTTTCCATAGCTTCTACCAATATATTTTTATACTGCAAAAGTTCATTTGAATACGTTAAAAATGTAAAAATGACTAATAAATTACCCATATGTAGTAATACAATCTGTTGCTCTACAAGTGTGTATTTCAATCACATTTACAATTTTATGCCATATTTTACTTGCAATTTAAGCCTATCTTCTGTTACATTGTGCAGAAATGCTATTTGTGCTTTGTAGCCATGCCGTGATGTAGGAGTGTGATGGAGGAGTGTTTTATGTAGCCCCAGAGATGTCCCTGTAATGTAAGTTCAATGCCATCGACAATGATATAGAGCAGTAAAGTCAAAGTCCTTATTACCGCACCCCTAAAGTCTAATCACCTAATTGCTAATCAACCACACACCAAGCATTAAAAGATTTTGAGAGAAGCGAGATTGATCGTGGCTATCACTA
This sequence comes from Labeo catla, assembly GCA_012976165.1. Classification (NCBI taxonomy): domain Eukaryota; kingdom Metazoa; phylum Chordata; class Actinopteri; order Cypriniformes; family Cyprinidae; genus Labeo; species Labeo catla. The sequence continues at coordinate 519,830 of VONZ01000297.1, read as the reverse complement.
GTGTTTTGACCCATAAACTAATGGAGGACTAATCAGAACACCAACAGAGAGCAAAGAGAATGAGGACGCTGACATTTTGCTTTTGAAGATTCTGGCTGATCCAGTGACTGCTTGCTACTCACAAGATGTGCTGTTTTATTGAAACACTTGACTTTAATGGTGAAAGGAGATGACTGAGATGGCACAATGCTAAGAGGAAGCTTCAAACCCTGTGTTAATGAATGTACTAAATAAATTAATTTGGACAAAGTCAGTTGGAATATATAATGTGATTCATTAAAGGAATAGTTTTAGCTCAACAACGTGATTGGAGGAGTTGCATGTTGTAGAATGCTTAATATGCATAAAATTCTAGATTAATCTGAAAATGTATTTGCTTTTCAACCACAAGCAACTTTTAATTTGGCTAATTAACTTTTTGATGCCTAATTTTTATAAATTGAGTCGATCAGATGTTTTAATATTTGTATAAGTAAAATCTTATGATTACCTAGGCAGCATTTATTTGATTATTTTAATACATTTTAAAATGTCATTTATTTCTGTGATGGCAAACCTGAATTACTCCAGTCTTCAGTGTCACATGATCCTTCAGAAATCATTCTAATAGGCTGATTCTGTGCTCAAGAAACATCTCTTATTTTTATCAATGTTGTGCTGCTTAATATTTTTTTGGAAACTGTGATAATGTTGTTTCTTTGATGGATAGAAAGAAATCTGTTCTTCAAAAGAACTGAATTTTATGGAAGCCTATTTCTGCCACTGAATAAAAATTTTAAAAAGGTTATTGCGACTTTTTATCTCACATTGCTGATTTTGTTCTCAGAATTGTGTGATACAAATTTGCAGTTCTAACTTTTTCTCAGAATTGTGAATAAAAATGTGATTGCGAGTTATAAAGTTCAGTTTTAAGGGGAGAAAATTACTGATATATTCTTAGAATCTCACAATTCTGACTTAATAACTCGCAGTTGTGTGTTATAAAGTCAGCATTGTAAGATATAAACCTGCAGTTCAAAGAAAAAAGTCAGAATTGTGAGTTTATATCTCATTATTCTGACTATTTCTCAGAATTACTAGTTTATTTCTCAGAACTGTAGTTTATGTCTCACAATTCTGACTACAGAACTCGCAGTTACGAGTTTAAATCTTACAGTTCAGAAAAAAGTGTGAACTGTGACATAAAAAGTCACAATTACAAAATTATTTATTTTTTATTTTTTATTCAGTGGTAGAAACAGGCTTCCTAGAATTTAGACATTAGACAAAATATACATATATATATATATATGGTCTTTCCTGTCACTTCTGACCAATTTAATGCATACTATCTGAATAAAAATATTATTTATTTAAAAAAAAAAATTTAATCCACAAACTTTTATACAGTAGTATATTTTTGTTAAACATGATATTTATCGATTTTTAAAATTTATTTTACTTTTTAAATATTTTTTATATTTAAATTCCTTTTATGGTTGACTAGTAGTTGTTCATTTTAAGCATTAGTCGACTAATGGTCACAAGTTTATTAATAAACCTAGCCAAACCCTATAAATCATTATAATGATCCTTTAATTGTCTGCATAGCTTATTAAGCGTGCAAGCGCACACAAAAAAAATCTTGCCATAGTGCCCCGGAAGATAAAATAATTATGAATGTGCCTGGGAAAAACAGTAAGGTGACTGAATTAACGTTTGAACGAATTATAGATAAACTTACGTTTTCTTTGTTTTCGGCTTAAGAGATGAAGTCGACGTCACTGACTCGTCATCTCGCAGTAGCGATGCACCTGTATGTACGTTTCATTATATGAGAATATTTGAAAAGTTCAGATGCAGAACCAGCTAAAAGCCATCTCGGTCAAAAATGAGATAATGATACTGAGTGAATGCTCTTGACATATATTATACGTCCATCAAATACTTTTACTTCAAACTCGCTAAATTCCAGCCTCAGACCAGTAAGAAGTACCAGTACTTACATAGAAACCTATACAAAGTATCCAGAAAGAAATGCTAATTTTAAAGAAATACTTTTAATTTAGAGGCTTTTGCATCTGAACTCTTCATTTGTTTTCTATTTGAATTGGTTCATTTGAAAATAGACATTTCACTCTCTATGAATATATTTTTCATGTCTGTAAGGCACATATCAACCAAGTTTCTGAGTTTTGAGCTCAAGTTCACAGAGACTGAGACAGCAGAAAGCGCAATTCTGCTTCAATTATTTTACAAAAGCACAACATTTAGTTGTTATTGTGAGTGCACACAATGTAATACTTTTATCTGTATGACCAAAAATGTATTTTAAGAGCAAGTGACCGCACAGGCTATTCACTATTCACCTTCCACACTCCACACAGGTACTTGAATAGCGCACATTTTTCTAGGTTAACGTTAGATTGAGTGGCCATGTAAAGTTGTTACTACATGAAAAGTCATATTTGAGGTCTATGAATGATAGGTAAGCGTTTGGATGCCCTGCCCAGTGTACTGTATTACCACATAGATCAGGCGTTAACGATCTGACCATCACAGACTGCATGACTTCGGACTGCCACTTACTGTGGAATTTTTTTTTCTGCGACTAAGCGACTAATAAAATTTTAGTCAACAAAGTCTCTTCTCATCGACTAACGGTTAGTCAACTATAGGGGGGAAGCACTAGACTGAACATTGTTGCCTGTTTTTATATTGCCAGTTTGTAAAACCACTTATCTAGGAGGCTAAATGTTCCAATCGTTCTGAACAACACCCCCTTTACCATAGTAAAATTATTGCATCATCATTGCATTGTGATTTATTGCCCTAATAACTTTATGCCAATGGATATGGCCACTTCAGACTGATCTTAGTGACCACCATTAGTTCTGTCCTATGCGGTCATAACTTTGAAGTCTGCAAATGTCATTGAAGTCTGCTGATTACAGTTATTACTCACCCACATATAAAAACTGACCAATATTTTCTTCTGATCTAGGTTGTTGTTGGCACAAAGACTTGTGGTCTGGAACATTCTGAACCTTTCCAGAGCATTTCCTGTGTTTGAGGCCCAAACGCTGCATCCATCTCCATATCTGTAAGATTCATGCAAATATAAAAACATATTAATAAACTACAGATGGCACATAAATAAACCCAGTCTTTCAGATTGTTTACTGTGCAGTTACAGTGTCTTTTAATCATTTATTTTAATCCTGATCCATGCAAACTGTAAAGGTCAACCAGAAGCCTGTAATCCTCTCATAGGAAACACATTTCCACCAGTTACAGCCTCACCATTGTGGCAAGGATGCAGAGGGACATTTATTCATTTGTTTTTTGGTTTACGATGCAGGACAACTATAAATGAGGTCAGAAAGTGAAGTCCCCACAAACTTTTTTCTCCTCTGTCCACTTATATGAGTCATTCATGCTGAATCATATGTTCCTTAACACACACACACACACTGGTATTCCTATAATTATGGGAACATTAATGCTTTTTGTACTGTACAAACTATATGTGACCCTGGACTACAAAACCAGCCAGTCTTACTTTATATTAGATGGCCTTAACTACTATGTACTTACATTTAAATTAATAATTTGGTACAATGCACTTATTATGTACATACATGTTTTTACATTGTATTTCTATTTTTAAAAATACCTGAATGTAATTACATCTGTAATTAATTTCTGAAATTACATTTATAATTACACTGTTGAATCATCCCTTACACCTTAACCTTACCACTTCAATAGCAGCAAAAGTGTTTTGCAATACAATATGAACACAATAAGGACACTGTACTTATATTTAGATGTAAGTACATATTAGTTAAGGCCACCTAATATAAAGTGGGACCCAATAGCCAACACATAGTATGGGTCAAAATTATCGATTTTTCTTGTATGCAAAAAATCATTAGCATATTAAGGCTTCATGTTCCATTGCTAAGAATCACTTTAAAGGCGGTTTTCTCCATTTTTTTTTTTTTGGCACCCTCAGATTCCAGATTTTCAAATAGCTGTATCTTGGCCAAATATTGTCCTTTTCCACAAATAACTGTAAAGCTTGTTTATTTAGCTTTCAGATAATGTATAAATCTCAATTTAAAAAAATTGACCCTTATGACTGGTTTTGTTGCCCAGGGTCACATATTTTCTATCCCCTTACCCTAAACTTACACCTCACAGGAAACTTTCTGCTTTTTTTAGATTTTCAAAACCCTTCATTCTATATGATTTATAAGCTTGTTTCCTTACTGGGACCTAAAAATGTCCCCACAAGATCGAAATTATGGTATTACTATACTTGAGGGGACATTTGGTCCTCATAATGTAGTAAATACCAGTACACACACACACACACACACACACACACACACACACCGAGTGGATATTACTGCTTGTTCTTTGTGAGAGAGGGACACTTGTATGAACTAACCCAAGAAATTAATCACTCAAAGTCACCTTTATTTCTGTAGTGTTTACAAAATATGAACTTTTAAAGAAGCTTTACTTTGATAAACAGGAAAATGGTAGAATTACCATAACACCTTGTTCATCAATTTTCAAGCAAACCATTTAAACACTTAAGTCACAGTTAAATATAATTTTATTGTAATACACAAATTTTGCATTTTATTTGTATATATTTTTTAATTTAAGTTTTATTCTATTTTATTATTTTTTATTTTGTTTTTTTATTTTATATTTTATTCATTTTATTTTAGTTTTTTATGTGTATTAATGCTATTGTACGGAGAATAATAAAGCCAATAGAGTACACTGAAAATGAAAACTGCATGAGCAAGAAGGAGGGAGAGCAAGAGCACGAGTTACCGAATAGATGCCATTACTTATTTCTTCACGGGTAGTATAGATCAGTTTTTTAGCACAGTTTGAGGTTCTCTGCGGGTCCATTCTTTCCCACACCCTCTCTGGGCTATTAAATGACCTGCCTCTTGCTGCCCACAGCGGGACGTGGGATGGCAGTGCCGGTATGGAGACATTAAAGCCAGCATGGGTTCTCATAAAATATATGGATTTTTGTGATAGCCACATTGACAGCATTACGCTATTGGTTCAGGCTACCCACACTGTATTTTATTCAGAAAAGTGTGTTCTGTGAAGCAATTTCCTTCTGAACACCGAAAAGTGGACGATGGCAGAGAAGAACAAAGAAATGGCGGGTCGTTGCGGCTCTTATCAGGGTGTAGCTGTGTATATAGCAACCGTTGGCTGATAGGATTACTTTGTCACTGAATACGCAGGGTTGAAGGGAACACGTCTACCTCACTATCTTCAAATGTTCCCGCTCCTTCTCTCCCCAGCATTTTGTAAAGGACGAAAGAGAATACGAATACGCGTGCCGCTTCAGGTCAGGGATCCCATGTAAACTGCATCAATCAGACAGAGCCCCATTGTCATGCAGATGTACGTCGTACGGAATAAGACTCCGGTGAAGTATCACTACAAGATAAGTATAGTTAGATAGAAGCGTACATGAAGTGCCTGCCAACCGGGACCACTGAAAACAAGCCGGGAATGTTTGGCATATCTGAATTTGATTAGGTTGAGCAGTTCGGGCAGATTGAAAGAGATTGTCCAGATTGTCTCGTCAGATTGCACCTCTGTTTTCCGCTCGGCGTTCGCGTAAGGTTGAGCGTGTCAGTTATTACGGCGAGCTGGGAGCCATATTGCGAGGCTGTTTCTACAAATAGCCGCCTCTACAAAAAGCCTCACAGATGTCACTCTGCGTTTGCACCCTTCCGTCCTGCTGCGTCTGGTTTATCTGTCAGCGGCAGCACGCACCTGAGGAACAGTGAGGTGTCATCGTAGCTGTCACCTGTGGGAGCAGGGAAGCTATCCCCGCCGTCCTGTTCTGCCTTTAATTGCTGTCACAAGAATGAGGAAGGGAGGGCTGGCGTCCCCTGACAGCCTAATTAGTCTTCTGTAGTGCGGCTCTGGGCAGTAAACAGAGACAGCCTCTGATGCGCAGGCCCGTAGGCGCACCGGTTCGGCGGTGGTGGAGGAGTGGGAGAGGCTCCTGGCGTGTTACGGATCATCAGACCTCTAACACCCTTATTAATAGCTCTATCCATCCTACTGCTTTGATTTCATTAACACTATGTCACCTCAAGGCCCCAGCCGGACCCACGGGCGCTCACTATCCTCACACGCACTCTTGCCTGCCGTCTCCATCCGCTGACCTCCCCCTGCTGTACAAACGCTCATTATGCAAAGGACTCATTACGCGATTATTAAATACACGGTCTCACATATGCGAATGCAGCTGAATATTGATTAGATTCAAGTACGATTTTTGTATAATTTGTAGGTAAATCGTGTGATGGGGTTTTAGTTGGAGAGGAAAACAGAAGGCTGCTGTTTTTTATAGGCACACGCCGTGCGCAGGAGGTAGCATATGGAGGATTGTTTGATTAATCACTGAAATAACTTCAGACATCCTCTTGAATTGCATTACTTGACTTGGCAGCATGTCCAGAAGGCTTTGATGAGAATTCAGTAAAATTCACAGATTTATGTTGTGTGTATGATTAAAGGTGAAGCGAGTAATTATTTGCATGGTAAAATACTTTCTATCCTGGTTTAATCAGAAGCAATGGAGTAAGCCATTTCTTTGACAAGTGTAAACACTGTGGCTCTGTGATGATATGAAACTATATTTATTTGCACGGAACCCTGGTGAAAAAACCAGCTGGTAGGTATGTTTTGATGCTGGTTTAAGCTGGTCCTTTGCTGGTTTATGCTGGTCCTTTGCTGGTTTTTGCTGGTCCTTGACCAGCAACATGACCAGCTAAGACCAGCATAAACCAGCAAAGGACCAGCATAAACCAGCTTAAACCAGCATCAAAACATACCTAACCAGCATCCCAGTATCAAAACATACCTACCAGCATATGCTGGTTTTTTCACCAGGGAACTGAATCATTTTTGGTTTTTTATGCGTTTTTTCACGTGTCATTTATCGGCTACGTCTGAAAACTAGAAAATGCTGCCTTCGGAGAACACATTTCAAGGTAGGAGGGCATCAAGGCACATTCGAATCCTAAGTTAGCTTCACTTCCTGTCTCCTAACCCTGTTGAAAAAAACAGCATATGCTGGTTAGGTATGTTCTGAAATATGGTAGCTGGTTTGAACTGGTTTAAGCTGGTTCTAAGCTGGTTCTAAGCTTAGGACCATCTTATGACCAGCTCAAAAGGACCACCCAGATAACACACGTACATCTGGAAGATGTCTGTTAAAGATCACTTGATCTGGAAAGCATCTGCTGTGTACAGACATCTGACGGACATCCATAAGATGTCAGTTTTACATACATTCTAAATCATAAACATCTTAAAGACATCTAATAGATGTCTATTTGACATTTGATAGGAAACGTCCTATAGACGTATTGCAGATGAGCAAACACTCATAAAAATACATCTTCCAGATCCAGACATCAAATAGACGTCTCTGTGATGTATGTGTGCTATCAGGGCAGCTTAAAACAGCTCATGACCAAGCACCCTAATAGCACACACACATCTGGAAGATGTCTACTTTTTGGAGTGTTTGCTCATCTGCAATAAGTCTTTAGGATGTTTCCTATCAGATGTCAAATAGACATCTATTAGATGTCTTTAAGATGTTTGTGATTTAGAATGTATGTAAAACTGACATCTTACAGACATCTGTCAGATATTTGTACACAGCAGATGCTTTCCAGATCAAACGATCTTTAACAGACATCTTGCAGATGTATGTGTGTTATCTGGATCAAACCAGCTACCATGCTTCAAAACATACCTAACCAGCATTTGCTGTTTTTTTCAACAGGGAAGATACCTTCATCAGGTCGATTTTTGAAGGCAGCATAGATGTATCCTTTGCTGCCTTTGATAATCATGTGCGTTCCATTCCATGACTGATCTAAAAAAAAAAAAGAAAAAAGGTTTCTGATAGTCGTTTGGTGGTCAGTTTGTGTGTAAATGTGTTTCTGACCAACTTTCTGCACTTCTAACAAGAAATCATTATTGTAGTAATTAAAAATTTGCTTAGTTATCATCAAAGTTATCAACAATCTATTTTGTTGTAGATCCTTAAACTATTAAACTGCCTCAGAATAGTTTGAAATCAGTTTCACAAAGTGCCTTCATGCGCAAACACTGCCTGCAAAGTCATTGCCTGATAAGGCAGTGTTTTCCCAAACGGAAAAACATGACCAGTGGTTTCAGATATTAAATGAGACTTTTGAGCTGGTTCCTTATTATGAATCAAAACTATACAGTGAATTCTGGTTCTTGAGTGAATGACCTGTATGAGTCGGTTCCTTTTTGTGAATCGAACAAACACTTGTGAGATGGCTTCTTTTTGTGAAGCATACGGCGTGACTAGTGAAGTCCGATTCTCGTGCAAACTCTTTTGAGCCGGCTGTTTTTTGTGAAGCATACAGCGTAGCCAATGAACTCGAGTGAATGTTTTTTTTTTAATCAAACCTGTACAGCATGGCCAGTGAAGTCCGATTCTTGAGTAAACACTTATGAGCTGGTTCTTTTTCGTGAAGCATACAGCATGGCCAGTGAAGTCTGATTGTTGAGTGAATGACTCTTGTGAGATGGTCCTTTTTTATCAAACAAAACTGCAAAACATGGCCAGTGAAGTCCAATTCTCATATGAATGGCTCTTATGAGTCGATTCCTTTCTGTGAATCAAAAACAGCTGATACAGTGCAAGTGAAGTTGATGCTTGAGTGAATGACTCTTATGAGTCGGTTCTTTTTTGTGAAACATTCAGCATGGCCAGTGAGATCTGATTCTCGAGCAAACACTTGTGAGATTGTACTTTTTTGTGATTTGAAAGCATACATCTTGGCTAGTGAAATCTGATTCCTAAAAGAACGACTCAAATAAGCCTACTGGTTGTTCATTTGATAATGTGTTGAGTTTTGTCAGTGGTGTTTTACAAAAATAAATGCATTGATGAAAAATGTCCAATTTGGTTTTGTTGTTGTTGTTTTGCACTTATTAAAATGATCACAGTATTTGGCAAAAGAAATGCATTTGTTTTCCAAGTATCTAGTTGTATGTCTTCTTCAAATTTAAGAGTCATTATTGGATCTGTAAAGGATTCAGAATTGTTATATTCTGTATGATTCCCATTCCATTTGGGGCAGGACTATCTTGTCTAAAAACATCATTACTGTATCTTTGTTGATTCTTTTGGAGAATGAGTGTTATTTTGCAGTCCTTAAATTGGCAGGAAAGATCGCTCTGCCCATATCAGCTCAGGAATAGCTGATGTCAGTGGGAGCCAGACCGCAGACGTCTCAGAGACCCAGTGGCAGAATAGCAGTGACCCTTTCTGCCCTCATGTCTTCCAAAAACAATTCTTTATTATCATTTATGTGCCCCAGGATTCCGCAGCCTTGTCAGAGACAGAGTGGGAGCTGGAGACACGTAGATTCAAAATACCATAATTGTTTTAACTCACTTAAACTAGACAATAATGTGTGGTTCTTCCTAGAACTGAACAATGATGTTACCGAAAACTGCATTCGGATAACAAATCATTGCAGATGCTTAAAAATGCCAGTGCTGTTTAGTCAAATGAAGAAGATCCGCTTTGAGGAGCTCATAGAGGATGAAATTTAATTTTGACATTGAGAGATGAGGGGAATTTAGATTTGGTCCACCAAACTGCTCTCCAGGGTCAACTCATTTTCTTCAGCTATAGGCCGAGCAGGATGTGAACACAATACATGTGCAGAGCACGTAATTTAATTCCATACATCTTAACAGAGAGTTGAAGGTGACAAAACACACTTGTTGATACGTTTTGTTGTTTACAATCAGTTTTAACTTAGCACAATAACGCACACATCTGTTTTAGGCTCAGGCGTCTTTACTGACAGACTTCCTGCGCTCTAACATCATAAACAAAGAGATAACAGGCAGAATTTGAATTAAGATTAAGATGTTTATGATGGCTAAATAGTTTAAAACATGCTAGCTATTTGTCAAACAATTGCGGTACTTGACAGAATAATTGGTTCAGCTAAGTTAAAAGAGACACATCTTCACAAGTTTTTAGATCCTACTAGGAGAGTGATTTTCCATGTGGAGCTGGCTGCAGAATTGATGTTTTATGAATTGTGGAGGGGTTGGAAGTAACAGTATGGGAGCAGATTTGACTTGCAGATGGCACCGAGCCAGTTGCACCCCATTGGATGATTGACAACTTCATACTAGGACGTTGCTCCTCTCTGAAGCTCTCAGAGCTTTTGGAACCAATCAAGGACATACTGTATACAACTGTTAGCCTAGAAAAGAACTACAACAAATTTATATCTCAAATATATCAATAATTGTAGTCATGTGAACAACACGTAAAGAATAAATGCAGCCGAAAATATGTAATACTTGTAAAACAATGTTTGTCTTTAAACATAGTACATTAAAATACTTAGCATAAACCTAAAAAAAATATAAACACAAGTGTGTAGAAATTAAACCTTTAACATAAAAGTAAGGGATTGTTTGTTATATTTACTATAAATCCTCAGATCTAAATGCATTTTTAGGTATAATATAAGCTGTAAAAATTAAACCTTTAACATAAAAGTAAGGGATTGTTTGTTATATTTACCATAAATCCTCAGATCTAAATGCATTTTTAGGTATAATATAAGCTGAAATGAAAATAATTCATTATTCAAAATGAAAGTAATTGTTACGAGTAGTGTTTATTTAGTTGACGAATAATTTTCGGCAACATTTTTTCACTGACGAAAACGAGACAATAACGTAACAAAAACTCGTTTTGAATGACGAAAATCTATTGACGTTTTCGTCAGCGAATAAAAACGAGAAGAAAGTCTTAGGGAGGAAAGATTTGTGATGAGATTAATGTGGAATGAATCTGCTCCGTGGTTAGGTGGTTAGAGCCGTACGTATCAACTGTATCATAGCCTATTGATCTATGCGGCGGGACATAAGCTGGCATACATTTGCTGCACGTCTCATAAAGCGTTCAAAAATATAAATATCTGGGAGTAAGAGAAGAGCAGACATACGGATATCTTTGACGACGCAAAACTCAATTCGGTCCCCTTACATAGCGTCTGACAAATTATGCCGAATTGTCCGTTTTGACGAGTATTCACTTAAACACACTCGGTTATGTCTGTAACAGTTGGGAGAATATTGGACGTGTATCAAAACATTGGATCCGTGCATTCGGTTTTAAAGGGACCGCAGCCTAATTTAGTTGCTATTGTCTGTGGCATTGATGTTAATCAAGCAACAAAAGAAAGACAGAAAATCAGTCACTGCTCTTGACTGAATCACTGAAGTAGCCCTAATAAAGATAAATCTAAATGTATTATTATTATAAATATGTCTGCTTGAAAGAATGAAGAATGTGGTAAACCATTTGTTATATAGACCGCATAATTAGCCTGTGTAACCACTGGTATTCATTAAAAAGAAGACCATGTTCTTGTTTCTTTATGAGAAGTAGTTTCATTTAATTTTAATATAAAGGCATGTTGCGTGTTACAGCAGTTAAATCTGTGTCTATCAATATAAAACCTTAATATCAATACAATACCTATACCATCTTACAAACCTATACAATGAGTTTGGTCATTTTAGAGAAATGCTTAATAAATGCATTACACTGTAACTAAACCCATTAGATTTTAGCCAACTAAATCTACTGTAGATTTAGTCGACTACAATCTTATGATATATACTCGACTAAAACTAAAAACAGTTCAGATGACTAAAATATGGCTAAAACTAAATGGCATTTTAGTCAAAAGACTAAGACTAAGACTAAATCAAAATTTGCCATCAAAATTACCACGGGTTACCAGTTTGTACTGCCCTGTAATAATAATAATAATTAATAATAATAATATAAACTGATTTCAAAGTTTTTAAATTTTATAACATTGGAATATATTTTACAAGTCATATTTTAGTCTTTCTCTTCCATTTCTTTGTAATTATTTGGGAAATTTAGTCATTTCTGACTGAAAATTGTTGTTATAGCTTTTTTGTGGCTTTTTTATATACAGTGAATAAATGAACAATTTTTATTATGTACAAATTGTAGAACCAATTAAGGACATATTTTGAAAAAAAATTCTATAAATATTCCAGCATGGACGAGCCCTCACCTCAGCTCTTTTTGATTTGATTTGAGCTAAACAAATCAAACCTATCAATTGTTGTACATTTAGTCAGGTGAACAACACAGAATTAAGTAATGCAGCCGAAAATGTATAATACTTCAATGTTTGTATCTTTGTCTTTAAACATAGTACATTAACATAAATGTATGGGATTGTTTGTTATATTTACTATGAGTCCTCAAATAAGTAGAAAGTAGATTTTTATTTTTTTTAATTTCCCGATCTGAATACATTTTTAAAGTATAATATAAACTGAAAACAAAACAATCTCAGTAAAATCTACTAAAAAAATATGTTTTGTTGCCAGCTTGAACTGTTTTCAAAGTTGTAAATTAAAAAAAAACGATTATTGGAATATGTTTTACAAGAAAATGGTATTTTAGACTCTTCCATTTCTTTGTAATTACTTGGGAAATTTAGTCATTTCTGAGCGAATGTTGTTTATACACCTTTTTTATGAAGCTGGCTTTGTTTTTCATTTGGTATACACTGAATAAATGAACAATTTTATGATTTTTATATTTTTATTAAGTACAAATCAAGGACTTATTTGTCTAAAAAATTCTATAAATATTCCAGCAGGGATGACCCCTCATCTGAGCTCTTTTTGATTTGATTTGATTTGATTCGAGCTGAACAGAACCACAGGTAATGTCTCATTTTTGACCTTAAAGAATCTAGGATATTCTTGTTAATAGAAATTCTAGCATGATAAGGACTGTCAAGGTCTCACACACTGCAATTTCATTGTACTCACATTTTTATTAGGCGAAAATGAAAGAACTATAATTATTGAGACACATACAGCAAAACTGAGCAGTTGCTCTGATGAATCATCTGAAAGTTCAGTCTGAATGTCAAAGAAATAGAACCAGATAGAAAGACCCAGGACCTACATTACGAAAAAGTTTCCTGAAGGAAAAATAAGGGTGCTAATATTTCCAACTCATTGCGTGAAATCCTCTTGTCTCAGTTGCCCTTGAGTGTCTTTGCTCCCCTGAGGACTCAAGAGTTGCACAAGAGATCACCGACTGCTGAATGTTTTATATTGTAGCTACTTTGTTCATTGCACATATATTTTTAGACTGCTCCTTGTGTGGTTTTATTTGACTGTTAGTATAAGCTTGGTCTGACTGGCTTAATCATGGATTTTGTCAGGAATTAAGTTTATTTCTTTCTAGCAGATGCTTTCTTAGTAAAGCATGCTCATTAAATTCCAATTCAAAAGTAAAATGAAGTCGAAAGTGCTGACACCATTGTAAGAATGCAACTGTTGTACTGCATTAACTGATTACGACCAAATGTATTTCAGTAAAGCAGTTTTTAATGTCCTCGTCTGCTAAATAGAACAAGGAATTAAGTGGGATTGAATAGGGATTAGAATTCAGAGAGTAAGTTGCACTGCACTGAGATGAATGCGTTGAAGTTGACACGATAGTTAGTAAGATGTTTTGTCTAGTCGATGGAGATTAAGATGAGCTGTGTGCTAATGTCATTTGTGGATTTCTTCGATATGTTGAGATGCACTTTAGGTGCCTTGTCATTTAAAATGCTCCTATCATGAGGAATCACATTTTTCTTGATCTTGTGAGATGAAAGAGTTCAACATGAAAACACACCGCAACTTTCAGAACACAGAACTTCCTTGTCAGTGATAAGGAGTTTATTGAAAGCTGAGAAAATGGCTCTGTATTTTCACAACTTTTTGATGTCAGACAGATAGATTTGAACACATGCAAATCCAGTGGAACACATGGCCACCCATGTGCCAATGCCGCAGTGTTCACAAATGTCTGTCCAGTCATGGTGAGGTAACAGGAGGAAGTAAGATAGAGACTGTTATTCCAAATACCAGACAATCTGATAAGAGTTTAATGAGGGAAAGTCTGTCAAACCTTGTGCTTTTGACTGTGACACCTGCCTCTCTGCATATCTTTCAAAGGAATACCGGTTTTATGAAAGAGCAGCTAAGTTTATTTGTAAAAATGTCCCTGATCATTTCAGATATTAACAGTTTGAGCACTTTTTAAAAATATATGTATATATGTGTGTATGTGTGTATATATATATTATGTATATATGTTTATTTATTTATTTTAGTGCTGTCAATTAAAAAATAGTAACTGATTATTTGCACATTTTTTTCTGAAATTAATCCCAATTAATTGTGAGTAATCCCAACAAACAAAACTTTTTAAATATACTTTTATATTGCAGTAATTTCACATTCAATCTTCATGTTAATGTAGAAACAATATAAAAACAGTATATTTTATATATTTGTTAAATATTGTTTTATGACTGCAGGTGAGTATCACTGATATCACTAATGTATTACTTATATCTCCAGGGAAATTGTTATTTTTTTCCTAATATTTAACCATTGACTATAGCCATTCAACATTACAGTATAATGGAGAGATATCAATTAACATTTATTAGACTTTAAAAATAACTTCTAATTAAAAAATAAATTAAACATAGTGTCACACCCCTGTGGACTGTTTATGTTGGTTTCTCCCTCTTGTGCCCATATTTGGTTGTTCCTGTTTCCTGTCCTTGTTTAATCATCATTAGTTAACCTTGTATCACCTGTGCCTTAATTATGTTCATCGTAATCACCTGTCTTTATAAGTTGCATTCAGTTCAGTGTTTGTCGTCCGGTCTCGTCAATGTATGCGTGTATCTACCCTCCTGCTGTGGATTTACCTGTTTTGGAATTACCTGTGGAATATAATAAAGACTTTATCTTTGACCTTCATCTTTGTTCGCCCCTTCCTCACACAATACGTGACATAAATGAATGCTTAAAGCTTCAAAAGTTACTGATTTCTAAAGTTCTTCGATTAATAGAAATCACAGCAGCTGGGTCATTAGGTTATTTGCTGTTACTTTAAGAGCTGCTGCTGAACATGACACGGATCTGGCACGCATGCTTGTAGTTTAATCAGCGCTTTAATATGAAATAATACATGCAGGCTATACAGTGCACACCACCGCATTTGTGCGTGCAATTGAAGTGTGCGTGCTACGAGCACATAACAACTGACAGGACAGGCAAATTCATTTTTGACTGATGTATGGCCTGACAACATCTCATCTGACCACAGTTCATTTTTCCCCCCTCGTCACCTCTACCTTTCTCATGCTTGTTTGTCTAACGCCTGGCACTGAAGTGAAGTTGCAGTGCGTGTCTAAAAGTCTTCCATTTGATGTGTTCGTAAAGACATTCTTCAACTAAATAAACGCACTTCTTCACCGTTTGTATCACGTTTTACTCACAGCAAGTGTCATAGTGGACACCCAAATCCACTTTAATATTAAAGACAGAATAACACAGAATGTTTTAAGAGTTTAAGGGTTAATGAGTTAAGACTTAAAGGGCCAGTTTTACTAAACAGGGCAAATTAGCACGAGAGCGCAATTCCAAAACAGCAGATGGGAGGGAAAATTTCTGCGGGTGATTTACTAACAATGTGCAAATTAAAGAACACAGACGCAACATCTCATTTACATACTGACTAATGCAATATACCAAGCGCAGTGCAAATTAGTGTAGTCACAAATAAAGAAATAAAGCAGCCACAGTACATTGAAAAGAACCGGAGGCCAAAAAATGAATGTTTGCTAGAAGTTTTGATAGACCTGGTTTTGCATGATTCCTATTGAGGGTTCCAATTCGTCTTTTAAAAATTCAAAATAACACGGCTTGGCACGGCTCGTGTTTGAATAATGTGTTCTTCTATCATTCTAAATAAATTAATATATGGCGAAAAATCCTCTTCCTTCTACCACGTGCTCTCTGAACCCTGCGGTGCCTCCTCCTATCAACAATAATTGCAGCCATTTCGAGCGCAAAATAGTTTAAGACATGCTTTTTTTGGGTGTTAAATAGTGGCGCAAATGCCAGTAATTTGACGAGCACAAACATTAGTAAAATGCGTTGCGTGATTCATTTGAATACTCTCCTCCCATAAATTTTGCGTCTGAAAGCGAAACTCCTACAAATGCATATTCAATAAGGTCAGGCGCAAAAATACCTGTGTCCATGCCTTTTCAGCACTAATTCTTCACTGCAAGTCTTCAGTGAAGCCTGACTAATTTTAATGCCAAAAGACGGTTTGTGTTGCCGTAAGCTGTTAGTAAAACTGGCCCAAAATATGCAGTTTGTTAATAAAGATAATGTCTATTTGAAAATTTGCTTCAGTGTCTTCGGAGATGTGAGCTACAGGGTGTCAGCAGACGTTCAGCACTCATGAACCTGCCGATAGCCGCCTTACCTCGGCCAAATCTTCTAGAATTTCCTCTGGCTCTGAATCACACAGAATTTGGAATTTGCGCCTGTCACCGTCCCGATATACAGCCATATTGCACTGCTTCTCATGTGATTTTAATCTGTTGGTTTGGACCCCATTGCCTTAAATTGTGTGAAACTAGTTATTTATTTCTTCAAAATATCTTCTTTGGTTCATTTCAGGTTTGGAACAACATGAGGGTGAATAAACGTTGACAAAAGGTTTGGATGAACTACACATTTTTAGTGTTATTATTATTATTTAAAAAAAAAAAAAAACATAAAAATAACAAAAGCTAAAATAAAACTTACTAAAACTACAAACTTACTAACACTATTAGACCACAAAATGTACTAAAACAAACTAAAATGAATTAAAAACCAAACAATATAAACATAAAAGCTAATTGAAAACACTATAATAGTATATACTACTAAATCAACGCTAATGCCTTTAGAACAGCAACAATAATGTGGCCTGATGAATTCTAAAAGTCAGAGGGAGGTAAAAAAAAAATGGTCATAAAAGTACATTAAGGCTCTTTTTTGGCACCAAAAGACTTTACTAACATCATAAGTGGACCTTGGGGGAAAAATAAATAGTGAAAAATGTATGATATGGCCCTTTTAAATCCTAACTGTGTTAAAGTTTTTATGAGATTAATGTGAAAATGCACTGCTGCCGTGGCATTGGAGATAACTGTGCAGTTTAGATTATGTAGATGCTTCAAAGCCACCTTTAATGTTCTGATCAAGGGACAATGTTCAGATTCTCAACAGTTGCCGTGTGTGTTTCCAGGAACACAGTCTTCTGGATCACAAACCACATGATTTGCTACAGAGATGATGACAGCAGCAGGATGTGTAGCCAGCATGTCTGTGTATGTTTGTGTGTTTGAGTATAAACACAGTGTGGCTAAGTCATGTGACAGACCACAAAGCACTTTGAGGTTTGTGTCCATGTTGTTAATGATAGTGAAGAGTGAATGTTAGAAGGAATGTTAACACGTTAAAGGTTCAATGACATTTAACGCCTCAGATGCTATAGTATGTTTACACTGAGAGAAGTAAATCAGGCTGATTTTCATACTGATACAAATTCAGTTTGTTTGTATTGGAATTGATTAGCTTAGAAGATCTAAATTATGTATGCTCATGGCATTTCTTTCAAATATTCTCAATACATTTTTTAGCGTGAAATATTACAGTATGAAAAATGTCTTTTAGCCAGACAGTACAAATCTAAATTCAAATCAGATTCTACCCCAAATTGGTATTCAGGAGCTTTTGTTTTGATGATCCATGACACACTCTGAATCAGATAAAGTCGAGACATAAGGATCAAAAGAAGCAGAAGCAATTAAAAGAGAATCTTTATAAAAGATAAAAAAAAACAGTCCTGCATTGACAGCTCTCTGACCACGAGAGCTGGTTGAGAGGAAGAGAAACGGAAAACATGTTAAAGATTTTGTCAACATCCATTACAGAAGAGTGAGCAGTCAGAGGATATAGTAGAGCTTTATCCACAGTGAATTTGGATCTCTTTCTTTTCCAGAGAGCTCACCACAGTTACTGGGCTTTTAGCAAACATCCAGCTGCCAAAGGAAATTACAGATAAATCTGTCTGTAAATATGCCAAACCAACCAAAAACCCACAGAGTCCATGAAAAGCATGACAAAGCAAAACACAATGATAATTTCACCATTTGCACTTAAACATTTTAAACACTTTGCCACGCTGGGAATCATTAACGTTCATAGTATAACTCTTCACCATATTTTCCTGTTCATTTCTTCTGCCTTCTATATGCTTCTCTATGCATGCTTCTTTAGAAATTCAAAAATGAAACACGAATGGATTCTAGAGCTATGTAACACTTGCTTATGTTATTTTCCCCTCTTATATGTTGCAATAACATGTAAATGGAAAGATGTATTCAACAACATCGCATGGCTATGGACTTTAGTGTCTGACCACTGCAGAACGCCCAGGTTTTATGGTCCATGGCTAAGCTCTGTTGGAAATCTCCCGTCAAGGGAGAGCTGAGCTCTCTAAAAGTGCCCACTGAACCAAGTTGATCTCCTCTCTGCTTTAGTCCGGAGAACCTCTGTGACCATAACCACACTGTTAAATGTTTGCACTCTAAAGCATGAGGGTCAGAAACTTAACAGGGCACAGGTCAAAAACGGCCTGAATATTTAAAACGTGATATATTCGTACAAATCAATTCATAAAATTGTATTCTAAGCCAGATCTGTAAAATGTATTCTAGCAGAGCGTTTATTAAGTTACGAGATTTTAAGAAATATTATTAATAAACTTTGCATGTGACATTGATCTGAATTAAAGGATTAGTTCACTTTCAGAATAAAAATTTCCTGATAATTTACTCACCCCTATGTCATCCAAGATGTTCATGTCTTTCTTTCTTCAGGCGAAAAGAAACAAAGGTTTTTGAGGAAAATATTCCAACATGTTGAAGGTCCAGATTGCAGTTTCAATGCAGCTTCAAAGGGCTTCACATGATCCCAGCTGAGGAATAAGGGTCTTATTTAGCAAAACAATCTGTCATTTCTTCAAAAAAGATATTTATTTTTAACCACAAATGCTCATCTTGCACTAGCTGGACCTCACGCATTATGTAATTATGCACGTGTGACATAGTTGAAAGTACCGACCCAGTGCTAACAAAGCGAACATGCAAAAAAAGTCAAACACCCTTTACAAAAAAAAAAGGTAAAACAATGATGTCAGACAATTTTTATGTTGGAGGAGAAAATGAGATTTTTTAACTAAATGCGCATGACTTTTCAAACCTGACTGCGCAAAAGACATTTGTAGTTAAAAAGTATATATATATATATATTTTTTTAAGAAAATGACCGATTGCTTTGCTTGATAAGACCCTTATTCCTCAGCTAGGATCATAAGCCCTTTGAAGCTACACTGAAACTGCTATTTGGACTTTCAACCCATTGGCAGGCCCGTAGCCAGCCTAGCGGAAGGGAAGGGTTTTTTTTTTTCCAAAAAGTGGACCTTTTTCAATCCCCACCCATTTTGTATTTAACTATGCGGTTCAAATACTTCATTTTAGTGACTAGTCATGCACCAGTTTGTGCTGTATTATCATGTCTGCTGGTATCTTAATAAGCATGATTTTTTGATTCATCAAAAATGTTTACTACAATGTTGTCAATCTGCTTACCAAAATATCACCTTGTTCAGTAAATATACACAAATGCCTAGAGCAATAAGTCAGTTAATTAAATGAATGACATTTTAAATGCAATAAATTCACAGATTCTTTATACTGACACATATACAAATGGTGGGTGGACGTGTGTCCCTGTAGGGGGGTCTGGGGACATGCCCCCCAGTGAAATTCATTAATTTGGTGTAAGAACTCAAAAGTAAGAAATCCAACCCATGTTCACTGTGCAAACTGAACAAACAAAAAAGTTGATGACAGTCTGAAAAAAAGGTTTTAGAAAGGCCCCTGGTCAGAATGTACTGTGTTCTTCCTTGACCCATGCTACACCCTTCCACTGAGTTTTCTGAGCCCCCATTCTGGGCCCCTTTCAACCTCTGAGCCCTATGCAGTCTTTCCTCCTTTTCAAACTACAAATATCAAGGAAGAAATTTTATGCAGGGTTTTTTTTTTTAATCAAATGTAAGGCTTTTTGCTACTTTTTTAAAGACCTGCAGAAATAGAATTAATATAGAATAGGCAAGATGTCTAGTAAATCACCATCTGTTTAAATCGCTATGTCATTGTGTTCTTCACAATTTAAGACCTCTTGAAATTATAATTAAGATTTTTCTTATACTAATTAAGGTATTTGATACTTTTTTATGGATTTAAAAGTGCGTTGTTATTTAAAAGAACACTTGTTTATTTAAAAAAGAAAAAAAAACGTACAGAAATTCTGGACCTTTGGCTGGAAGGGGTGGGTTGTTCGAACCACCCGAACCCCCCCTGGCTACGAGCCTGAAATTGGCCACCATTGAAGTCCACTATATGGAGAAAAATCGTGGAATGTTTTCCTCAAAAACCTTCATTTCTTTTCGACTGAAAAAAGAAAGACATGAACATCTTGGATGACATAGGGGTGAGTAAATTATCAGGAAATTTTTATTCTGAAAGTGAACTAATCTTTTAATTCAGATCAATGTTACATACAAAGTTTATTAGGAATAATTCTTAAAATCTCGTAACTTAATAAACGCTCTGCTAGAAAACATTTTACAGATCTGGCTTAGAATACAATATTATGAACTGATTTGTAAGAATTTAATATGTCACGTTTTAAATATTTAGGCCATTTTTGACCTGTGCCTTGTTAGTTTCTGAGCCTCATACTTTAAAGTGCAAACATTTAACAGTGTGGTTATGGTCACAGAGGTTCTTTGGACTAAAGCAGAGAGGGGATCAACTTGGTTCAGTGGGCACTTTTAGAGAGCTCAGCTCTCCCTTGACGATGATTTTTCTCCATATAGTGGACTTCAATGGTGGCCAACGGGTTGAAAGTCCAAATAGCAGTTTCAGTGTAGCTTCAAAGGGCTTATGATCCTAGCTGAGGAATAAGGGTCTTATCAAGCGAAGCGATCGGTCATTTTCTAAAAGAAAAAAAAATGTATATACTTTTTAACTACAAATGTCTTTTGCTCAGTCACGTTGGAAAAGTCATGCGCATTTAGTTAAAAAAATTATTTTCTCATCTCGTTTTCTCCTCCAGCCTAAAAATTGTCTGACATCGTTGTTTTACGTTTTTTTTTGTAAAGGGCGTTTGACTTTTTTTGCATGTTCACTTTGTTAGCACTGGGTCGGTACTTTCAACTATGTCACACATGCGTAATTACATAATGCGTGAGGTCCAGCTAGTGCAAGATGAGCATTTGTGGTTAAAAATAAATATATTTTTTGAGTAAATTACAGATTGTTTTGCTAAATAAGACCTTTATTCCTCAGCTGGGATCATGTGGAGCCCTTTGAAGCTGCATTGAAACTGCAGTCGGGACCTTCAACATGTTGGGCACCTTTGAAGTCCACTATATGGAGAAAAATCCTGGAATATTTTCCTCAAAAACCTTCATTTCTTTTCGCCTGAAAAAAGAAAGACATGAACATCTTGGATGACATAGGAGTGAGTAAATTATCAGTAAAGTTTTATTCTGGAAGTGAGCTAATCTTTTAATGGGTAACAGTCAGAAATCGTTCCTTCTATACTAAGAATTTATTTCAATCAACTTATTTTGAAAATCAATGGTTGGGGAAACAATTATCTCTTACTACAATGTTGTTTTGTTAAACGTTACAAATCACCATATTGGAACAAACGCCTTCATTTTATGAGGTAATTCTAAATGCAGTTACCTCATACACTTTAGGCCATCAGACTCTTTTCTGGCCAGCTGTTTTGGACATGTAATGGACTATTAAGTCATGTAAAAGGATCTACAGTTCAAACAGTTCACGTTTTGGGCGGGGATTATGAGAAACTTTTAAAGAGAACCATCCAAAACACTTCAGCGGATCCGGATTGGCCGAGCGACCTGTCACTCGAAAATCAGGGGCGTGGTTTGGGAGCGCTCGTTCACAATGTAATAGAGTTTTAGCGCAGTCTTGCTTTTTCATAGGCGTGTGTCAACTGTGTGTGTGCCAAGGGGTGCTCCGCTCTTACCAATGCGATTAATGAACACAACGAACCAATTGAAGGAACACTAAACAAACAACCCGCTTTTCCGTTTCGTCTGTTTTAATACGGGCGAGCTTCGCGTCTGCAAGGAATCAACCCTCTGCAAGAGCACAAAGGAAAATTAAAAAAGGAAGCAAAGGTAAATGAGCTGGTTTTCTCCTTCGTAAGAAGTTTTTTCTTCTTGTCTGTTTATATGATTTGAACTCTGGCCGTGACAGTCAACGAAGTTTGTATAGGATGGCAAACACACTGCGATATTTCGCACAGTTTGGGGAAAATAAGCAGGTATCCTTTCAGGTCGGTAAATATTGCAGTCAGTGGCGACATAAAGGCAGCCTTTATTGCTACAGAAAATGCGGTTCTGATCTGATTTACTCCTCATATTTTTTGTTGTCCTCATTTTAGGTTTGTACTCAAGGCATTGGTCTTGCACATGGAAATCAGAACTACTGGGTTGTCCACCTATAGTATGTCTAATGCCGTGACACAGTTGTTGACAATATCGAACACACGTTGTTCACGTTGATTAGAAACACATGATGACATGTGAAGTATTTCCGTTTTCCAGTTTAACCTGTACTGGTTAGACTCGTGTTTGCACGCCAAACACTTATCGCGTCTGCGGTTACAAGCTCTGCACGAAAGCGTTCAGTTGTTTAGATAACAAGCGCAGCACTCAGTCAGCTGGACAGTAGAATATAGAGAAGAAGCCGTATCCTGGTCCAAGAAGATGGGCATGGTGGTTTTGGAGGAGTTTGGCCTTGGGCACAGAGCTGAGAGTGCAGTATTCAGTCAGCGTGTTGCGCACCTTTACCAGCTGTGTGGTGGCGAATTAATCACGCTTACGAATTGACCGTGGTGATAATGGAGAAATTAAATTATAAAATCAGTTTCAGCTGAACAAATATAATACGAAAATAAATATGGGATATTCAGTGTCGTTTTTTCTCATGACAGCTGTGGATAAACCGAAACCTCACAGTTTTACAACTGTTATTGTCACAATACCATTAGTTAAATTTCACTATTCTCGTTATTACAGCAGAGCTGCTTTGCTAGTCAGCACACTCCTAACTATTTAACTAATTTAAAAGTGCAAATGAATACTTAAATAACATAGTGGCATATAACCTTCGACTATTTTTCAGTTTAATAAACACTGCTTCGGTAGGCCGAGTAAATGATAATAAAATGAGGAGAACAAAGAAACGCATTAGGAACAAAGAGTGCTTGACGTTTTCCAGTATCTAACTCTAGAGGGCTTATTAAAGCTATAGCTCTAAAGTTATCCAGATGAGAGCAGTGAGGGAGTGATTTTCTATTTTTCCTGCCAATATTGTTTGAGTATTATTAATGACATAATGGACTGCGGGAGGTTTAGGCTGCATTTACACTGCAGGACCCAATGCATAGATCTGTTTTTTTTTTTCCATCTCGTCTGTGTGTATATTCACTTAGGACAAAGCTGACTGTGTCTAATATCTTGACAAGACCTGCATTTTAACGGAGAAGTGCATTTGACCCGCGCAGTCGAGTACGCGAGCAAGATCTCTTCAGAGGGCGTTTCAAAAGCAGACGTTTCAGTGATCTTTCTGACATTGCTAATAGTTATGGTTTTTAGACCGAGCAGTAATCAGTACTGTTAGCTTATAGGTTGGCTTTGGTTAAAATAACAACAAAAACCTAATCATAATTACCCTGATACAACAGTTATGCTTTTCATAGCACTGTGAGAAATGTTTTTTTTTTTTTTTTTCCTAAAGGGCAATATCTGACAGCAGGATCTGATTTTCAGGGTCATCGTCATCTATTATTGTTTTGTAACTATATAAAACGGACAATATGCCATCCATTTAATCCATTAACTGGATCAATCAATAGAAATAAATTCTCATTCTGAACAATTATGGCTTTCAGCTATCAAATTAGTATCAAATACAAAACCATCTCTAATGTCTGTGCATATCATAGCACAGAAGCTTCGCTAGAGTACATTGCTGATCCCTTTGTTATACTGTAGATCAGTAATTTTTGCCCCCACTTTATGATTATCTGGGCTGGTAACTGTTTGACCCTGCTTCAGATTTCTTAAAACGCTTTTGTCCCTGATAAAATTCAACCGTAAGCAAGACTAAGAGTAGCTTGGAGGGTTCATCCCTCCGGGTGCAGGAGGTATATTTCTGGCATCTACCCTGAGGTTGCCTTGAATCATCTAAGTGTTATTGAATAATGAATAGCTCACTGAGCTATCATTAGACATTTTCCTGTGGTATTTTTTTCTTACGTTTTTAAAACGTTTGATAACTGTTATTTAATAAGTAGGTTTGGTCCGTAATTGCACTATAAGTGCACTTAAAATATTCAACCAGTAATAAAGTGACCCAAGTAGAATTTTAATGGGTTCCAGTATTATGAATACAGTCAGAGAGTGTGATGTTTTCCACTTAAATAGCTTTTCTGTCTGCCTTACTTTGCTGATTTTAAGACAATTAGATATTGTTTGTGTGTTACAAGTACCCTTGAATATACTGTGCTGACTTTATTGCTGGAGGTCAACGCTCACTTGTTGTTCTGCGGAAAATGTCTATGTTCTTCTTCCATGTATTTACAGGGATAGCTCACTCAAAAATGAACATTCTGTCATCATTTACTCACCCTTGTTTCATTCCTACATCACACTATGATGTTGGTGTCAGTTTTTGCTTTTGTGTTCTACAAAAGATGGAAAGTCATACCAGTAAATGATGACAGAATTTTCTTTTTGGGGTGAACTGTACCTTTAAGTCACAAACTGTATACAAAAAGCCTCACCATTTTTGAACAAGTTGTGACTAAGGAAAGAGTACATGAAACGTGAAATTGCCGGAAGCTGCATTTTGCTCGCAGATTGCTTTGTCTATTTTACCGAGAATAGTTCTCAATCATTTAACTGTCATTTTGAAGCAAAACAATCTGTAAGGCAGATCCATTTGGAATGAGCATAGGTACAGACATCTCTCATCCTTGTTTTGTTCAAAAGCCTGGTTTAAACCCTAATGATCCTCTATAATCATTAACCTGCTCGTCTGAAAGGAGATCTTTGATAGTCAGACATATACAGGACACAGGAGGCATTTTCCTTTTAAATTTACCTCTGTTTTTCTCTTAGCCCATCGTGGCTGACTCTAGCGTAGGGTGATGATGCATATAGCCTGGGTGTAATTTTATTTCCAATTTCCATTGCTGTAGTTTTGCCCCAAATGATGTGCGCAGTGGATGGCTGTGCACTCCTAATGGCTCTTAGGGTAATGAGAGCTAAAATAGCCTTGGTGCTACGTTTGGATCAAAGCCATCATCTATGGTTGTTGTCCACCCCCCACCCCCCATTTCATCAGACGAGGACAATTTACTTTGGAGACTTGTTACCCTGCTTTAGTTATTCATAGCTATTTTTATGATAGATTGAGACTCTAGAATGGAACAAATGCAAGTCAATTCATTCTCTACATTTGAATGCGGACTAAACAACCAGCGTGTACCTGTTCTGGACCGGCTGTGAGACACAATGGATCACTTTCAATTAGTTACTCTGGGGAGTTCACTCCGCACTATAATGGCCCCTCATATTTCATGTTGATTGTTGTAACCCGTAGCAACAGGGTAGCCAATAGCTGAAAGATGCACCTGGAGAGGAGGATTGCGAGGCTGTTGGGGTGCAGTGGAATGAGAGCTGTTGTTCCTGCCTGGCTGCCTAAGTCCAGTGAGGGGTCTCGTACCCCTGGGGAGTGAATTATTACCTGTCAGACCTAGGGCCTCGGCATCATCCATTACGCAGCCCTCTTGCGGGGGCAGCCAGCCCCAGCATGGCAGCGCGATCAGTGGGCCTTGGCCTTCAAACCTGGCCTCCTCTCTCTGGGAGGGTACAACTTGTGGCGTGAGCATCTCCAGAAGCTGCGAGTCCCGGCGTTATATACAAATGCGAGAAGCCCTGCGGGTTTAAGATTCCATCTGGGAGGTTGTGGCATCTCTGCCAGGCCTCCGTAATCTGCTGTAATGAATGGCATCGTTGTGCTAAACTCTGTTATCAAGTTGTTGGTGGTCGATGATTCTAATTTGTCACACATTCACACTTAAGGTAATTCTGTTGAAATCTTCAGCTGAGTCCAAGTACCAGTCCTATTCTTACTCTAGTCTGAGGCAGGCTGCGATGCCTCCGGGATATTTTTAATGGGGTGGCTAGTTTGGGACAGTAAAAATCTTAGAGCGGCACAAAAAAGGCTGTAGCATGGCTGAATTTCAGGATATGCAGGGAGTTTCTGTTAATGATTCAATGCTTAGTAAAATTATTATTGCATGTATTTTGTAACTAACTTTAGATTTACAGGTCTAAACATTAAGTAACCTGTTAAAGGAGTCAAAATGTTGTATTGATATAAATTAAATGGACCGTGTTCGTTTTTAGGAGATTTATTGCAAATGTTCAAATGAGGAGCCACAATAAAGCCTAAAAGACTAGGGGTCTGATGTATAAACGTAGCGTATGCACAAAATAGACATTGAAATGTGTGTACGTGTTAGAATTTATATATAAATATATAAATAACTTGGCATTATTATGTGCAATATGGGCACAGCATTAACCGTCTGGGTTTTGTACTGTTAAACACTAGTATTACATGGATGGGAATTTGCATATGGAAGTTATAGGCAAATTTGGTTATGCATAGTAACATTAGGTGTTACGCTCCATATATAGTTGTTTTGGCCAAAAGTCAGGGTGGGGACGTATGTGTGCAAAATCTTGTTGACTGGGATTTCTAAGTGGATATTTTGTTCAGGTTCTGGTGTACGGCTTTACAAATCTGATTTTTTTTGCATGCAAACAGTTTTTATTTATGAGGTAGGGCCTTATGAAATCCATTTTATTTTTTTCTCCCAAATTTTTATTTATTTTTTTTTCATTTAAATTTTTCTGTATTCCATTTGTTTTCCATTTTAATTTTTTACAAATAATTAATTGTCTGATTAATTAAAATAATGAAGCTTACACAATTTAACAGGAGTTTATTTAAATTGACAAATTCTATTTTTAAAGCCCTATGAAATGTATATATTTTTTCTCAAATTTAGTTTTGTGTTTTCTATTAATTTTCTGGATTTAATGGTTTCATTAAATTGTAATAATCAAAAGCATCTCTAACTAATCAATTTTATAAAAAATATATATTTATTTATAATTTATTTATTTCCCCCAGAAATACTGTGTTTACATATTTATGCTAAATGAATTCTTGTAAACAATATTTTTGGTAAATATTCCTTAAAAAATAATATTTTAATAATAATTTTATTATTAGTAGTAAACATGAAGTAATCTATTTCTGTCACAGTTTCTTCAAGTTAAACCAAACTTTTATTTTGACAGGTTGCTGTGAAGACCTTTAAGTTTCTATTTGTACTTGACATAATAGTTTTTCTCAGAAGAAAAGGTAAAATGCTCATGAAGTGGCTCTCAGAGCAGTTCCTGAGATTTTGTTTATGTGTTCATGTATCGAGGTGACCGAGGCAGAAAACATGCTTCAGTAGTATGTAGTAAATGAAACTGCACGTGGTTCATTCACACAGAGACTCGCAGAACATGCAGGATTCTTATTTAAATGGTATTTTTGCATTTAAATATTTACAGACACAAGTCCAGGTCAAGTGTATTATCCTACTTTTGATTTATCAATCCAAAATTTGGCAAATTCTGTGACATTCCACGTTTAAGTAAATTCTGTTTTTATGACTGGATTCTGCGTTTCCGACCACGTTTTCTGCATCGCAGAAATCATAGGGCCCTAATGAGGACCCTGTTTTTTCCATTGTAGAGTCCAGCAGATAATGTGGTTAGTTTGAGGAAATTCAGTTTGGATTGTGGCATAAATTGGTTTGTCCTTGTCTGAAAGTTAGCGTAGATATATGTGTAGATGTTAATTTAATTTTAAATAGTTTTGATGGTGGTGTAGCTGTGGAAAATGGCCAATCTTTGGAGGTGTCAGTTGAGGCACGTGCTGTCACTACTAAAAGAGCTAGCACTAGGCGGTAAAGCTTGGGTGAGTAAGCACTGAACCCAGTGAAAAAATAAAAAATGAAGAGTGATGCAAGCTGAGAGAGAGGACGAGTGTGTGTTGGACGTCACTTTGGACGAGTTACAGGCCTCAGCCCTCAGCTCCCTTCTGCCCTTGGACAGCCTGCCTGGCTTCCAGCAGCTTTGTAAGCCATTTTTCTGAAACTTTAACCTCTTGTCAAACATCACGCGCAGAACCACAGCAGCCACAGATGGAGAGAGACAGAGAACTGGCCACTCCTGCAAAGCACACTGAGATGGAGTGGGTCCAGACACTACACAAAGACAGAGATATGTTTGCAAATTAAGAGAGATTAAACACAGAAAAAAGAAAGGCAGATCACTTGCTGAGTACAACAGCTTTGTTCACTACAGATGATGTTTCATTCATTTCCATGTGTGTAATGAGTTGATGTAGGTGATGTAGTGAAGACAAAATGGATTTGAAAACCCTCACCACTAACAGATGTCTGATAAGGTCCAAAGCAATGTTTTGTGCTATTGTGACAAAATAGATATGACAGCGACTGTGTTTTTGCTGTCAAAGCTGTTGACACTTAGATGGAGATTATTGGAATTACAGGAATAATATTTTTATTTAACCTTTTTTGTGTGTTTAATCATTTATTAATAATACAAATGCACTAATAATACAATGGCTGCTAACCGAAAAGTGGCTGAGTACACTTTTTATTTTATTTTATTTTATTTTTAAAAGGCACGTACTGTCACTACTAGAAGAGGCCTGTAAAGCTTGGGTGAGTAAGCACTGAACCCAGGAAAAAAAAAAAAAAAAGATTGAGTGATGCTAGCTGAGAGAGGAGTGTGTGTTGGACGTCACTTTGAAATAATATTTTTATTTAACGTTTTAATTTGTATTTAATCATTTAGTAATAATATGAATGCACTAATGAAAAATTAAATTTGATGTTATGGCTTCTAACCAAAAAATTACCCCAAATTTTATTTTATTTTATTTTATTTTATTAAAAGACACGTACTGTCACTACAGAGGGCTGTAAAGCTTGGTTGAGTAAGTAATGAACCCTGTAAAAATGTGTTTACATAAGACATATTCTATTTTATTTTATTGTAATTTTTTTCTACGGTATATGTAGTTTAAAATTAAAGTGTTAAAAACTAAAATCAATAATTTGAAATGCTATAAGTGAATTTGGGTGTCAGAGTATTATATATATTTTGAGATTTGCTCAATATCACATCAGATAAGTGTTACTAAATTATTGGTGTCTTCATAGATTTAACTTTAAGCAAGCATTGGAGGACAACAAAGATATTTTAAAAATCAAATTTGTGGAAGCGAGTATGCACAAATAAATATTGAAATCCAACCAATACAAATAATTTAAATTATGATGACCAATATATCGTGCCTCCGTAATTTAAAAGAAGTTATAAACCCATATTGCCTTTTATTAGGTGACAGAATTTGACCTTGTAAATGTAATGAATGTCATTACATTTTTTTTTGTCAGTTCTATGAAAACAAATACACCATGTGGATCACGTACTCGCGTGCACATTGTGATTCATGAGGAAATAAGTCGCTGCCTACACAAACTGTCATCTTTAAGAATGTAAGGCTAGCTGAGTAATGAGAGCTAAATGGAGACTGAGTGATAACCGTGTGAAATCGCTGAAGTGTGTCATTGTTTTTATTATTTCTTTTTTCTAGCGACTCTTCTTTCTACCTGATTATGGAGTCTTGATTACCCCATTTGCCTCATTTGAATATTCAACCATATCCTCAGCCTCCAGACTCCACACAGACGCCTTTTTGTACTCGTCACATTGGTATGCTAGAATTCAAAGCTGAGCTCACATCCACGGGCAAGTGTGTCCACAACGGCTTTCCTCCCCAAACCGCCACCACCCCCGTCTCGTTCTCCCACCCCAACCTGCAATGCGAACCGCAGCTCTCTGTTTTAATTACTGTTCTCCATACATACAGGTTATTGATCGCCTCACTCTAGGGTGGTGGGCTTGGGGTTGCTCCAGATTGTGCTTTAAATGATCTCTTAATCACTTTATAATGGAACAACTCTTCCTGCTGCATTGATTAGCTGCTTGTGTTGGAATTGTTGTGAGCCTTCAACTTTCTAATCTGCTTTTAAACTCTCAGGGCTCCTTTATAACATGTTTATTTCCCAGAATGCTTCGGGAAGGACATAATGTTAACCATTCTTCCCACTTGTGGTGGAAGATAAAGTATTGTTCATACATGGATAATCTGATATAGGATATTATGGAGCCATTTATGTTGCTTTCATCACCCTCTAATGAATTTAGCGGATGGAATCTGATTTGAAGTGTGAGTGGCTTCCTCCTGGGGATGTGCAAAACTACACATTTTTGAAATCACCTAGTCGGTGGGTTGTCTGAACTGGAAGCCCTGGGTAATTAGACTGCTTTCAGGTTCACCTGATGGATTATTGGATGGGTTTCTTTGGGGGTGTTTACATAAGACTGGTTATTATGTCCAAAAATGGCTAGATGGAGCACAATGGATTTTTCTCTGTGGATGTGGTGGGATTAATTTAAAGATGCTTTTTTTAAAAAGATGAATTTGTTTATTTATTTGTGATCAAATAAAATGTAGCTACTATTGTGATGCTTTGGGGTAATATATTTTTTGTGGTTGTTAATTTTAGTGTAGAAACTTAAAGGGATAGTTCACCCAAAAATAAAAAATATCCCATGATTTACACACCCTCAAGCCATCCTAGGTGTATATGAATATCTTCTGTCAAGTGAATACAACTGGAATTATATTAAAAATGGCTCTTCCAAGCTTTATAATGGCAGTGAATGGCTGTTGAGATTTTGAAGTCTAATAAAGTGCATCCATCCGTCATAAAAAGCATTTGTGTAAGAAAAATATCCATATTTAAAACTTTATAAATGGCAATCTCTTGCTTCCACTACAGGGCTCTACGCTTACTTTTATTTTTAGGTGCACTTGTGCACTTGTGCTCCTAAATTTATGAGCACATTCAAATCAATAATCACAACATCTGATAAAAAATTAGCCTTCCCATTGCAAGGTGATATTTGACTTAAAGAGATTTACAGGGGAAATTTGTTTTTGCCTTTGTAATGGCATTTTTCTAACTTTCTTAAAAGTACGTAATCTTTTATGTCAAATAAAAAAATGTTTATGAGCTTTTTAAAATGTTTAATTAAAGCAATAGAATAAGAACAAGTAGAATAAGAAGACTAAGTTACCAGTCAAATGAAATCAATATTGTTAAAATTAATTTGTACTACAGAGGTGGCACAGAAGAACTCAAAAGTCACTGATTTTATTACTGAATCATTCATTCATTTGACTCGTTTGAACGGCTCAGGAAAAAAGCAAGTGACTGTCTTTATGAATGGGTAACTGATTCATTGACTCACTAGATTTGTTTAACAACGCACGTTCATTTATAACCGTAACAACGGTGTGTTTGAATGGAGATGCACATTGGCTCAGTTGTGACTTTGTTTCAAACTATTTTTGTTGACGAAATGCAGCAAAATCAGGCAATACTGTTTTAGTCAGTCAATGTAAGTCACTTAATATTAACTTCTTGTTTATTGAACTGTTGTATTAAATCATTATCACATTTACAAACTCCCTCAATGATCATTAAAAGCTGTCAATCATCTTAGTTCATCGCAATCTCACAAAGTTCCATTCTAAACTCCCTGCACTGCACAATGAATCTCTTATTTATACCCTGTCTACACTTCATTTATGAAAGGGTTCGTGAGAACCGCTGAAGCTCACCTCAGCGCAAACACAAATATGCTGATCGGGTCAGTCGCACTGGTGCTCCTAAATATTCGCACGCAGTAGTTGTTAGTCGCAGACGCAAATGGTTGCACTGTCGTATGTGCATTCACAAGAGAGTGGCATTCCAGCGGATGATGTGGGTGAGCATGGTGATGAACATGGAAGCACAGTGAAGAGAGTAAAACAAAACACCATTCACAAACGCATTGATTTGCTTCAGAAGGCCTTTAATAACCCCCTGGACCCACGTGGAGTGCTTTTTATGATGGACTGATGCACTTTATTGGACTTCAAAATCTCAACAGCCATTCACTTCCATTATAAGGCTTGGAAGAGCCAGGACATTTTTCAATATAACTCTGATTACATTCGACTGAAAGAAGAAAGTAATATACACCTAGGATGGCTTTAGGGTGAGTAAATCATGCGGTAACTTTCATTTTTGGGTGAACTATCCCTTCAATAGTTTTGGTACATTTAGTCATAAACATATCAGTTTATTCAGAATTGTTATATTGGTATATTCCTAAGATAAAACTGCTGATTGTTTCTGAAAAGTTCACAAAGCTCTCAAACTCCCAAAATGGGAGCAAGTAAACTCACGAATAAAGAGAAACAAACATAAAGCAAGACAGCAGGCGAACAAAAGCAGAACTAAATCGTTTGGTATTATTGACAGCCTCTAAGCAAGGAAAAAAAGACCTTTTATATATGTGTTTTATATTACTGGCATGACGTGACCTTTAAGAGTCTGTCTGAGTGTTTCAGGTTTGTTTGTGTTTTGTTTTGCTGTAACTTTTATAGGCGGCTATAAAGAGCATCTGAAATGCGCTCATCAGAGTTAGTGCTGGATAAATGACTTGACTGCCTCACTGCATGTTTTTAAAATGAAAATTTTTATGGCTCTAAAGAGTGAAACGGAGCAGGAAATTACAGCCTGAAGATAAGGAGATTCTTCCTCTCACAGAGGCCGTGGAATCCCAAGGTACCGCAACACCACCTGTCACTCAACCACGACTAGCAGCATTCATCAACCGCAAAACACAGCAGAAGTTGCTGTTTATTTTGTGTGTGTGTGTGTGTGTGTGTAAGAGTGGGTGGTATGCCTAAATCCTAAGTATAAGTAGTTGTATATTCATTTTTGAAAAGATTTTTTTGTAATATATTAATGCGTATACAGTGGCCCTGAAAATATGCATGGAAAATGCATGAATGTCTTTGAATTATGAAACAATAAATATTATATTTGTAAGAAATATAGCACAAAAACAACTTTAAAACTGTGTTCCCATAGATTTGGCTGGGAATTATAAAACAGCTGATAAATTGTTAAAGAAAGTCACCTTGGGACCAATGGATTTAAAGCAATTGTAAGAAAAATAGTTCTGAGAAAAGCATGATGAAAATTAATTCTGAGAAAAGCATGATGTCACTTGGTTGATATTTTAGATCTGATACATTGAAATTTTAGACTCTGAGTATAGTTTTGCTGGGAATTCTATGAACAAAAAAATTGGTTTACATACTAAACAAACACGCCCTAATGTCTAGTTTCGGATAATCCAGTGAAATATGTTACTAATGAAAGCTTTATTGTCATTTGATTTATTTGGAACTTGATGGATGTGAACCAAAAGATAAGATTATTCTTAAGAAATCAAGTCTGGCATTCATGCAAAAATGGCCTCATATTATGTAACACTTAAACAGTAAATCTTTTTTTTTTATTTTTTATTCTAAAATCTGATTGGATAAGCCAACTGAGGTCTTTGTACACTAGCCAATACACACACACACCTGAACCTGCATTTCTGTTAAACTGTATATTAATATGCCTTGTCATCAAAATCCATCATTTACTTCCCCTCAAGTCGTTCCAAACCTAAATGTACTGTTTTGTAGAACACAGACGAAAGTATTTGTGGAGAAATGTCTTTTAGTATGCAATGAAAGTTAATGGAGTCCAGTGT
Source organism: Labeo catla (assembly GCA_012976165.1). Taxonomy (NCBI): domain Eukaryota; kingdom Metazoa; phylum Chordata; class Actinopteri; order Cypriniformes; family Cyprinidae; genus Labeo; species Labeo catla. Next base: position 485,785 of record VONZ01000297.1, on the reverse strand, counting down.
GGTTATTTGGACCCCGTGTATGAATCATTGTTGAAAATGAATCTTTTGTGTTCTGGAGAAGAAACAAAGTCATACAGGTTTGGAATGACATGAGGGTGAATAAATAATAACAGAATGTTTGGGTGATTTGTCTCTTTAAGAAAACTCAATGTCTTGACACATGTAAACTAGTAATGTAAACCAGTCGTACCTGCTGATAGCCCTGATAGTATGTTTACTCTCGTACACCATCATGCCATCCGGTTTATGTTTGTGATTTATCCTTAGGAGTGTTTTAGTGTGAACTTTGTGTAGCGTGTGCGTTTAGCGCGACCAATAGTGCCGTTTTCGAATCCCTCCGATTTCCAAGGCCCCTATAAATAGAAAGTCTAGTGTGACCTTTGTAGATACTGCGAAGGCATTCTCGTGCAGTTCCGAGAAAGAGGCCGATCTGAAGGTTTAAAGCTCAGTATCTGCTTTGTACGTCGAAGCCAATTTCTGTGAGCGTGTGCAGATAACCTGGGTTTGGTTTGGACCCTGTCGAGTTTCAGATTAGAAACAGACGTCCCTCTCGCACTATGTTTCTGCAAGCGTTTTTTTTAGAGACGAGGGTTATTTTTAGGCCTGGCTGTGGACGTGGGGGCCAGAATTGAGACTTGAGGAAGGGGTATAAAATAACCCCTGGCTCTCGGCCAGGCGCTCGCCCCCCTTCACCACCACCTCGCATTCCTCAAGTATGTCCCACCGTTAACTGTATGATGACTCAACTGTGCATGTGGGAAGGGAAATGCATGTGTGCATGTACATCACAGTCTTTTTTGGTCTTTTATCCTTTCAAGCTATTTGTGATATAACAGGTAGCAGCAAATATCTCTCTCCCACAGACACACACACACATTTCTAGTAGTGCTTCCAGGCTGCTTCATTTGATCTCGCTTTATTGCTTTCTCACATTATCTGCGTGTTGGCCTGCAGCTCATCCCTGCGGAGCAATCTCTGATGTATGAAAAACAACTCGCCATAAACACATTTCAACCACAGAGACTGATATTACCCCTAATGCATCTCTCACTACAGTCATATACCTAGATTGTCTCTCCTCTGCTTCTCCTCTGTCTCTCTCTCTCTCTCTCTTTCTCTCTCTAGTCCCTTGTGTCATCATATAGTGATCACAGTGGATATTACTAGGGGGCGTTCAAGACTCCATGAAATAATCAAGTCTGCCCCCCATCCCACTCATACCTCCCTCCAGACCGGCCCCCTAAAAATATCTCTAGTGTATCTCATCATCATATACTAACAGTAACTGGACTTCCTCCCCAGGGTGTGTCACACGGAATATATGAGCTTGAATATAGGGTGAAAATAGGCTTACAAATGTATTAGTTGGCTTTTGAGGTCTTTTTTTTGCTCCGTGAAGCCCTTCTTCACAGTCTCTTTCCTGCATATTGTTCACTTGATGGATACTGTATATGGCTGCATGATTTGGTCAACAAAATTATTATTATTAAATTACATTTAGACATTACTGTTATTATTATTATTATTAATGTGTGTAGTGTCTATATGATAATAATAATAATAATAATAATAATAATAATGATTTTTTAGTTTAGGTGTGACTCTGATATAGTTGTTTTGCTGGAAATTCTATGAAGAAGAAAAAAAGGTTTATGTAATAAATACACTGTGATGTCTGTCTAGTTTTGGATAATCCAGTGAAATGCGTTACTAATGAAAGTCTTATCATTTTATTTGATTTATTTGAAACTTAATGGATGCAAACCAAAAGATAAGATTATTTCTAAGAAATCAATCTGGCATTCCTGCAAAAATGGCTTTATGTTGTGTAACACTTGAACAGTAAATCTGTTACTTAAAAAAAATCTGTTATTTTTTATTATTATTATTATTTTTTTTCAGATTCTAAAATCTGATTGGATGAGCCATTTGAAGTTTTTGTACACTAGCCAATAAACAAACACACACACACACACCTGTACCTGCATATGTTTAATAATAATAATAATAATAATAGTAGTAGTAGTAATAATAATACTGTGTAATGTATATATTTAATAGTAATAATGTGCAGTGTTTATATGTAGTAATAATAATAACATTATTATTATTATTATTATTATTATTATTGCGTATAATATATATTTTATTTATTATTATTAATTATTCATGTTACTACTTAGGTATTTATTTTAATAATAATAATAATAATAATAATAATCTGTAATGTCTATATTTATTAATAATAATAATATTAATAATGTGTAATGTCTATATGTAGTAGTGGGGTAGTAGTAATAATAATAATAATAATACTTTGTTGTTGTTATTATTATTATTATTATTATAGATAATGTATGTATTTATTTAATTTATTATTAATTATTTATTAATTAATGTAATATTAATTATTTAATTAAGGGATTTTTTTTGCTAATAATGCTATTGTGTAATGTCTATATTTAATACTAATAATTTGTAATGTCTATATTTAATATAATAAATGATGATAATAATAATAATAATGTATGTTTAATTATTCTTAATTGTTATTTATTAATGTAATAATAATTAATTATGGTAATTATAATTATTATGAATAATAATAATAATAATACATTGAATATAGGTATTTTAATGATAATGTATTTGTAATTTCTTCACTTGCATATCACTTCTTCTGATATATTGCTGTTATTTCTTTCTTTTCTGTGACCCAGTGTTGTGTTTTTTTTATATGAGTAATGACTCAAGTAAGGAAAATTTGTAAATGTCAAAATACACATTACAAGCGCATTAATGCACATTAACTCACATTATAAGGTGCATCATAAGCAAACTGAAGTTTGTGTGGAGCATTCAGCTCTGAAACCGCTGTATCAGGACATTCTTTATGTGATTTTATTCTAATTTATTGTGCAGCCTTAAATGGGTAGCATAATTTATTTATAAGAATCTGAAAAATGTAGTTTGAATGGTTATATCCCTGCTTTTGAGGTCACAACATGGTCAAGACCTTTTTAAACAGATACTTTACCTTTTGTGGCCTGTTAATTAACTGCTGGCTGAAGCGTATAGTACGTGACCATTCAGTGTGTCCCTCAAAGCTCATTGAGCAAACCATTCAGCTACAGTTAACCAGCGCTTGGCGATACAGCAATGCTGCTTTCAGTTCAGATTTAGATGATTTCTTTTTTTTTTGGTTCTTTCTCAATTAGCATGATAATAGTGTGTAGATAGACGGGAAGAGCTAATCTCATTCCTCTGTGACGATCGGCAGCTTATTATCACACAGAATGCGCCATCAGTTAAACTAACATGCTGAACTGCTCTATAAATCTCTCATATCACACACCACCAGCAGATGGGAAAAGGGACAATGGCAGATTGTACTTCACTTTAATAATATTATGTTTCTTTAGCCGAATCGTTTCCACAGCTATTATTCTTCGTAATAGTTTCCTGGTGGGTCTCGTATAAAATAAGAAGAGCGAGAGAAAGATAGAAACAGTGCGTGTACAGCGATTTTAGGTTAGCAGCTGAAAGAGTACGTTCATCTAAAAGTTCGATCTCGTGGAATGACACTAATTTGAGTTGAAGAGTTTCTTTTCTCCCAGTTGAAAATGAAGGTGGCATACTTTTCACCCAGAGTGCATCGGACCACCCTGTAGTGTTTTAAGTGAAAATACTTTTAAAAACATTTGACCTCTTCTAGACAAAGTCTACATATTCCTCCTGACGCAGTCTGGCTGGGGTGAAAGGTCAAAGGTTAAGCAGGCGCAGTGTGTCCTGAATACCAAAGCCACTGATTTTTTTTCTCCAGACGGAAGTTGAAGGAGGAAAATGCCCAGGGTCAAACCGTTTATGCTCTTGGAGGGAAGGAGAGGGGGGCAATGGTGGTCTGACGTCCTCAACTGGGCTGAAACCGAATCCTGACCTACATCTCTGCTTTTTTAGGGAACGGAAACTACTACTGCCAAGTTATTCCTGGCAAAAGGTAGTAAAGGTCTTAAAAATTGGTCTGAATTATCAGTGGATGGGATGTATATGACTGTTTTGAGGTTTCAATCATTTGCAAGTCAAAGATATTTGGTGGTGTAGTTTGGTGTTTTTGATGCTTTTTTGGCATTTTTTTGGAGATCATCTCACTAAAGTTTTAGAAGACAAGTAGGGATGCATGATGTAATGGTACAATGTCAGTTATCTTTTTAATTTATTGGTTGATAATGGATATTCAGCTGTTTATGCTTATTTTCCCTTTTTTAGGGCCCAAGCACAGGTGGTACAAATCACATTTTTGAGGGCCTGAACATGCTAAAACTTTGCACACACGCCAAAAGTAGTGAAAATGTACATCTTAAATGGGTTTCAGAAGTGGGTGTAGCAAAATGGCTCAGTAGCAAAATTTCAACGATGTGCCCCTCGAGCTATGCTTCACATACATGTACGAAATTCGGTACACACGTGACACACCAATACCTACAAAAAAGTCCGGTATGAAGTCCGAAACACAACAGGAATTCTGTTATTTTGAATTTTCTAGGCATTTGGCATCGTTGTATTTAAACAAGCTCCTCACAGAGATTTAAACTGATCAACACCAAATTTGGTCAGTCTAATCTAAAGCCCTTTGTGTCTAATCTAAAGCCCTTGCGAAGATCTTGAGTTTTCGATGAAGGGTGTGTCCGTGGCGGCCTGACAAACTTCGATGTTTTGCTATGAAACAGGAAGTTATTATAATTCAAGCATACAACCGATCTGCCCCAAATTTCACATGTTTGATAAGTGTCCTGTCATGAACATATTCAGTTATAGCCATAGGGCCACCTGCTGGCAACAGGAAGTGGCATGTTTTGCGCTATAACGAAATCCTCATAGAGGTTTATTCACATCAGCATTATATTTGGTCAGTCTACTCTAAAGGCCTTTGCAATGTTAAATTGCGAAGATCTTGAGTTTTCATTAAAGGGCGTTTTCATGGTGACCTAAAAAAGTTTGATGTTTCGCCATGGGAATAGAAGGTGTTGAAGCTCAGCCATACAATGTCCGACGTCCGATCTGTGCCAAACTTCACACGTTCGATAAGAGTCCTGGCCTGAACACATCTAAAGGCCAATATTCTGTTATTATCATAGCGACACCTGCTGTCAACAGGAAATTACTTTTTTACACTAACTTAATCATGCAATGTCCATCTGCACCAGACTTCACGTTTGTTAAGAATCCTGGCCTGAAGACATGTAAAGGCCAATATTCAGTTATAATCACAGTTATAATCGCCACCTGTTGGCAACAGGATACGTCATGCTTTGCACATACTCAAACATAACATGTTCAATCTGCAACAACCTTCATATGTTTAATAAAAAAAGTGCTGGCCTGAGGACATCTATATGCCAATATCCAGTTATAGTCATAGCACCACCACCAGACCTTCATTCATCTTCAGAACACAATTTAAGATATTTTTGATGAAATCTGAGAGTTTTCTGACCCTGCATAGATGGCAACGCAACTGACACATTCAAGGCCCAAAAAGGTAGTGAGGACATTGTTAAAACAGTCACAATGTTCTGATGTAATTTTATGAATCTACAAAATACTTTTTTCTGCGCAAATAAAACAAAAATAACAACTTTATCCAATAATTTATTCTTTTTAGTGTCAGTCTTTGAGGCTTTTCATTCTCAAAATTAATATCCATGTTTTGAAATCTAAATTCATTTGTAGCATTTAAAATAATTGTTTCTTTTTTCATCTTTAATCTTTTACTTTTTAATTATTTTAACAAATTTGACAAAAAACTGTTATTCTCAGCCTTAGGCACACAACCCTTCAGGCTCTGCATTCTAGTAGTGTGTGTGTGTTTTTTATTTTTTTTCCTGATGTGTGTTTTGGTGAGATGATGTCCATGCGTTATTTATCTTTAGTAATACTCCCTGGCGATCTCCTCTCTCCAGAGATTTATCTGGGATGATGAGACCTCCCGCCTCAGGCGCTCTGACTTAATCAAACTTCAGCGGCTCAGCGAATCAGACGTTCCTTTCAGGAACTTTTCTCGGCTTGGGCGAAACTCAGCTTGTGCACATTTCCTCGCGGTTTGGACGGATTTGGTTTGTGTCTTTAAATAGATGCGAAGGAGAAGCCAAAAATAAGCATTTGCAGCAAAAGCTAAAGCTATATGCTGTATTATTCAAGGGTGATTTAAATAAGCAGCAATACTTGAGTTTGAAGCAGTAAAAGTTTTGAAGTAAGACCAAGAGTAATAAAATCTCTCTCTTACTGTTAATCTAAGCACATAGATGCTGGAACGAATATAGCTCACTCAGATTTGTTTTGTCATAAACGTTTCCAGCATGTTCTTTTTTTCCTACTTTCTTTCAGATATAAATTTAGACTTTGGTGAGATTCCTTCTGAATGACCACATGCTCATTTCATGCTTATGCTCATAAGCTGATTGAAACTTATATCTAAGCAATTTTGAAAACTGGCTGATTTGAGAACAAAATAATGCTATTAGTGACGCCATTATGAGAGTCCAAGAATGCTTATGATATTCCTATACTAGTGATAATTAGTAATTCTCTAATTGTGGACCATGCTGCATACCGTGACAAGAAGTTCGCAGTGGTACAAGACTCTGTTTGTAAGGCATTGTACCATGAAAAAAAATCTTTGGATCTGACTCAGAATGGACTAACTGGCAGTAAGGCTCTGGCTGAACTCCTAAAACACATCACGTAACCTCTAAATATACTGTTATTGATGCACTTAAGTTGTTTTTCTCTACTTCTTTTCACTGGGCTCCGGGCTGAAGTAATGTAAAACGTATCAGCATCATGGACACTTTGACTTTTAAACACTAGTTTTTTTTTTTAGATGAAGGTGGAAAAAAATACAGGATGGATGGTTAAGCTGTTAGCCCTTTCCTCCCCGACAGCCTCGGCATGAACTCTGAGGAGTGAAGGGTGACCAGCTGGCCATGGTTCTTATCAGGGTTTGCGCTTTAAAAGCCTTTGAGGAATGTTGGCAGAACGCCACCCGTATTCTGCTCGCTACAGACCGTGGGTTTACAAGGACTGTGCTTGGAGAAACATTCTTGTGTTGAAATGCTGATCTAAGATCAGGTTTCCAGGTCCTCAGCACTAGTTGGACTTTACTGTTTTGCATTGATCCAGACATGGTGTACTTTGTAGTGCTGGCTCTGAAGGTGCAAAGTCCGTTGCGCTTGAATTTATGATGCTTTAAAAATGGCTAATGATGACTAAATGTAAACAGGATGTTAAAGAAAGACTTCACTCAAAAATGAAGCCTCTATAATTTTTAATCACTCTCATGTGGGTCCAAAACCATATGCTGAGGAAAATTTATGAAGGCTGTTTCCATACAATAACAGTTCATAGTGACCTCCTCCTCCAAAAATGGAGAAAAAAGACCATAAAAGACCATACAACATGTGAATTATGTTCCAGGTCTTTTCAAGTCATAAAAATTTGTGTGAAAATTTACTTTATCAATTCTTAATTTTATGAAATGATATTGATTCTTAAATCCCAAGAAACGATTAGTCTAGCCTGTTTTCAGTTAATGAAATGAATATTGTAGTGCACCTCACATCTATTAAACCACAATAAATTATGTCCTTTGTTACTTTTGATATTAAACAAAGTCTCAGATTTAAAATTCTGAGACTTGACGTTTTGGCGCTGTTTAATGCGGAGTGACAGTTTGCTTTGGCGCCTCAGTTCCGGAGAAGCTGCAATGCGAAGCGCACGTGAGCTCATCGTCTCGTCCGCTTTAACCAGTTTCAGCACAGAATAAACTTTCATAAACATCCAAAGGTATGTTAAAAGAAAGAGTACAACTTACCGAAATCCATTTAAAAAAAAAAAAAAAAAAACATTCGGTGAGCATAAACTTATTAGTCGGTTAGAAAAATGAACTTAGAGAGAAGTATTTTGCTAAATATATGAACCATGTAACATAATTATTATAATTTGTACTTTTCTTCATCAATTAATTTGTTATATTGACGAAAAACAGCAATATAACAGCTTGTAAACAATATGTAACGTCACATTTAAGCTACCTCAGAAAAAACATATTTGGTGACCGTAAACGAATTAGTCAGGTAAAAAAATGAACTTTAGAGACTAGCATTTTGCTAAATGTATAAACTATATAACATTTTCATAATAATGTTTACTTTTCTTCAATGATTAATTTATGTTTTATACAAATGTTTTATGTACCTGATGTAGAAAACAATTAATATCGAATTGAATCATAAATCAAATCAAGCTTGTGAATCCAAATCGAATCAAGTAGAGAAATTTGTGTCAAAACCCAGCCCTACCGAACTGGATCAGTGGAAAGCGCTGGCTCAAAAGAATTATTTATGAGCTAATTAGATTGATTGAGTTTTTGAATCCAACTCAATGATTCAGTTCCAGTGAATAATGTCCTGAATGTCAGTCTGTTCCTCACAAAATGACTTAAAGACTTGAAATATAGTACACAAGTTGAATGACTACTTTTCAGACTTTTTATGCCTTTTATTTATTTATTTTTTTTAAGCTTAACAGACTATAAAAACCTGTGTGAAGATTCTTCAAGAATATTTCTATTTTTTTATGTTCCACAGAAGAGCATATGGGTTTGGAGCGACACAAGAGTGAGTAAATAATGGCAGAATTTTCAGATTCTTTTTTTTTTTTTTTTGAGTGAACTATTAATTTAAATGCCAGATTCTATCTTGGATTTTCCACACTGAGCTTTGGATTTCACCCAAGTTTAGTCTTTCGCTTTGAGAAGCTTTGGGAGTACATGCAGAGAAGATTTCAGTCCAGCACTGACCAGGTGATTCTGGTCTTCTGACTGTTGCATTAAATCGAACAACAAGTGATAAAATGCCTTCTAAATATTGAATGTTTGTATAATTGCCACTTACACACATTCAGGCTGTTCATTATTACTTGAGCTATATGAAAGCCATTTAACAAATGCAGGTAGTGCTGCAGAATTCGGCAAATTAAGAGGCCGCTCTACATGAGCATAACTAATTCACATTGCCCTGGAGGGGATTTGCAAGTTGAAGATCATTTTGCAATATTAAACATGGCTGTTATTAGATCAATTTTTCTTTTTTGTAATTCACATTACTCTCTGGTGATACAGGCGGTTGGAGTCCTGCATTTCCTCTGTGTCTGCAGCCCGTCTTTAAGCAAAGCAAAATAGGGTGAGAGACAGAATAAGGTGCATGGAGCGAAAGAGAGAGTGACATGGAGGGAGATAAAGAGAGACAGACGGACTGACCGAGAGAATAAGGAAATGCAGCGGAGACGGGCAGTGAGTCGGGAGATTTGTGGAAACTCGGGTGCTGTCAGTAAGGAGCTGGCTTGAGCTAGTGTCTCATTCTCACACAGCAGATTGGAAGAGCAGATTGCGCTCTGAGATGCCCTGAGATTTGGGCAGCTTCCGATGGGGGATTTGTAGAGATTTGGTTCGAAATCTGCCCATAATGAATGTTAAGTGAAAAGCGCCTTCATCATCTTCTCAGCAAAGACATTGTTTTCTCTGAGCGCTTGTTCTGTTAGTTTTGGCTCGGTGTCTAAGTGTCACAGTCCTGAGATGACAGTCTATAGCTTCATTAACTGGTATGTGCTGATCACACAAACAGACGTTTTATGAATGGAAAAAGCTTCCTTTGTTTGTCTGTGGAGACAATAGATGAGAATGTGTTCTTTAGATGTAACAGAAACTTTGCTGGGAGGTTTTGGTGTTTTCTGTGGCTGTCTTGTTTTTGTAACATTTCGGCCACCGCAAGGTAGTGGCGTTTTTATTTGTTTGTTTGTTTGTTCATAAATTATCACATTAGAACATTGCTAATTTCAGATAATTGAAGTTTTATTCTTCACACTTTTCCCAGACCTAACTTTCAATCTTAAAACATTAAAATCCATTGTAATTTCACTATTATTATTATTATTATTATTGTAATTATTATTAGTAATAGTAGTAGTAGTATTACCAGCAGTGATATTATTAGTAGTATTTTAAAATAAGGTGATGCTATAGTAACCCCCCTTTCTCTCTATAATTATATATTTTTTTATTTTACGTTTTAAATAAATCAATTTAATAATTTTTATTCAGCAAGGATGCATCAAAAATGATCATTTAAGTACAGTAAGTAACATTTATAGTGTTACGAAAGATATCTATTTTCAATATGCCGTTCTTTTGAATATTTTATTCATCAAAAAATCCTGGAAAAATTTTTATGGTTTCAACAAAAATATTATGTAGCACAGCCTTTTTTAGCATTTATCATAACAAGACATGTTTCTTAAGCAGACCAAATCAGCATATTAGAATGATTTCTGAAGGATCATTTAACTCTTAAGACTGGATTAATATCTTCTTAACATTAAATTTTGCTATCTGAGGAATAAATTTCAATTGAAAATATGTTTAACATAAATTATTAAATTATTATTAAAACAGATACTTTCCAGTTTAGATATTTAAATAATATTTCATAATATTATTTTTTTTCAAAAAACTTTTTAAAAATCTTACTGACCACCAGAGGTTGCGTTAGACTTTAACATTGTCTGTCATTTTGACGGACAGGACTGTAAAAATTCTGTCATAATCTATTATTACCCGTCATTTTAATTTTTCTATTTTAATTATAATAACACATTTAATTGCTTTTATTTTTGTTCACATTTTCATGTTCAATTATGAATCTACAAGACGATATAGGCTTATGCATTTATTTTAGATAACAGATGAGACTGCATAACTTTTCATGCTCTTTAATGTGGCATGATGGATCGTTGTAGCTTCTGGGTACTCACCTGTGCGTAATAAAACTGATAGCAAAACATTTGTGACGGTTTCATTTTTGTTTTGGATCCCATGCTCTACTGCTACACTGGAGCACACTTGCCACCAACTAGCGAGTTGGGTGCAATTACAGTTACAAATTACAATAGATCACCCTCAGTGTTATCTGTGAAAGTGACGGACAGCCTTCAGATTTTTCTGTCACTAATAAAAAAAAATTCTGTCAATGACGGACAATTTTTTGTTAACGCAACTTCTGCTGACCACAAACTTAAAAACTAGTGAATTATGGTTTTATTATTATTATGGTCAACTCAAAAGTTTTAATATCCATTCTTGTCTTTGTTCTTAGGTCTGTTGTGGAATGTCACAACACCCTTAAGCAACCCTGCACTTTACCCTCACCTTAATCACCTGACTGCGGTCCGGCTGTTTGATTGGATCATCTTCTGAGGTAAGAACCTATGGGATGAAGTTTGTTGAAATTGAACGATTTATTCAGTTTTCTTCCCACGTCCTGCTCTTTTGTTAAAATTTGCGTGGTGAAGTAGAGTTGAGCCTTTCTGAAGGACAATGACTTGATTTGACAGAAAATTGAAATATCATCCAACTTCATTATTTTGGCTGGACTATTCACCCGGGGCCGTCGCGTGGGGGACAACGTCTGTCAATTTTTGGAAGAATACAAATATAATTTAAAAGAAACATCTGACAATCTGTCAGACAATCTGTTTAAACCAAGTCTCACGGTGAGCAGGTGACAAATGATAGAAAAGTATCACAGTTGGAGAGGGTAACAGGGAGGTGGGCAGATTTTCAAACGCGTTGGAAAAGACAAACAAGCAGACGACTGAAACGGAGAGAGATCACTTAAGAGAAGACAAAACAGATGAGACAGGAGACTTGACATGAAGAGTGGGGAAAAATCTGTTGGAAACACGCATGCATCATAGCGCACCTGTGCAAGGCTCTTTTACTCATGCCCCCTGTCTACCCAGATATCCCTTAGAGATCAAGACGCATCCCACAACGCTGGACACAGGGCTTGGTGGTGACAGGCTCTGTCGGCCGGCTGCGGGGAGCAGATGGCTGGCCAGATGCAGGGTTGCGTTTGACCTTGGGCCCTGTGCAAGTCTAAACATCACAGGCATCCTCCGGCGCTTCCACCTTTCTGCCACTCTATGGAGCCGCTGCTCTGCTCTGCTCTGACAGCTTATGGTTGTTTTATTTAGATGAGCCATATGGAGCCATTATGTGCTCCATCGTTTAGCTGCTATCGCTACTCCCAGTGTAGTTTATCACCCAATGTGTATTCGAACAAAGACGGGTTCAAATCCCCCAGACTGTCCATGACAATGGAGATACGCCATGAGATATGACTAATCACATTCAGCTTTGTGCTCGGACAGAAAGGGGTGGGAGAATTATAATTGGGGTCAGCTGATGCAGACTCGATGGAAGGGATCTTTAGCAAGTCGGCAATGCTAAGATTTATAAGCACGTATGCCAGCTTCAGCAGCCGTGCAGAAGTTTTCCCAGAATTCTGCTGCATACCATGTGAGTTTAGAAGGATGCAGAGGAATGGGGATTGTTTTTCCTGTCTTGATTTAAAATAGTGTGAAAATTTGGGTTTGCATTAAATGTTAAACTCAACTGTTGTTTAAAAATGTACTATATGGCTGGCTTAAACTGAACCCAAATTAGGTTGTATATTAAAAAATAAAGCACGTAATTACTAGAGGCATCAGAGGCACATTTAATAAGCAAAATTAAAATGTTTATTATTTATTCAACTTATTAATAAATGTTAATTTCCAACTGTTTTGGGTTCCTTTTAACCCTCTGGGGTCTGAGGGGGTTTGGGACCCAAGTTTTGACATGCCCTGACATTTGTGCTTTTTTCAGTATCTTAAAAACATATTAATGGATAAAGTAAAGAAATATAGTAATTTTTGTGTTAAATAAAACTTAAATTAAATGTTTAGCCAAACCGTGGGTCATAACAACCCAATCACTGAGTTTGTCCATATTTCATGTTTTCAACCCAGCATATTTTAGAGTTCACTATTCACTCTAATCACTATATTTTTGCAAAAACTATGGTTTCCCTGGTAAATTATTGCAAGGCTGCACAAAATAATTATTATTTAACTACTAATCTACATTAATAATCACTATTACAATGTCAAGAGAAATAATCAACAGCCATCATACCATCTAATTCTTTAAGTTATATCTCTTTATTCTCTCACTAAGGTCATTGTGTTTCCTTCAGGGGATCGTCTGTTTCCTAATGGCTTGATGGCTTTTAGCACACTGTTACCAAGTGCAATGTCTACCGATTTATTTATTTATTTATTTATTTATTTATTTATGTAAACACTTGTGGTCACAGATGTGTGCCCTGCTAATAGTTCCTAGCACCCAGTCTCTCTGCCTCTATTTTCTTTAATAATTCATAGCACCATTCATTCAGATTTTCACCTTTAGTTCTGACAATAGGGAGTGACGTTGACACCTTAAGAGATGCTGATAGATAGTTCATTACAGAGGCCATGTTGGATTCCTCAGCTTTTGAATCTTTGTTCACGTTCATCAAAGTACAATATACTCTCCCGTCTCAGAAGATAGCTGATCAAACACTTGCTGATGCAAAAGACAGAAGTGAGCTGATTTTCTTCACGTTGGAGTTTTGAATCAAAAACACTTGATGGCTTTCCAGCAGCCTCGAAAACAAGAATTCAGTGAAACCTCATGCCTACCTGACAATCGAAATAATCGTCAATTATAGCTCCACGTTATTTTTCCAACACATACTCTTCCACTCATAAGAGGTTTATTTAACCACAGGTCAGCTAAATGGGTAGATGCCAACAGAGGGTTTGGTCCACCATAGCTTTTTACTGATTTATAAATTCTCTCTCATGGTTTATCACTCTTATTAATGTCAGCACCTGCTGTAGCGGGACTCTATCTGTCTGCCCGCAGGCCCTGCAGCTGTGCACTGAGCTCAGGCAAACTGCCCATCAGTCCTGCCCCCCTCCGCCCTTCCACTCCACCAATAAGCGCTTGGCTGGGATAGTTGTAAAAACCTTGCTAGAATCAGGTGCACTTGCTCTGTTGATTGTAAATGTGTGTTTAGCATGAGTATGCTCGTTCCAGGTACATTGGCATGAAAAGTATTAGCCTGATTTTCACATATTTTCCACCTGAATTTAATCATGTAATCACAATAAAATGTATGCTAATGAAACATAAAAAACACAAAGGTCCACACAAAAATCATGATATTTGAAACCTGTATAGCAGGCTGACTTTTGGAACGCAAAGTGTTGGTTCCCATTGACTTTTGTTGTACTTTCTGTCCTTACAGTGAAAGTCAATGGGAAATAAAAATGTTTAGTTACTAACATTTTTCAAAATACCTTTTGTATTCCACAGAAGTCAGTCAGAATTACATGAGGGCGAGTAAATGGCAGAATTTTTTGTTTGGTTAATAATATTAAAGTAATAAATTACTCATGTCGTCTTGGTGCAAAAAGTAATTGCCCCCTTAGTCTTTGAAATCAACAGAAATTAAATTGGAGTCAGACTCAGTGGTGAATATTCCCAAAAGTAGTCAGAATTTCTCAAAGGGCACAGTGGCACCTCATCCGGAAAGCTTCAAATTATCAAAGAAAAACTTTTAAAGAACTACAGACTTCTCTTGCATCAGTAAAGGTCACGGTTCATGACTTCGCAATAGGAAGCGGACTGTGAAAAATGGAATTTAAGCAAGGTATCAAGGTGAAAACTTCTGCTGGCCAAGAAGAACGTCAAAGCTCACATCATGTATGTTAAAAAAAAGCATGTGATGATCCTAAGACCTTGGTTTATTCTATGGTCAGATGAGTAAGAAATGTAAATGGCAAATACAGCATTGTACTGTAAGAATGTGATGCCTACAATGGCATTGTAGTTGGTATGTTTTGTCTGTTGTTGCCTCTGTGACTTGTTATCGTCGAAAATAGCACGTATTCACCCGTATACTAGATAATTCTTTAAGAGATTGTCAGAGCATCTGACCATGAGGTGAAGTTTAAGGATAATTGTGTGATACAGCAGGACAATAATCCAAAACAGTCAAGCAGACATCTGAAGGACTGAAAAAAAACAGGTTCATATCAAATTACAGGTGGTGTTTGATTGCCGTTATATTTGCTGAATGTTGTCTAGCCAGATATTAGATTTAAGGGGGGCATTTACTTTTTCCCCTCAGGGGGGATGAGAGTCTGTGTTAGCCAATTTCACTCAATGAAATTTTCATTTGGGTTCCTGTTGGGCAATATGACATTTCGTTTGAAATGTTGCAACCATTTTGTTCCCCGAATAGGCAATTGCTAAGGGGGAATATGTTTTTTTTTTCCACTGCACTGTATGTCAATAATACAACAGAAATGTGCAAATTCCACAAACAGAATATTCCTTTATAAGCTTCATAAGGAGCTCATTGAGTTTCTTGACACATTTTCCTTTTTTTGGTGTGCAGAACTGAAAATGGTGTTAAAAGAACAAGCAGAGTAGCAGCAGCAGGAGGAGGAAGAGAAAAGGGGAGTCATGGACCAAAGCAATGTCCTTCCATCCCCCCTCCTTCTGTTCTTATTTACAAATTGGTTTCTTTGGACCTGGTGCCACATTACACTTTGTTTTTTGCATTGTGTGTGTTTTTTTTTCTGCTGCCTTTAGTTTGTCTGTTAATCAATCAGCGCTGGCGTTGGGGGGAAAAAGCTTGCACATTTGGAGCCAGGAAGCACCTCCTGGCTCATCTGTGTCCCTTAATCCTGACAACAGCCATGCTGGTGAGATTGCAGGCCCCTCGGAGTCTCTCCTTCTGGAAACTTCAAAGTCAGGCACTGGCGATTTGGAAGACAGGGAGGCGAAGTCTGTAGGGAGCCTTCGTTCAGGTCAGCCCAAATCTTTAGCTGAGAGCCCCTGGTTCAGTGCAGGTGGATCTGAGGCCTGTGCTGAGGGAGGGAGAGGTGCTGTTAGGCAGATGGAGAGGGATTAACCCCCTCCACCACCACCCTTTTTTGAATTATGAATGTCCCCTCTCTTTTGATGTCTGTCAGCACAAGGCAGGACTTTGAACACAACCCTCTTGTGCCTCTCTATGCAGTTATGTGTCATAAAAGACATTTTACTGTTTCTGTAAGAATAGAAGTCGTTTCTTTCTCATATACTTTCTATCATAGGCGGAGGGTGAACCAACAGTAGGCTGAAGCTATGAAAGTGTGGGTGATAGTTTTTACTAGATTAGGTGTGAATTAGGTGTATTTTTCTTATCACGCGAGCAAATAATTTTTTCATGTTTGAAATATAAACTCAAAATGTAACAAAATATTGTTACATTTTCAAGTAATTATTTAGGCTATAACAATAAGCAATGTTGTTTTTTATGCAGTATTAATATTTAATTATACCTGATTAATATGTTATATTACATTTTCAAAGTTAGGTTGGTCAGATTTTTTTTTTTTTTTTTTTTTTTTTTTTTT
Organism: Labeo catla; assembly: GCA_012976165.1. Lineage (NCBI taxonomy): Eukaryota > Metazoa > Chordata > Actinopteri > Cypriniformes > Cyprinidae > Labeo > Labeo catla. The sequence goes on along the minus strand of VONZ01000297.1, from coordinate 469,396 downwards.
TTTTTTAAGTATACTCTTAAGTTCATCAAAGCAGCATTTATTTAGTGAAAAATATAGTAAAAACAGTAGTGTTTTGAAATGTTATTAAAATAATGATTTTCTATTTTAATATATATTTTTCAAAATATTTTTTTCTCGTGATAGCAAAGCTGAATTTTTAGCAGCCTTTACTCCATTCATCCATGTCACATGGTCCTTCAGAAATCATTATAATATTCTGATTTGGTGCTCAGAAAACATTATTGTTAGTATCAATGTTAAAAGCATTGAGATTAGAAAGTGTTTTATGTTTTACTAGGGCAATTGTTGTATAAATTATATGTAATTTGACATTATCAAGTATATCGCATAAACCAAACAAAAACACACCCAGAGAGATGTAGGTTAGACTACTGTACAATTTAGTCTATTAAAATACAATTGGAATTCCCCCCAAATCCAAGATAAGGAGGCAAAAATGTCCCCATATGACTTTTATATGTCTTTTATATTTATATCATCTGATATAGTTTATATCACACGAAGAATGATGTTTTTCTCCAAATATCAGCACGATTGCAAATACGACATGTGACCCTGGACCACAAAACCATTCATAAAGGTCAATTTTTTGAAACTGAGATTTATACATAATCTGAAAACTAAATAAGCTTTCCACTGATGTATGGTTTGTTAGGACAATATTTGGCTGAGAATTTGGAATCTGAGGGTGCAAAACAATCAAAATATTGAGAAAATCACCTTTAGAGTTGTCCAGATTAAGCTCTTAGCCATGCATATTACTAATTAAAAATTAAAAGTTGATATATTTACGGTGGGAAATTTACAAAATATCTTCATGGAACATGATCTTTACTTAATATCCTGATGATTCTTGGCATAAAAGAAAAATCTATAATTTTGACCTATAAAGTATTGTTGGCTATTGCTACAAATATACCTGTGCTACTTATGACTGGTTTTCTGGTCTAGGGTCACATAATGATTTGATAAACAGTTATACAAGAAATTAATATTCAGTGACTTACTTATTTTAGACAGGACAGTTCTTGTTTGTGCTGTATTTCAACACTGAAAATAGTTCCAAAACAAAGCCACAGCAAAACTGTTTTGCATCTCTAAGGAACACACAACGGTGTTCTGTTACTGAATCAATCAGCCGTTTGAACGAATCGTTTCGGTTGAATGGCTCAATGACTCACTCATGATTTGTGATTTGCTGCCACCTACTTGCGATTTTAGCTTTATGTTTAAAGTATATTTTCCCTTTTTTCCACAAATCATTTTGTGGAAAACATCAAAACATTATGCATTTTTAACTGCAGGTTAACTGCATTCATGTCCTGCATTAAACAGTCTGTGTAAGTACGTGTAAATGCATCTAAATGCCATGTTAGATGCAGATTCTGTGCAACCTTTGCATTGCAAACAGAAATTATGTTGATGCTGATTTCATTTGATTGGTAACAGACCTGTAGTGTCTTACTATTTGAATTTATTGATTACATTTTAGAATTTGACACAAAAGAAGATGCATATGTTTAATTAGGTTAAAATGGGCCTTAATGGTAAAAATGCCCGTAAAAGATAAAAATACATTTAAACTTATTAAAAAAATGTAAATTTATGTTACTCCAGCAAACTAACCACTGCATAAAATATGAAGAATGTCAAAAGCCTGTAGAGTGAGCTGTCCACGGCAGTCCTAAACCTGACAAAATCCAGTACAATAGTACATTTAGCAAAATATCGTCTAATTATCGTTATTGAAAAAAAATCCCAAAAGCATAGAGTTAACATTTTTTTGTAATTATCGCACAAGCCTGTGTTTGTTATTACACTGACACAGATTTAAATCTGTGTATCCCACATGACTGCCACAGTTTAGAGTACCCGCATCATTTGTGAAAACCCCTAGGTTTGTTTATTTTTAGACTAACCTTCTTGTTCCGCCTGAGGTAATATATATGATAAAATAACTCATTTTATCAAACTGTAACTCTTGTGTAACCAGGAACTTGTTCACCTTTAATACCTGGCCAAAAAGAAAGTTAGTTTTGGACCCGAGGATGCACTGTGATGCTGATGTTTGAACTCGTGTTGTGCTCAGGGAGGCAGGGACTCCACAACTGCTGCTGTGAGGATTCACAAACACAAAGGAGTGGCACATTCATGAAAATGAAACGAATGAGGTTAATACAGCCTGTTTTATGCAGAGATCCTTGAGGATGACATTTGTTGTCTTGCATGAAAATGTAAATGAAGAGGAAAGCCTTGCTTCAAGACGTCTCTGTGGAATGCAGCCACTGTGTTCATAGAAAATACAGCAGGTCTGGGATCAGATTCCACCTTGTCTTCCCTAATCACAGACAGAATAGACTACAAAGCAAAACAGATCTAGAAATATCTCTCGTATAATGTTTCATATTGTTAGAAACCTTATTAAATATACGGCACAATATGTAATTCTCTCCCTCTTACCGTTTTTATTTTCCCTGTTCTTGGTGTAGTTTGAGTGTCTGAGCTCATGGACTTGCTGTATTCTGTTTTACAGACTCAGTTCTGCCAATGACATGTGACCCTGGCTGAAAGCATTGAAGAATTGAACCTCAGCCCTTTAGATGCCAGATCTGTCTGTCTAAACAAAGACAGAAAGAGAAGACATCTCATCACCATTCATGTTCTATAAAAGCAATTAGCTTAACGGCGACTGTGGTGACAAAGCTTTGGCTCGCTTAGGAGATGTGAACCGCCCTACTGTAATTTACCTCAGACAGAGAGGGCACCTTGGGAATTTAAGTTGGCATACTTTTAAAAAAGTTTGAAGTAAACAACTCTTGCTCATTAACTTTACTCTTGCCCTCAGTTATGCAGTGGACTCTAGCTGAGAAGAAGTCTAACTAAAGACTGCTTGTTTCATTCTGCTCCCCAGTTCCCTATGACGTGATTCAGGACATTGTGAACAAATTTAAGTACTGGCAGGACCCTTGATGCACTAAAGAGACACTGATGACTCGATTTCTTACTATACAAGATGTGTGTATTACAGGGGTCCTACTATGCTATTTTACAACGTCTTGTGGGGGGTGTTGTAGAACATACTCTTATGCTTGATGGTTCAAAAAACGCATTATTTTTCACATAATTTACATGATCACAATAACTTCCTCCCCAGCCTGGCACTAATGGCTCGATTAGTTCCGAGTTTAATGAAGGCCCGTCTTTCGAAAAACAAAATGTGTTGTGATTGGTTATAGCTGTCCCACTGCATTGTGATTGGCGAACAGCTTAGATGGTGTTTCAGTACTGCTACACCCCTTGTCTTACAAAAATGCATTGATTTGCTACAGGAGGCCTTTATTGACAAAACATATGGAACAGAAATGCTGTAGTCCAAAGGAGCCGTTCGTTGTAGTTCTTGGTAGTTCTTGGTTGTAGTTTTTTTTTTTTAAAAACGGAATATCTTCTTTTGCATTGGACTTTGAGATTTATAACTTTGTAGATCTTTTTTATGCCTAAACATACACACCACACCCTGACTAAAATTCAAAAAGTGAAAAAGCATAATAGGACCACTTTAAAGAACAGTTCACCCAGAAATGAAAATTTTGTTATTAATTATTCACCCTTATGTCGTTCCAAACCCGTAAGACCTTTGTTCATCTTCGGAACACAAATTAAGATATTTTTGATGAAATCTGAGAGCTTTCTGACCTTGCTGAGACAAAAAATTAAGTCATTATTTCTGTTTTCTTTGCACAGAAAAAATAAAAGCTCTCAGATTTCATCAAAAATATCTTAATTTATGTTTCGAAGCGGAAGAAAGGTCTTACGGGTTTGGAACGAGAGTAAATAATGGCATAATTTTCATTCTCTCTTAAATGTTAAGCTGGTACTTATCAACATTGTTGTGCACCTTCATTGTAGACAATTTTTATTAATGACAATTTAGACATTAAACATATCACACAGCAAAGCACAAAATTATTACTGTATATAAATAAAAATGCAAAAATTGCAGAACATAAATAAAGATTTGGGCGTTCTTGGAGGATGCACAGTATATTGGTGCTAATATTGCTTATCCAATTGGTTATACAATATTAGAAAACTTTTAATATTAATAATAATTCAAAACTTAAAAAAATAAAACTTTGCAACTCTAAAAATATAAGTTCTTCAGTATACAAAATAATGCTGTGGTGCCAGCATTAACTTAAAATAACATAGAATTTAAAATGATTGATGTTTGTTTGTTTGTGTGTTTATTTACTTATTCATTCATTCTTAATATCAGACATTTATCGGTTATCAGCTTATGGAAATTATTAGCAGCTTATTGGCATTGTCCAAAACTTTTAATTGTACTTAAGTTCTAGCATTTAATTAAACATTGTAAGCATGATTTTACTTTTTAAAATAATTTATTTCATTTATGTATACATAATGGTGTAAATGTAACTTTAATATGAGCCTTTTAGCAATTGTCATGAAATGAAAATAATGTTGCATTATCTGTATCGACTAGAATTTTAATATTATTCCATTCCTAGTCTTTTATCTTCAACTAAAACACAAATTCCTTTATAATATATAAAAGATTCCTAAGTAGTTTACCTGTCAAGAGTTTAGTATAATTTTGCCAGAAACAGTTTTAGAATTTTTATCATATGTTAATGTAAAAAATCTTGTGTAATATAACTTGTGTTTGTTCGCTGGTTTTTATTGTATTTGCAACACTTGTACTTTTGTATTGTTTTTGCCATGAAAATAGCCTAAGATGCTGACATGGCATTAAATAAAAATATACTACTACTACTGCCTGTCATGCAATTTAAGGAACAGGGAAGATAGATCACAAAAAATAAACAACTTTAAATACTTGAGCAGAAATGATGACATTTCTAGTAAGTAAATATTTTTGCTAGTTTCACCGTGGGAGCATTCTGGGAATTTCTGGGGCGTGAGCATTTCTCTGCATTGGTGTGATTTTTGACAATGGGACAAAGGGACTCCCTGAGTGGCACGCTACTGAACTAGGGAGCGGATTGAGACACAATGTGTGCGTGACAGTGAACGTAACATATTCGGATCCTTTCCTTCTCTTCTAATTCCTTTCTCACTTGCTTTCTCCTTCATTTGCTCTCAAGTCATTTGTCTCATTACTCTAATTTAACAGAGCACTTTGCCGTCTTTGTGGGGGAGGCCTGGCTTATTTAAAGGCCTGATTGGAATAAGGAGATGATGGTGGTGAAGGAGCCATTTATACAAGATGAGAAGAAAGGTGGTCTTGGCTATTTTGAGTACCAACCCATGCCCACAAAAACTGCCAATTAGCTTAAGTGGCCTCCCAGTGAGCTGAATTAGTCCCGTACCTTTTCCGAGAGAGTGAGGAAAAGCACTTTCATACAAAAAAAAAAAAAAAAAGTGGCAAACTTGGTTAAGCTTCCGTGCTCTAATTGCAGGTCTGGTTGCAAAATAGCATGTTACGTTACAGACGCCCACATGCAGACGTGTTTTATGTTGAGGTGAAATGACTCCTTGTTTAAGCTGTGCAACACGACTGCTGTTTTTCTGTTATTTCTACCTGTTGTTTTGCAATGTACTTTTGTTCTGCCAAGCTGGCTGCCTCTGATAAGTTTTCTTCACTTTTGTTCACTTCCATTTATTCTCACTTTGGCCACATTGTTTCTCTTTAAGGGTGCTACATCTTAAAAATAGCGAGTGTTCGTTTCGATCCTGTGTGTGTGAAATGCGTGGTGAAAGTTTTGACCGGATTCCAAAAAAGTGGTTCCCACAGTCTACGTGCCGCAGGCAGGACAGACAGTGTGTATCGATCAGGGTGTAAAGCGGGGTTTCGCCGGAGATTAATACTGTGCTCAGCAGAGCTCATGAAGTTGTTAACGTAATGTGGAAAAACCGGTGTGATCAGCCATATTGACAGCGCAGGGCAAGGCCGCTGATTAAGTGAGTGAAGTGCGTTTCACAAGCTCATTCTAGTTCCTACATCAACTTTGTATGTCTGAATTCTTCCTCCAACAAAATTTTGTTTTGCTCCTATATGAGCCTGTGCTAGGAGAGTAACAAACTTTTACATTTTTGAGTAGCATGGAAAAGTTTTTTTTTTTTGTTTTTTTTTTTAAACAAGTAGCAGTGTGACCTGATATAATGCTACAGAATTTATAGCGTTTTAAAACTGTTTTGTGTGTGTGTGTGTGATTTATAAAAGTATTGTGCATGCACATCTGAGTGTACAAATGTGCTCAAACATGCTTTATGATTCATGTCTAAACATGAAAAAATGTCTGATTTGTCATTTAGATTATAGTTAATAATTATTTTGCTGATTCATTAACACTGAATCAATACTGCTGCTTGGCCACTTTGTTTTACTCAATTATATTGTTAAAATAGTGTAAACAAAGCTGATCAAATGTTGTTTAATGGCAGTGTTTCAGTAGTGTGTACTATATATCTAGTAGCTTGACTGTTTTCATTTTTTAAAAGATTAGTTCACTCCAGAATTAATATGTTCAGATAATTTACTCACCTCCATGTCATCCAAGATGTTAATTTCATTTTTTTCTTCAGGTAAAGACAAATTAAGATTTTTGAGGAAAACATTACAGGACTTTTTTGATTGGCGGATTGAAGGTCCAAATTGCAGTTTCAATACAGCTTCAAAGAGCTCCACACAATCCCAGCCAAGGAAAAAGGATCTTATCTAGCAAAATGATTGGTCATTTTCTAAAAAAAACACTGTAAAAAGTCAACTTACTGCCTTAAAGATTTTTGTTCAGTCAACTCAAGTAAGTTTAGTAAATTTGGGCCTGGTTTCAAGTTGACCAAACTTTTTTGAGTTGACTGAACTTTAAATTTTAACAGAGTGGTAACAAATTATTTTAAGTTGACTCAACAAATAGTTTTTTGCCGTGTATGCTTTTTATCCACAAATGCCCATCTTGTACTAGCTCTGCATCCACGACTTCACGCATTATGTAATCACGTCAGGTTATGCGTGACATAACGCATAAAACAACAATGTCGGATGATTTTGAAGTTGGAGGAGAAAATGAGATGGAGTTTTTCTCTGTGTCGGTATTTCCGCCTACGTCGTGTGTGACCTTTCCAGTGTGACATGCATCGCAGAGCAAATGCAAGATCAGCATTTGTTGTTAAAAAGTACGTTCATTTTTTTTTTTTTGTTTGTTTGTTTGTTTGTTTAGAAAATGACCAATTGTTTTGATAGACAAGACCCTTATTCCTCGTCTGGGATCATGTGGAGTCTTTTGAAGCTGCAATTTGGACCTTCAACCCATTGGTCCCCGCTGATGTCCGCTATATAGAGAAAAATTCTGGAGTGTTTTCCTCAAAAACCTTAATTTCTTTTTAACTGAAGAAAGAAAGACATGAACGTCTTAGATGACATGAGTAAATTACCAGGAAATTTGAATTCTTATTTGTAAGAAACAAACTACACTTCAAAGTAAGCTCCGCAGCACTGCTAGAGTAGAAGGACACATTCAGGAGATAAATGGTTTAATCCAGCAAGTCATAGCAGAAGAGATTTTTTTTTAATAAGAAGAACATTAGTTATGAATCTTTATTTCAAGCTGCGTTCTTCATTGTCAGCACATTTAAAGGCTTAATGAATGCGTATGTGGTGTCTGAAGCCTGAAGAAATTGTTATATATCTTTTTATTGGACATGAAAGGTCACCTTGAGAAAAGGAAATTAGACTTTCATTTTTTTTCCCCCTTCTGCCCAATGAATGTAGCTGACCTGCATTGGAGAGACATATTAGTGCGTTTTTAATCAGCATGGATATTTATTTATTACCCTCAGCCTGAAGCTAATTTACTTCATCTCACTCACTTTCCTGTTTCAGGTCATTTACATACAGCCCTCCCCTCCAAGGCCTGCTGGGACAGGATTACTGTATTAATTGCTTTTCGGTATGATTGAGAACAAAGCAGCCTTTCTCTTCGTCTTCCTCATATTCCAAGCGACTAATGCTAAGAAGTTCGCAGGAAATTAGCCACTTGGGACCAAGACCTTGACTGAAATGTATTTCGGAAATTGCAGCTTGTGTGCGAAAGCTCATATCCATGTCCATTTGTAATCATCTGCGAATCTGGTACCTCAAGGACACAGAGAAGCGATATGACGGCGTCGATATTCGACACACGTACACAAATGTACACAGGTGAATTGATTTTTCGTGTGATCGCTACACCTAAGTGTGATTGAGCGTCTTTTTGCAATCACGGGTCGTGTGCCAGTCGACCCGCACACGCGACGCTGATGAATGACCTCACGATGAGGCCTGTCACTGGTAGGTAATGTCACTAAATCTCCCACCACAAAGACCGCAGCATGTTCGATAATATCGACTGTGCGTGCGTGTATGTGAGCTCATCCTCCGTTTGGGATGTTGTAGGATATCTTTGCTTTCATCTTGGTGTTATGAGATATGTTTATCTTTGTGTTTCTGTTGTTGGATATAGATGACTTTGATGGCCGATCCAAGGCGGAGTGGCCGGACTGATACAGATCGAGGTGAACGGAAGAATAGAGGAATAATAGGCTTAATAGATGAACTGGAAGAAATCTCTTTATCTGGAGGGTTTAACATTTTGCTGAAGGGTTCGTTCCTTTCAGAACTCCTAAGTGTGCCTTTTGGGCAACATCTAAAGTTGTACGCTCGTTAAGATCCTTCATCGCTAAGGTCAGATGTCGACGGGATACTTCATTGTTTCATTCATGATTTACCTCCTGTTTGATTCAGATCTGATTCATCCATGGCACAGTTGCTTCTCAAGCTGTTTCCACCCACAAATATACAATGATCTCTTCGCGATTATTTCCGAAACCTGCGTTTAGAGTAAGTGAAGCCTGCAGCCTCTGTTACCCACAATCCCAGATCATTTATTACCTGTTTAGAGCTACACCGGCTCACGGCCGTTGTAATGATGGCCTTAGGACAGCCGTTCGAGGCTCGAGAGATATTTCTGTCTCTTTTAAGTCCAGAGGTGCCTTCTGAAGCTTGATGCTTTTGACAAAAGTGTCTCAAATTGAAAAGCTCAAAACTGTGGACCACCATCTGTGTTACCATGGAGACTGTATTTTTATTTTTTTCTTTTGGAGTGGAGAGCACCGGTTCCATGGCACTCTAATTGCCCTGTCAGACAGTGGTGCGGGAGGTTTTAATGTGGAGTTTGGCACTCAATGCTGGGAGTAGAGAACATCACCTCCTTTGTAAGTCTATTTAGAGTTTGGATAGAGGGAAATATTTAGTAAGGCTGAGAAACCTGAACGTTCCTCTGTAAGCTCTCAGTAAAGAAAGTTTTGTTTGTGAAAGTCTCTTTAAAAGTCAATCTAACTTCTTGGGCGTAGTTAAGACTTCTGCTGTTTGACAGCGCTTGAAGCCTCATACAGTAGGTCTAAATTAGATTTTCACTTGGCAAGACATTTTTTTTTGGTCAATGAAATAGAAGAGTGTGCACAAATTTGAAAATGAAGGTTTTTTTCATGTAAAAAAAAAAAAAAAGAGGTCTTAGAAATATACCCTCCATTACAAAATACCACTACCTTTTAAAAAGAAATTAATACTTTTATTCAACAAGGTGAATAAAAAGTTACATAAAAGACTTCTGATTTAAAAAAAAAAAAAAAGATTTCTGTTTCATATAAATGCGGCTACTTTGAACTTTTATTCATCAAACAATCCTGAAAAAAGTGTCAATGTTTTCACAAACTCATTAGGTGCATTAGGTTAAAAAATATGAAACTAACTGTTTTTAACAGTGATGATAATAATAATGTTTCTTGAGTAACAAATCAGCATATTAGAATGATATTTAGGCTGAGAAACCTGAACGTTCCCCTGTAAGCTCTCAGTAAAGAACGTTTTGTTTGTTAAAAGTCAATCTAACTACTTGGGCGTAGTTCTGCTGTTTGACAGCGCTTGAAGCCTCATACAGTAGGTCTATATTGGCTTTTCACTTGGCAAGATATTCAGGTAGTTATTTTAAATAGTAAAAATATTTTAAAATTGTGCTGTTTTTGCTTTGGATTGAATAAATACAGGCTTGTTGAGCAGAAGTGACTTCTTTTAAAAACATTAAAATCTTACTGTTCAAAAACTTTTGACTGGTAGGGTCCTAAAAATTATTCTTTAGTACTTCTTAAGGTGATTTTATGAAGAAAAATGTATTTAGTTACCACTTGTAGTACACTTGAACCCACTAGTGTGTGAAAGATTGAGTTCAAGTGTACTACAAGTGGTAACTAAATACATTTTTAATACAAAGTATGTTAAAAGCACGTTTTAGTTCATAATCATAATCATGGTGTCCCAAAATAGCACATTTGAGTACACTTAGATGTTCTTGAGATTATCTTAAGAAGTACTAAAGAATCACTTTTAGTATATTTTTTGAAAAATTAGTGCATGAAAATAGAGCACTTTAAGAATTTGTCTTCAAAGAATTTTTTTTAAAACATGCTCATTAATTATATGAGATGTGTATTTATGACATTGGCGAGGCTGATAGGTCGTTAATGCAAAATGATGATATTCACAGCGTTAAACTACTTGTCACAAGCTGGTTTATGCTGCATAAGCAGCCAGTGAACTTGCTGCTTTGTTTAAATTCCTCTAAAACCCTCCACCTCCCTAGCTCCACCTGTATAGATCTGCTACGGGTTATCATATATGTCTTTAGTATTGTATGAGCAGTAGCAAGCTCCTGTACTTGCATTGCAGCAGCAGCAATATTATAATTCAGATTTTAGTGATGAACATGATCTTGTCAGTATTTTTCAGCATATGTTGCTCGGTCGTTCTTAAAAGAGTTTAAAAAACGTGCAGGCGGCAGAAATAACCTTGGTATTTTGGTACCACAGACTTCTGAAAAATTCAAAAGCCTTAGCAAAAGGTTTCAGTCAGCGTTTCATAGCCACTAAGTAGTCTGCTGTTGTTGGCCTCGGATCCGTTTGCGTAGATGTACAGTGCGGACCTGAGACGCTGTAGAGTTGTTGATGTAAAGCTTTTTTGCTGTACGGTAATGGGGAAAAAATTGCCTGCGGCGGCGATTGCACAATACTGGAGTCTGTGTGAAAGAGCAGTGGTGATCTCACCTGCCCTGAGGCTCCTGCTCTGGGCACTGAGCACATTGTGTTTCCTGCAGGGCCACGTGTGCAGGCATGCGCCCCTCTTCTCTCTTCTTCCCACAGCCCTATGTCTATACTGTTCATCTGCCCTTGACTCCGGCGGACAGACAGAACACGGCAATCAATTACGTCCATTTAGCGGTGAGCAAGCGACGTTCACACGTCCATCAGAGAGAAATGGAAGTGAACATTGGGGTGAGACTGACTCACCATCACAGATTGAAAGCATAGCATTAGAACTGTTCCGCATAACTGCAGCGTCAGGCTTACATTGTGCTTTTATGCAAACAAGTTGATATGCAGTGTTTTACCGAAAATAAAACGCTACACATTTCTGGTATACTGCATTGACTGTTTATTTTAAAGGAGAACTCCACTTCCAGAACAACAATTTACAAATAATTTACTCACCTCTTTGTCATCCAAGATGTTCATGTCTTTCTGTCTTCAGTCGTGAAGAAATGATGGTTTTTGAGGAAAACATTTCAGGATTTTTCTCCATATAATGGACTTCATTGGTGCCCTGATTTTAAACATCCAAAATGTAGTTTGAATGCAGCTTCAAAGAACTCTAAATGATCCCAGCTGAGGAAGAAGGGTCTTATCTAGCGAAATGATCTGTCAAAAAAAAAAGTATACTTTTTAAGCACAAAAGCTCATGTAGCACAGGCTCTGGGATGCGCGTCCACGACACCACAAATCACGTCTAAGTTCATTGTCTGTGTACTTCGGCTCAAAAAGGTAGAGTATGGCAAGAAACTTATTTTCTCCTACAACTTCAGAATCATCCGACGTTGTATCTTTTTGCTTGTAAACAGCGTTTGACTTACTTGCACTTCCTTAGTCTTTGCGTGTTCACTTTGTAAACACTGGGTCTGTAGTTCCGCCTACGTTCCGTGTGACCTTTCGACATGATTCAATAGTACGTAGCGTCGTGGACGCGCTTCCCAGAGCCTGTGCTACACAAGCTTTTATTTGTAAAAAGTATACACATTTTTATTTTCTGAAAAGAAATTGTTTCGCTAAATAAGACCCTTCTTCCTCGTCTGGGATTGTTTAGAACCCTTTGAAGCTGCGTTTAAACTGGATTTTGGAAGTTCAAAATATGGGCACCAATGAAGTCCATTATAGTGGAGTTCTCCTTTAATAACACCCATGTGGTGATGCACACTGTCGTGGTCCCATATAAGTCAACAGTTTATTTTATTTTATATTATTTTATTCGTAAGAAAATCGTTTATTTTTAGTTTATTTAAACAAAAATGATATAGAATTCGAATCAGCCATTTATCAGTTATTAGTACCTTATCTTTATCGGCCAAAATTTGATTATCTGTATCTATAATAATTGGCGTCAAAATAAGCACAGTTTTTGTTGGTTGCACGAAACCGGACTTTATACAGTGAACTTAGCTTGGCACTATTTCGATGGCGGTTTAATGACAGAGTTTATGGTGTTTTAAAGGCAGTGCTTTAGGGGAGCTTGGCTGCTGAGTTTATGATTTTGTCAGACAGCAGTTTGACCTGTAGGCTTTTATTCTCCTCAAACACACACACAAACTCTCAGAGGAGCTGGAAATGCCAGAGGAGGTCATGGTTGTGTTGCGTTTGTTCTGTGTGTACAGCGAAAGAGAGTGCAAGTGTGTCTTCTGTTGACATTGAAGCCAATCAGCATGCCAGGTTCGATAAGTCGGCGTCGCTCTCACTCCTCACTCTACCTGGCATTGATATGCGTTTCGTATCGGATGGTATCTAAATATTCTTTAGCCTGCATTCCGATGCGTCTCCAGTGTGGTCGGATGAAGATACAATCAGTCTTACCCGAGGAAAATGGAAAGCAACGTTTTTAAAATACTGACAGATAATTCAAAAAGCTTTGCGTCTTTCTGTTGTTCTCCTACTTTAGAAACATTGCCGCAGTAAAGGATGCTAATAGGAATCAGAAGTGAAGCAAAGAAGGAAAAAAAAAAAGTTTTAAAGTGCCTCTGTAAAAAATAGACCAGAAGACAGACGTGACTGAGGATTTGAAAGAGAAAAGATATTCCTGGTGTGATCCAGTGGAATAATTCATAAGATATTGTTCAATAAATCAGATGACCAAATTGAAGTGGTTGTTTTTCACATTACGAGAACAGAATAAAAGGAAAAAAGCTAAAAACTCACAAACGACGTGCTGACGACAGTTAAAAATAACTGAAAACTTACAACCTGTTCAGTCTTAGTGGCAGTCAACTCATGTTGACTACTTAGCAAAAACACATTAGCATTTACGTATTTGTTGACTCTGGCCAGAATCTGTCTGTGACTAACTCCGAATGTGGTTTTAGTGATTCATAGGGATCAATCTTACTTTGAGCCAATAATCAATGCCAGATGTTTTTAAAAAAAATCCCTCAACAATATGACAGTCAGAACTTGTTAGGTTGTTTGGACCAAACTTCAGCATCAGAAGCTCCTTCACAGAGGGGTGAGGGATATATTAAGGTGTAAACATCTAAATCTGCGATTCTGTCTTTCACAGCTTTCATCGCCTTGCTGTGTAAATGGCTGCTAATGTCATTGTGCTTCAGGCGTCAGTAAACTGTCAGCTGTTTGGGCTACTTAAAGATAGCAGCACTTGTGTTCCCACAACCCTAGAGCGCCTTAGATCTTGGGAAAAATGCAGAGGGTAAACAAAAGCTTGCGTGTGATTGTGTTTTCTTTTTGTCCCTGGAGTTTTCTGAAAAATCACAGTGATGACGGGATATTCTTGGTAGGGCTATTTATGGCATTAATGTTTATTGGCCAGGGCCTGACATGGAAATGATATTACCAACGCCTAGCGTGAATATGACACTTCAGCTTGGCATTGTCACCTGCAAAATAAGTCTAATGGTGTGTGCACACCAAAAGTGAAGCGAATATTCGCATCACGTTACTTGCTCTAGGTTATGGTGTGTGCACACCAAAAGTAAGCGAAATTTCACATCATGTTACTAGCTCTAGATTACTCTGAGGTTGTTTTCCGCATCACTTGTGCCAATAAAAACATAAAAACAATAAAAACCATTTACTTCCATGCTCTTCCCTGATTGATTTGCGCAACAACTTGTGCAAATTTCCCGTCTGGTGCAAATTCATGTCTATTCGTGCATTTGCATTGACTTTTTTATGTAATCTACTTGTGCAAATAATTAAATTCGCTTTTGGTGTGCACACACCATTACTTGGAAAATGCTTTTTGCGTCATTCATGCAAATAAAAACATCACACATGCTCTCCTCCATTTTCTGATACAGCCAGACGTGTCAAGCCAGATGTGTCAAACCGGACGTGTCAGTAACACAGATTTAACTGCTGTGACACGCATCATTCCTTTATATTAAAATTAAGTGAAACCACTACTCATAAAGAAACAAGAACAAGGCTGCAATCCCTTTAAAATCAACTGCATGGATGCAATGTACTGATACATGTCCGATATTTTCTCAACTGTTTACATTCACCTAAGACGTAACCGAGTGTGTTTACGTGAATACTTGTCAAAACAGACAATTTCGACATCATTTTGTTCGTATTTCTCTGTTAATGAGATGTGAAAGAGTACTCATGCCAGAGGTGCTGCTTCGGTGTGTTTGCCCAGAAAACCGGACTAAATTGAGTTCTCTTTTGCGTCGTCAAATTTATCCATATGTCTGTTCTTCTCTTACTCCGAAATATTGACATTTTTGAACATTTTATGAGACGTGCAGCAAATGTATGCCAGCTTATGTCCCGCCGGATAGATCAATAGGCTATGATACAGTTCAAGTGTACACATCTAACCTCCTAATCACGCAGCAGGTTCGTTCTGAATGAATCTCTTCACAATCGTCCCTCTCTAACATTTTCATCTCGTTTTTATTTGTTGATGAAAATGTCAATAGATTTTAGTCATAGTTTTTGTCATTCAAAATGAGTTTTTGTTTCGTTATCATCTCGTTTTGGTCTGTGAAAAAAATGTAGTTGAAATTATGATCAAAGATGATTTGTCAATGAAATTAACACTGGTGACACGCGTGGAAGATGCTTTCACATTCCGCATCGGGTTCAGCTGGTCTTTTAAATTCGCTTCCATGACCAATAGACAGTCTGTGCTTTATACTCTTGCCAATTGACCTTTTTGACCTGTCAAATTTTGCCAACATTTTCTCTAATGTGTCGACACCTAAAGTTAATTGCCATTTTTTTGTTTGTTCTTCATGCTCACAATAAGATTAAAGTTGAGAATAAACAATGTTTAAGATGAATATGAATCACAAATCACTTTTGAAAATGATGAATATTCATATGAGCCGCTGAATATTTAACATGCAAGGTTAAGTACTCTTAGAGCACTCGGGTAGTCCAGTGGGAAGCAGGTTTGAACTTTCTCACATCTCCCTGTGCGTTTAACAGGCTGGGTTTTTCCCGCATGTGTTGCAAAACCTATTTTTGCTTTATGTTAGTTAAACTAATCCAAACCCGAGCGAGGGGCTGTCAGTGCTGTTCTAACTCTGTTTTAACACCAGCCGTCTCTTGTGGAACTAAATACAAGTGATCAAAAACCTGGTCTGGCACCACCACCCACACGCTCTTCCCTCATATTCAGCCCTCATTACCGCCACATAAATAACTAATGAAGGATCAATGAGAAGGGGCATCACTGGAATGCTGGATGGAGCCCACTTAAATTCCGAGCTTTGTAATTCTCTCTCTCACTCCATTACAGACTCCCTCTGTCTCTCCGCACCTCCTTTTCCCCCTCTTTGGTCTTAATTGAATGTCTCTTAATGCAAATTGCTCATCATTTATAGATGGGTCATGATGGAGTTGACAGGCTCTTTTTCTTCCCATCCCAGATCCGGGCCGCAAGAGAAAGTGTCGGGACGGCGCACAAAGTCTTTTCTTGCCGGCTGATGTTTAGGGCGTTCTGTAGCTTTCCCAGGTGTGTTCTTACTTGTCAGGTTTGCCGGAGGGCCCGGGCACCATCCTCCCCTCGTTTCTCACCTTGGCATCTGTCTTCTCCAAGCCTCTGAAGTCTTTAATTGACTTTTCAACCGCGTACGGAGTAATTGGGTTTTAATTACCATTTTACATTCTGTTTTGATATTTAAATCAGTCTTGTCATCTGAGAGAAAAGCAAGTCACTCTCCGTTCTCTCCGCCATCGCGTTGTCGGTGTGCCGTAGCGCAGATTAGCCCCTTGCACACGGCACAAAGTTGAGTCGCACACGCCAGAGCTCGCGGCATTCACTGACAAGGTCTCATAGACAAAGACCTGCTAATGGCATCCTCACTTATTCACAGTAAATACTAATTATCTCCCATCAACTGCACACTTCACCGAATCACTCAAACAGCTGTGAAGATGTTTTGTGGAGGTGTTTCATTTTTGTCCTTTTCATCACCGCACTTTTACTCTGAAGAAGGCCGATGAGATGAAGATCTCCTGAAGCACACACGCAAATGTCTGCTGGAGGTTTCAACAGATGTCTGAAGGATTTCCAAAGTACACCGTAGCTCCTCCTGTAATGAGATTTTTGGGCCCCGTTTGGAATAAGTAGTCATCTGTACGCCCTCCAGAGAAGATGCAGATGTGAAATCATAATCTGTCATTTTGTTGGCTCGTTCGCACAGTCAGTGTTTGAGGTCGACAACCGTATCAGTGTATATGTATATATATATATATATATATATATATATATATATATATATATATATA